>JAJHJA010000782.1:0-341696 GCA_021202915.1 Heliconius himera | reverse complement strand
TTCGATCTCCACTCGAGGAAATAAAATATTTAAGAAAAGAACTAAAATAAATATTTTAGAACTCTTTGTGTTGTATATAACGTGAAGATGATTTGATTTTATTTACCTACTTACTATTGTAATGCTAATCAAATGGTATTAGAACATTTTGTGCCGTGTGATCCCGGCCTAGAATAAGATCATCCTGGTACTGGTCGTATCGTAAGAGGCGACTAAGTACGTGTGGTAGAGTCACATCGCCGGCAATGGCAACACGCACGGGCAGACTCGACTGAATCATTACCAACCCCGACATTTAAAACCGGCGTTAAGTAGTGGCTTTCATTAGGTAATGCCGGGCTCCGCCCAACCTACCTTAAAGCCCGGCACCTGTAGCTCCTCTGGTATAGCACGGGGTCGTGGGCGGTGGTAGTCACTTACCATAAGGTGACCCGAATGCTCGTTTGCCTTGTCCTTTTCCATAAAAAAAAATAGAACATAAATTAGGATATAAAAAATATTCCCTAATTATCATCCTTCCATACAAAAGAACAGTATATGTTAATGAGATATTTCTGTATGTAATGCTAGCGGAACGAGTTCAAAAGAGTAGATAAATAAAACGCATCGAAAAAGAACGTTTAATTGTGATAAATAATGAACAAATGAATATAGTCTTTAAAATTATTAGTTCTTTATATTAGCTATATAATATATGTATATTATATCATACCAACTATATAAACGAATACTTCAATTGCAACTGTTTACTACAAGTTCCTTTTGATCTGTGTTCAAAAACCGAGACAATGGTCCAAATCGGCGACAAGCTATCGCAAGCTACCACAAGCCACGCCAAGAACCTTGTGCAGACAAACACAACTGTACAAACTTGGCACTTGGCAGTTTATGTAATAAAAATAAAATATGAAAAATTGTCTTTTGTTGTCATTATATTCTCTCAATGGAAATTTAAGTACAACTAGTAATTAGAAATACTTTAATTTACTTTCTCAATGATTTCTCATTTTATTTATTATCTGTAATAAAAACATAAAAAATTAAATATTTAACTTTTTAATCTGTGCCTGAAGAACGAGAGAAGCAAAAAGTTATTTGTGATAGTTGCACATCTCAATTTTTGCAAGTTATAAACATTTTTTTGTAGAAACTCTAAATATGAATTTAAAGTGATAATAAATAAAATTAATTGACCATTTTCAAGTAATTATAATAAAAAATGTCTGCTGTTTTTGATACACCATTTAGTCGACGTTTGCATCGTCTGCGGCATAGAGATTTTGATTTGGATGAAGATCAAAGATTTGGACGATGTGATTGTACAAGTTATTCCTACTTTGTGTTATCAATGGTTCTATTTTCTGTTGGAACAGTTATAACAGTACTAGCACTTGGAGACGCTGATGGCTATATTCTTAGCAACTTAGGACACATGTGGCTAGTGGGACCCATATTTATTTGTTCAGGAATGATGGTAGCTGTAAAAAGCATGTTATATTTGCGTAGGAAAAGTGTTATACAAATGCTTTTACATCAACGTGCAATAATCAGGGTAAGTTATTCGAACATCTATTAGCATAACACTTTCAAGATTTAAGTCGCATGTAAATTATTTAAGCAAATATTGCCTATATTCTACTATCTATAATTTATGGATGAAACGTAATTCCTAATTATAAAATTCTTTATCATACTTTTACATTTGAGGTAAATTTATATTAATAACACATATATTTTATTTTGAGTTTAGAAAGTAAATTACTTAATCACCTCACTGAGCTTATTATTAATTGATAAATTTGTATATGTTGCTATCATTATCTAATAATTCATTTAAAGTGGAAATCAACAAACAATATGTATAAAAAAACATTAATGTAGATTTTTTATTCTTTATAAATGCTATTTTAGCTTAACATGGTGCAGTAGGACAGTCCTCATTCTGAAGTATGATTATAATAAAAATATTTTAATTTCTTCGCTTATAGGCAGGTTCCCTCTGGCTCCCAAAGTACATATAGGATTCAAGATAAAAGAAATACTTATTCAATTCGTTATTTGTATGAATATAACCTCATTAAGTCCTTAGTATTGATCATGATTTGAAATCACAAGAGCCCATATAAATAATTAAATCCTTTTACATAATTAGATGAGTACTAATGTAAAATGCAATGCTTAAGTCAATTTATTATGCATTGCAGACAACATATGTCAGCAGCAGATGCAGTTTGTTCACTAAAGTCAATTTTATGTAAATAACACATACATTTTATACCTTTTTGTTTGTATCTATTTTAGTATAGCATAGTGATTTTCAAAGTTAGATACTACTATTTCTCATTTATAATAACATATTTTCTACCTTTCTGTGTATTTAAAAGTGGGGTACGCAGAGGGTACCTAGGTTTTGCTAAGATACTCCATTCGCCAATAATTTTTCAAGATATTATATGTTCAATGGCATAATTTATTGCTGCACTTTATCTTGTTACCAGAGCAAGGAAATAAAAATAATTTATTGCATATGAGCTAAACCCACATCCATTTTGTTTATAATAAAAAAGTGGGCCACAACAGTCTCAACCCAATTTTATTTAGTATGTGTATAAATTTATCTTTTTGTGTAGTTAAATGTAACACATTTCTTTTAAAATTTGCAGGATATGGCTAGTGTGCAAGCGGAACAAGCCTATGGTAGTCAAGTACCTCGGACAGCTTCAAGTGCTACATTGCCTCCTTCTTATGATGCTCTTATATCTAATGCTTCCATAAATAAACCCCAGGCTTCTAGTTCAGAGCCTCCACCCCCAACTTATGATGAAGCCATGTATTTAATTGATGAAGAAAAATATCATATAGAAAATAAAAATGATAATGGTGCAAAGCAAGAAACTAGTAATCAATCCAATTCCAATACTGATGACAGCAAACCATAATTATATGAATAGATGGCTATTTTTATATGTTTGGCTTTTGAAACTTAATACTTCCCTTTGTACTTATGATTTTACAGTTGTAGTCAACATTTTTGTAGTATTCTCTAATGTGCCTAAAATATTGACCTTTTGGCAATATTGTTATAAGGTTTCTTATGGTAAGCTAATAATTTAGGTTAAGTTCTATTTGTGATGTTAACATTTCATTTAAACTGGTTCATATCAGTTCTTCAAAGTGTGTCTAATTTTTAATTTTAAGTTATTTGATAAAATTATATTTAATTTTTTATATATTATGTAATTAAGAAATTCCTGAATCTTTTGTTTAATGTTGTATTTGAAGTAACAAGAAAAACCATAAAAATCCTAAATGTGCCCAGTGAAATGGGGTAAGTCCACTATTTTATTTAATGTTTATTGTAATCTGTTATTTAATTACTATAATAATTTAATATACAGATTATGCATTTGTTGTTAAAACTATTCATCTTAAGTTATTAAAGTCATTATAATTTAAAGAAATTGAAAAACAGAATATAATGTAACTTAGCATAGGTATGTTACCTTAAAGTGGCCTTTACTGTGTATCTTTAAAAAATAATGAATGAATTGGTAATTGAATGAAAATTAAAATATTGGTTGCTGTGATATAAGCATTAGAAATTGTGAGAGATATAATTTTTTGGTGAAAACTCTCTCACATTTAAAACTTTTCTTTTTCATATTACTAATTTACTGTATAGGGTTCCTGTTTGCACAAAATAGTTTTTGATTTTTAGATATAGTTAAGTCTCGTCCACATAATTTGTAATATATTATAAAGCAAGTCCATATTGTTAGCTATTTTTCAAACATATTGTGCATCTCATAAAACTCGAAATATTGTTTAATAATTTGTTTATATATTTGGATCTCACAATATATTAGTTAGAATGGGATATTTTGAAAACAAATAGCTGATTTATATTTATATATCTTATATGTCTTTAATTGTTTATGGTTGACAGTAAACATTAGTGATCACGGAATGCACTTAATTATTGTAAAGACTGAAGGATTTACATTTTACATTGTTGGCAATTTATATATATGAACATATACATTACATTTATTATAAAGAATAATATTGATCTGACATAGATATTAATCAAAGATTACATGTATTTATAAATGCAATTATTTTGATTGTTTCTTTTATAAATCCATTTCAAGTAGCATTAGCTCTACCAGGGTTTGTCATCTTTTTTTATATATGATTCATAGTCAATAAGTAATTATATTTACTTAAAGAGGAAACTACATATGTATGAGGCTTTTTGTTTACAATGTTACATTTATTAATAAAATATTCAAAAAAATATTATGTCTCTTACTCAGATATAACCAATAATAACCTATACATATAAAAAGATTAACATCTTTGGATCTGGTTCATATTATAAATATAGAGAATAGAAAAATATATACTTATATGCATTTATCACAAATTGTGGGGTACACAAAAAGTACACCCAACTCAAGCAAGCACTGCTAAACATACATCAATATTTATTTTTACCTTTGATAAGCTAAACATACATATCTTAATTATAATACAATAAACTTAAGAAACAAATGTACATACATCACTTAATATATTTATTCATTTAGGTTAACCTTCCAAAATACTTTGCTCTATAGCATGCATGTCTAAGTTGAGGCCATTGAATGATAAATATATCTGCTAGAAATTGCAATATTTTACCAGTTAGTGACAAAGTTCTTACTCTGCATAAACTTTCTATAAAAACTACTCTACAATTTATAAGAAAAATACATCTAAATAAGAATGCAACCAAAACAACTGGTATACATGTACCAGGCCCATTACAGAAAATTACATCAGGTTTAAAATTATAAATTACAGGAATAGTACAATATGTTGCATAAATGGTAGAAAACACTGAAGAAATATATGATTGTTTTACATTTCTGCTACGAGGAATCCTGCATATAGTATAATCATTTGCCCTGTTTTCGAAGTTCAATATTTTAGTTTCGCTATTGGTATCATTTTTGGCCAAGATATATAAGCGCGGTTGGTATTTTTTAACATCCAAATAAGATGTTATTCTTAACAATTCTGTAGTATGCCCACCGGAGCCAATGCAATAAATGGTTTTCAATGAAGTATTTCCGCTAAATAAACCACAATCACTTTTAAATATTTTATAGATCAAGTAGGAAACCCTTACTGTTAAAAAGCCGAATACTGTTATGAAAAAGTACGCAATAAAACACATCTTGGGTCTGATATCTTAACACAGTTAATATAGCATTTTTTCTGTAATATAACAGGTGGACTGTGGATTTATTAACGCAATTTGAAAATCAATAAGTGAATCAATAGAGTTGATGAACTGACAGATGACACTTGACAACTGACCGGTGTTCGTTTTAAATTTTATTTAAAGATCCTAATAATATTTGTTGAAACAAAAACTGTGACCAGCACATTTCATGTACTTTGAATGATATTATGATAAAGTTTTAATGTGTTTTACGTAAAAATATAATTGATTGCGACGTCATTGCCAGGAAAATTGTAGAAGATGGCAATGACGCTGGTTAAAGACAAAGATTTTATTAGCTTTGAGAGTAGATGAATAGGTCTGATTTCAGGCTGTAGTCCTGAAACTTAGACATATTTCTTATAGGTTACCTCACGGATGGGTCGTGTGATGAATTTTTCATGTTAAAACTAGTTATGACAAAAAAATTACATAGTACCTAAATTTTGTTCGAATTTTTCTCGGATACTATTCTTTTGAATCTTCTTGCTAATTTACTTAAATGGCATTCTGTTTCATTGTAATGGAAACGATATAAATATTATTACCCATATAGAACAGTACAAAAATAAGCTACTTCAACTTATGTAAGTATAAAAAGATATTTAAAATTTAACGATTTATATTAATATTCTTAAGTTGTTTTTATTTCTTTTTCATTATTCATTTTTTTTAAATCTCACTTTATCCCTAGCGGGGCATTCAGAGAGAACGGAGCGCCAAAAGCCTTGCTCTTTGTATGTTTTACTTCATCCAATGTCACCACTCGTCAATCTCTTTACATATGCCATGCGAGGGTTTCAGGAGGAAGATCACGAAAAGTGAAACATTCTTACGTGATCTTCCTATCTTGTGTATATCTGTTCTCCAAGTGAGGCATTGTGATTTACAAGACCTAATGTTATGGTTAGGTTAGGTTAGCCGCTCTTTACCCATACGCAGCTGACTTCGATACATGTCCATTCTTGACATCGGAAATGTGTTCGTTGGCCCAATATCGATGCTTCTTCTTTTTTGATTAATGTATGTTAAACCACAGTTACTATCTAGTTTTTATAGGTGTACAGTCTACACACTGCAGAGAAAATTACGTTTTACTGGTCTTAAGAATTGGATTTACTATCTTGTTAGACTTAAATATAGTTTTAATAGAAGCTTTTCTTAAAATGTTGTCTTTTCTTAAAATCGTGTCTGTAACCCGCTTTACATATGGTAGAAGTCCCGGTTGTTTTTCTACTGGGGGTCTTCTGATAACGCTGGAGAGGAGCAGGCATTTTGTTTTGATGAAGGGCACCCTTTACATATCAAAGCTCTTCCCCTAGGCGTTCAGCGTCGCAGAGTAGGTGGGCTCTTTGAAACAAAGATTTGCCAATGGTAGAAAAATGTGTAGGATGGTGGTAAGATTCACTATTGAAATATGTGAGTAAGGTTTCTTTGTTAGCTAACTTAATATCTTTCAGCCCACAAACAAAATTTACAAAACAGTTTTAACTATTGAGAATATATAGTCAGTTTGATCTTATAATCTTATTAACCCATACAATTTAGGGCATTTTACACAGCTAGTTACGAGGGATTTAATGTTGCATGTCTTACATTTCTTTTATTCTTCTTACCTTATGATCCTGATATGTTTCTTTTTCTCTACAGTGTCTTTCACTTTATCATTTATAGTGCTCGTGCGCCATTTGTCGCGCTTTTTACTAAAATCTCGTTTTCATTTACCACATATTTCTGTCAATACTTTTCTAATATAGTTCTTAAATATAATGGCAGAGTATACTTCAACACTTCCATTTTCTGTTTCAAAGATGTCTAATATTTTGGAAGCACTTATTCCTCTTTGATCGAGGGATCTTAAAACTTCCAGCTTCTTATGCGATAATTAGACTCCAAGTCCAACTGCGAAAACAGACTCCTTATTCTAGCAACGACTACATATTGGTCTGTTCCCAGGACAACATACTAAGCACTCCGTGTCCACAACTTAACTTTAAATTTAATGATTCGCTAGGAATAAGTCAATCATACTTTTCACAGTGAGAATGTAGAAGAACGTGCGAATGGGTTGGTGATGAAGGAATAGCAAAAAAGAGGAAGGTCACATAAAAAGCACGAGGACGACCCAGAGGGCATTTATAAAAAGTTGATGATATTGAACGAGGTGAAAGAGGTTTGTAGAGACCGTAACGTTTGGCGTTCCGTTCTCTCTGACTTTCCCACTAGTAATACAACATGAAGCTAAGTAAGCAAGTATTTCATTTCAATTCTTTACATATATATATTATTGTTGTTTGTACCACAGCATCATTTTCCTTCAGTTGCTTATCATTTCTCTACACTAATTGTCATTGTCCGTATTAATACATTTTTTACGAATTCCATTTTTTTTAAAATAAATAGGGGTAATTCATAGATGCAACTTCAATAAACATACATTAAAATGTCCAAGCTTACATCTCACAGCAAAATTTTAGCTTTATACGCTGGTTTTAAACCATTAATAATTTTTGGTTAAAAATAATAATTTTAGGAGAACTGCCAACATGGATCTCAACTTTTATGAAAATTTAGACAGTTTCTAAATTGAAAATTCTAGCTCTCTATATTTCTATATCGTGTCAGTTGTCAATGTCTCTGTCACGCTTCTTATCAATTTATAATAACCAAAACCAAATAAGTATTACCCGTGACCATTCGATGCTGTTGTTATTTTTTATTATTTAATTTTTATAATCACAATGTAAATATATAAAAAACAGAACTTAATATGTTGTAATTGTTTTTATATTTTCTTTCGAGCTAAGTGAGCCATAAATACGTAAATATGAAGCTCGTCAATATTATTGGTTTAAGCACTTTTCAAATCATTTCATGTATATTTGTTGTTGCCTATTTGTTTGGTTTGTTAAATAATTATTTTAGTGATAAAAATAATTACTGTGGTATGACATATATGTTTGAATATCCTCAGTTTGTGGTAAGCTAGCTTAACATTAGATATAGTTAGTATTTGTAGCAAAAAATTAAGAATAAATAAAAATTTTAGCGCATTTCACTTGATGATAATAAAAATGTTCCACAATATGGACTTTATGCATATAGTGAGGGACGCTTTACAGAAAGAGCTAGAAAAATGTGGTAAGATTAATAAATAATAAACAACTTTAAAATTATCTTTACAGCTAATTTAAAATGATCTTTTATATAAATCTCTAATTATGATATTTTAAGGTTTGATGGCATTCCAGTACTGTTTTTGCCTGGAAATTCTGGCAGTTACATGCAAGTTAGATCTTTGGCTTCAGTAGCTTTACGAAAATCATTATCACAAGGATATGAATATCATTTTGATTATTTTACAGGTTAGTTAATATTTAAAATTTTGAATAAACATTAAAATTGCTTATATTTTTTACTCATGAATAATAAAAATCCTCAAGTGGAAATCAAACCTACAACATGTGTTTTACAGTTACACATTTGTGCACCTGCAATTAATCTCAATCTAATCTCTGTATGTGTTTTTAGTAAATTTTAATGAAGAACTATCAGGCTTATATGGAGGTGTACTTCAAACACAAACTCAGTTTGCTGCAGCTTGTATTTCTAAAATATTGAACCTATATAAAAGTAACAGATATACAAAATCAGTACCAACATCTGTTATTTTAATTGGACATTCTATGGTATGTTCATTTATTAACAGTATAATTTTATTTGAACTTCACCTTTAATAGTAAAAGGAACAAGACAGATCTGCCTCCACATACTCAATCACCAAGACATTGCTTGTTAAGTGGAGAAACTCTTAGAAAATGTTGCATTTTGTACTGTTACCAGAGTAAGGAAACAATGAATTCATTTTCACAGTCCAAAACAGCAGGTTATCACTTCTATTATTACCGCGTAATAAGTGCTTATTTTAATTATTTTAATAATACTAAGGTTACTGTTACTGTTATAAGTATTGTATATTAAAATAATGTTTGTAAAAACAATTTCAAAACATTATATTATATTCTAAATTATTATTTAAAATGATAAATCATAAATGAAACCTAAAAATAATTTTTAATTTTAAATACTTATTTAACAATACCCCACCTGATATAGTTCGTAGTTTTTAATTTTTAATTTTGAGAATATGGTGCCTGGTTGTTGCTGTGATGAATTTTGATTCGCAAGGTTAAGACTAATCGATCGACGTAAGACTAATCAAAATTGGCCAAGGCGATTGGTCTCTGCAATGCCATATAGGAACACATTACACACATACATTAGAACAAGTATTGACTAGGTAATGTACCGAAAGTGAACAATTGCAACTATCTTTTATTGCTGTTTTGAACTACTAACGAGTGTAGTTTTCGATACAACATACACGTTTAGAAAACGCATAAATAACATTCTTTTTTATTAAAAAAAGTAAACTCTTAGTACTTTAAAAGAGTGAAAAAAACATTTGTGATTTTTCTCTTTCGATATTTTATCTAGTGACCATCAATACATACATAAACTAATAAATGCACTACCTTTCTCTGAAAAAACGTTTATACAAACAAAATTCTACGCATATATATTTTATTTTAGGGAGGAATCATTGCAAAAAGACTCTTAGCATATCCAAGTACAATCAATTCAACTAACATAGCTATAACATTAGCTACACCTGTCGAAGCTCCCGTCATTAATTTTGATTCAGTCATTAATGACTACTATATGCTGATGAATTTAGAATGGCAGGCATATGTTAAAGGTGAAATAAAAGAGAAAAAAAAGTTAATTAGTATAGGAAGTGGTCCTAGGGATATTTTGGTACCAGCAGGCCTGACGTCCTCTAATGATAGTCATGTCAATGTCTTGGTAAGTTCTTTTTTCTACTTATATTTAATTAAGGTTTATGGGCGCAGGAGCACAAGCGTGTTACTATAAACGTGTCGATTGTGGGTTTGATTTGATGGTTCTTGGGAGAATGATATATTCAGAGGCAAGTAACAGGTCAAATAGTTCCCCAGAACACTCCAAAGCCAAAGTGTCAAGCCATTCAAAGATCATTGGATCCCCAACGATTCCAACGGCTTTATGTTGTATGCGATCAAATAGGTCAAGCTATACTGGGAGCACCAGCCCAGAGATGAGAACAGTATTCTATGGAATACCTCATATGTGAGGCTGAACCTGAACCCTATACAGGGCCAATCGGTGATTTGGCGTGAAGTATTGTCTTGCTCTGCTAACGAAGTTTCTTTGAGGTCAACTTGGCCTTGCTTTCCAGATGATCGCAATACTGGCAGTCGCTTGAAACGGCTCTAAGAGCAGTGTTTTGCAAAGACTGGCGACACGAAAAATGGGGTTTTTTTTATTAAACTTATACCTTTTTGGGGTTGCATTGAACAGGATCCATTCACCCCATTTGAAAACAGCCTCGAGGGATTCCTTAACTGAAGTCACAAGTTTATTTCGGCACTGACGTTTTCCCGAGAAAGACTTGCGCGGAAATGTAATTTTACAACTAGTCCATTATTTAACAAGATTGTCTACAAGAGGTTGCTTGCAGCATTCCTGCCTGTTTTTAATTACTGTTTCGTATTATTTATATTTTTTTATGTTTATAATAAAGAATAATCCATCTTGCTTTCCTGTTTATCCAGGCTACAGCCATACCAGGGGTATGGATCACTCCAGATCACGTAAGCATGGTCTGGTGTAAACAATTAGTGATGGTCATAAATCGTTTTCTATTTGAAATTGTCGATCCTTGGACCCAACAAGTTACGGAGAATAACTCAAAAATAGCCTCTAAAGCTAAACAATATTTTAAGGTAAGGATTTCATAATAAAAATTAGAATTTATGTTTTGATTATGCTGTTATCTTATGGGTAGTGATATCCATACTTTTAGTTCTAGGGTATAAAATTATAAAACGTGGATAACGTAACTAGTTAATTTGAATGACGCATCACATGGATGTTAAACCGACTGGTTATGGGTTCGATCCCCACTCGAGGAGATGAAATATTTACTTAAATTTATTTTTCCATTTCTTCGCTCTGGTGTCGAGGCTCCAGAATTCGGCAGAAAGTGGGGAATGGAGTGTCTTAACACTAGGTTCCCTCTGTCTACCCGATCCTAGCCTACATAGAGCTGATTTGATGATGGAGCTGGAAGGTGGCTATAGGAATTACGTAATTAAACGACACGGCCCCATCGAGTTTGAGCTCGCTTGATTCGACTTGACGAGTACTGGATACTTTATGGTAACCAGGGTCTGATGATGGAGCTGGAAAGTGGCCATAGAAACTCCGTAACTCCGGAATTTTGGCTCGTTTTGATTTGATCCAAAATCTTTAAATTAAAAATAAAATTTAAAAAAACACCTTTTTAAAGAACATGCTTTTATTATTTGCTAAATATTCTTAATTATACCATCTGTTAATACAATGTAATATTGTCGAGTTTCAGTTATTTAAAGTTTAAACTTTTGATGGTATTATATAAAACTCATAGGTTGCAAATATAACTTTCTTAACACTGTTATCTCTAAAAGATTTTGGTTAGCTATTTGGGTAGCTTTAAACGGTTCTAACCTAGACTAGACACATCACGAGCCCTTTATTTATAAAATAACATTTTAAAGGTGTTTGGGATATCAGTTACAACAGACATTGATCCAAAAATTAAAACTATGATTGCTATACAATGATGTATATGACTTTAGTTGTTATCATGCCCACAAACAAATTTGTAGGTAACAACTCGTACTTAATCAGTAAAATTATTATTAATAGTATGTAGATACATTAAGAAAATAAACTAGAGTGACAATTTTAATGTTAAGTAATAAATACATTTTTAGGTCAATCGTTCAATGGCATTGGATCCAAAAGCTATACGGTCCAATGTAACAATGCAAGCGGATGCGTTCTGGTACGAAGATAATAGACGGATTTATCAGATATCAAGGCCGGAGATCGACAGGTAAACGTTTTCTTATCTCTTATCATTTAACTGTGATTTAATGTTTTGTACTATCTAAGTGTTCATTGGTATGTTTCGGCGAAAAGTAGGAAACGGAATTATCTTATTGGGTACGGATTGTCTTAAAACAAGATTTCGAGGTTCTAGCCTTCTAGGTTCTTCCTATGCCTATATAGCATAAAGCTATTTATAACTGTTAACAAAAAAAAACCGACTTTAACCGGAACCCATAATCAGAACCTAACCAAACACACCAAACTAAACTTGAAGTGTATGTACCAAAAAAAAGAATCACCGAAATCGGTTGGTTATTGAATTATTCGAATATTTGTCGCTCATATGCTTAATGTAAACTTAAGACTTTTCATATTATTAGATTCCATTACATAATTAGTTTCTTGCATACAGGTCGAAATTCGATTCGATTTTGTTTTGTTCGAGAACTTGTGGGCGCCGCGCGGCTTCTTTCTTAATCAATACTTGTGGCCCCTTCATGGTTTCCCCCGATTTTTTATTTAATGTTATTTTAGTGAATTTAGAAAAAAAAAAATATTTTAGTATGATTATCTATACTGTTGTTATATCTACACTTTTAATCTTTTGCGATTTAAATTGATACTGTTTGCAAAAATCATCGTATTTAATGTAGAAAAATGGTTAGTTCTATTACGCGATTTTCCCCGGATAACTCCCTATCTCGCGTGAATTCCGTCAAACAGAGTAGCGTCGTTTTACGTCGTTTTATAACCGCTGGGAGAGTCAGTGAAAGGCCCATAAAAATCAGCTCTGAGATTAGCCCGGAAAAATAGAAAGACAGACTGACAGAGAGAAAAAAATATAAAACTGTAAATTATTTTTTTTGTATTGTGTAAATAATCATGTGTTATTTTAAAATCACAAATAGATATTTTAATTTTATTTTTAAGTAACAATCAAATATAACCCTGTCATTTTTAGTTACCATTTGACTCGAATTCCTTATTGTAAGATGATATTCGTAACACCTTAAAACATTTTTCCACTAAAGCGGCATTTCATTATAGTTCAGCTGGACTGTTATGGTTATTTAATATATATTACCGTGAGATATTCGAGATCTTCAATTTCAATATGTTAATAGAAAATGCTTAACATTTGTTAAAACGGCTTTTCACTATTTTTTATAGTTTAGCTGGACTGTAATGATTGTCTGTCAATCAGATAGATAGATAGATAGAAGATCTGGTACGATCTTCAGTTTTTATGTCAGCGAAAAATACTCATCACACTCAAAAACTTTTGTTATGGACACTTTTAATTATTTCTTATAGTTTAGCTAGACCACTACGTAAGTCTTCAACATCAAATAGCTTAGATGCTGCTCACATCTAATAGCTACACAATAAAAAAATCATTCACATAATTCAGACACACAAAACGTTTAAAAAATGTTATTACTGGACCGATTTGGAATATGTGCGTGAACTAACAGACAAACAGCATACAAACATTTTAAAAATTAATGATTCATCTCCTATTAGGTATTTTAAACCCTTCTACATTGTTTTTAATTAGTTTTTTAAGGTCCACCTGTATGTAAGAAATTATGTCATGGAATCTAAAAATATGAATTACACGCACTTCTAATTATTGCATCATTATGAAACTTGGCGATTATATTTAGATTAGATGACAATAAAATATTATGGTACCATCTAGCTGGTCTGATGATGGGTCTGAAAGGTGGCCGATCGAATCTTGGACTGCCTATTAGTAAACATCGAGTTTGGGCTCATTCGATTTGTCTTAACGTATTCTGTTAATTTCTCTTGATGACAAGAACCTGACGATGGACTAGAAGGTGGCTGATATAACCTTGGATTGCCTATTAGTAAAAATATCGAGTTTGGGCTTATTCGATTTGTCTTAACTTATTCTCTTCATTTCTCCTGATGACAAGGACCTGACGATGGACTGGAAGGTGGCTGATGCAACCTTGGACTGCCTACTAGAAAATATTTCGAGATCAGCTACGGTATGATGGAAAGGCGCATGCTCCCAGTGATTTTAATTTTGGCATCTACCACGCACAAGATGCCAGTCCCGTACTTTTGCGGCCGGACAGGCGTATGTGGCCCTAAGTAGAGTAAAATCACTTACTCGTAGTGGTTTTTGACACATTTTTTACTGATTTTTATATTAAAAAAAAAATCTTTAGACATACAAATTGTATCCATATTTGGACAACCTACTTTCTTATCTCGTTTTATGAAAAACATGTCCCTACCTACATACGATATGATAACTTTATTTAATTACTTTTGCTACTTAGACGTTGATAATCACAAAAAATAATAAAAGCCAAAAAACCTTAAATATGTTATAACTTAAGAAATAAGGTAGAACTAGAAATAATTCTGTTTTATTTAGAAAATATGTGTAGATAATTAAAATATTCGCTTAATGTTTTTAGATACGGTTTTATCTAGAATTTCTAGTTTTATTATAGAATTACATTGTGGATAGTATTTAAAACGAATAGAGACGGCTCAATGACTTCGCCTTGCCTATTCGTAAATATAACATATCAGGCAAAATATTTGAGGCTGTCGTGATGCATCAGCACAATGTCGGACATCTGTACTGATCTGACGCGATGGTTATTAGTTAGATTCCCACTAGGGGGAAAGATTTTTATCGAAATTATTGGCAATTCCTTTCTCAAAGAAAACCTAGCGCGGCTATGAATTCCACCACTTCCGCCACAATACGCAATGTTTCGAAATTTAGGTGAAAATTGGGTAACGGAGTGTCTTAACACTAGGATTCATCTGCCTATCCTGATACCTGATACTGTGGGATACAAAGTGAAGCTATAAAAAAAGATGGTGATCAAAAGTCACGTTACACAATATTAAAAATATATCCGTTTTTGTGCATCTATTATTTATTGCGACTCTGGACTTAACCTATTTCGTCTTAATCACAATAATATATTTGGCCGATCTACACTTCTTGCTGAAAGTGCATATTGGTCACGAACAGAAAATACTCAGCCTGGCACTCGGCCAAATTACTTTATAGAATTAAAGTTTTGACATGACCGGGGACAATATTTAGTGTTGTACGCTCAAAACTTTTAAACTATGAAATTGCTTTTAATGTCATTTTTATTAATGAGCAGAGTGATCTAGGAGAAACAGAGTGTCTTGACTAGGCCGTCTCTGTCAACCTCGCTATTTTTCGGTTAGAGTATAAGAAGCTACGAGAAACTATTATAAAGACAAAAGGAAGAGAAGTATTTGATTTACGCGAGCGTCAGACTAGCCAGATTTTGTATAAGATCAAAATCCTCCTAATATTATAAATGTGAAAGTTTGTAAGGATGGGTGCATGTTTCTTCAACTTTCACACAAATCCTACTAAACGGATGGAGGTTAAACTTTATAGGAATAGTATTTAGGTATAGTTACGAATATATCTACATCAAAATAACACATGGACTATAATTTATGAAAAGATTTTGTAAAATTTGACTATAACATAACTATAAGTGAGGCCGGTCGTGGCGCAGCGGCACGAGGTGTGACTGCAAAACCGACTGGTTGTGGGTTCAATCCCCACTCGAGGAGATGAAATATTTACTTAAATTTATATTTCCATTTCTTCGCTCTGGTGTCGAGGTTAAGCGCGGCGTTGAGTTCTGCCACTCAACACGCAATGCCTCCAGAATTCAGCAGAAAGTGGGGAACGGAGTGTCTTAACACTAGGTTCCCTCTGCCTACCCTGCTGTGTGCGGGATACAGCGTGAAGCTAATTTATTTAATTTATTTATTTATTTTATAAGTTTAAGCGGGCGAAGCCAATGGTGTCTGTTAAATAAATCTGTTAAATAAGTCGTTTCCTAGTGGCGAATAAAGCATAAACGTTGTAATAACAGATGATATAAAATGTCCGCTCGTAATAAATGCAAACCTGGCATTCCTCCAGACTCAAAAATAAATGTTACGTATCTAAGAGTCATGACGTCACACTGTTTTACTAATTTCTTAGTTCAATGAAACGTCAAGGTTGAATTTAATATTTACTTTGTATTATTTTATTTTGTGGATAAAAATCAGCTTCACGCTGTATCCCGCACACAGCAGGGTAGGCAGAGGGAACCTAGTGTTAAGACACTCCGTTCCCCACTTTCTGCCGAATTCGGGAGGCATTGCGTGTTGAGTGGCAGAACTCAACGCCGCGCTTAACCTCGTCGAAGTATCGAGGTTAAGCGCGGCGTTGAGTTCTGCCACAAAGTGTGAAACGGAGTGTCTTAACACTAAGTTTCCTCTGCCTACCCTGCTGTGTGCGGGATACAGCGTGAAGCTGATTTATTGATTTATTTGATTTATTTTAGTAGTTACTGTTTAATTTATTAGTATACTTGTATTTATTTTATTTTCAGAACTACTCATTTAATGATAAGGCTTGTCTCGTTCCCGCAAAATAGATTTGTTGCCATAGAAGCGGTCAATGTGGACGATAAAGATTGGATATTTGGATGTAACGCTAAACACATATACAACAATTACAGACATTGGTAAGTTGTTCGATGTCTTATCTAACTTTTCTTTTAAAATTCGACCGTTGGAATTAGAAAGAATTTCGGGTTCAGTTACTCCATTCTTCATTTTAACCCAATTTTTCCGACATTTGTCTAAATATTCATATAGCCAAAGCTTTTGATTTACTAAAAAGTAGCCAAATATAAGTTATGGCTATTACATTTATTAACCGCCAATTAGTTTGTAATATTGCGCGATGTTAAAGCAAGTGAATTGGGAATCATTTTGTGGGAAATAAATAGATTTTCTTATACTCTAAGCGGTAGCAAATGTACAAATGACAATAATAAAGTTATCACTCAGTTAATCAAAATATTGATTATCTAAAAAAAATGTACATAAGATAGCTAATGAACAGATAACACACACTTCAGATACTTGAGACTCGAATCTCAAGCATAGCTCAAAAAAATAAGTCGTAAAAAATATAGCTTTTAACATTTTTAATGTGTTATTCCACACTTTGGAAAGAAAAGTACTTATTTAGAAAACGTATAAAAAATTTGAACGTAGCGGGACTCGAACCCGCGTCTCCTGGAAACCGACCAGGCGCTCTGACCACTAAACCATATGTGCTCATCAAGTTACGACGAAATCTTTATACGTTTGTTACAACTTATTTATGTTGATAGCATCTCTGTAGGGAGATTTTTACAAATTTTGCGCTACCCAAAGATAATTATTAATTACTAAAAATTATCTTGTGGCAAGTAAGTGTGGAATAACACTTTAAAAATGTTTACGTAAATAAGTTGTAACAAATATATAAAAATTTCGACGTAGCTTGATAAGAGCGTATGGCTTACTGGTCAGAGCGCCTGGTCTGTTTCCAGGAGGCGCGGATTCGAATCCCGCTATGTTCAAATTTTTATACGTTTTCTAAATAAGTAAATATAGTTTGCTAAGCTGTCATTACTCTACATCAATGAAGAGAAATAACGAAATGTACGAAATAATTATTAAATTGTTTCAGTAAGCAAGCAAGTTCACTAAGCGAGTTATCTCGATGGACAGGAGCGGCAACAGATTTCGGTAAAAGGAAACTGGCCACAGTACATTTGCATGATATTATGGAAATCGAACCAGAATGGACTCATGTTATTGTTAAAGTTTCGCCGACAAGGAAACCGGTAACATTTTAACTTACATTCTTATTAAGACTAATTTCTAGCCTAGCCTACTAATTTCTAGTCTTCTAGCCTAGATTAGGTACTAGTTTTTACCTGCGGCTATGCCCACGTGGTAAAATGCGAAACAGGCATCCTTGAGTCTCCAAGGTAACTGTGACCGCAGGTACATTAGACTACATCGAAACGATAAATGTGACGTAGGTACAGCCTAAAGCCTTTCTCGGTAAATAGAATATAGAACATAATAAACATTTTCCAATTCCGTATAGTATAAATTAGTTAGGTGATAATATTTTTTATTAATAATTAATTTATATCATTTCTTTTCGTGAAGTCGATGCTAATCATGGCGCAGGGGAAAAAGCATAATACTGTAAACGTGAGGTACTGTATAGTTGTGAGGTCCATTCTCACTCGAGGAGTTGGAATGTTTAATACCTTCATTTACTAGCTCTAGTTAGGAGGCAGTTGCGCTACTTAACACTAGGTTCCCAAGTTCCCTTTGCCTACCCTGTTAATGCTATATTTAATAATAACTGCTGCTATATGCGGTATACAGTGTACAGCTAAAAAAAACTTATTTATATTCTGTTAAAAATTTTGGCATTTTTTTTGATTCCACAGATAACACTAAACGTGGATATAAACGATCACGCATCTCGACAAATTAATGTTAACCTGCCATCATTATTTTCTTTCGGAAAGCAAATAATAAAAGCTGAGACCGAACAAAATAGTTTATACTATGAATTGATTCTATTGGACTTCAATTTAATTCATCAAGCGTACCTTTTGTACGTGGAACCAATAAATTGTCAAGCACCATATCACGCATCAGCTGAATTACACGTGCCGTGGGCGAACCATGCATCGTTTCACTATTTTACGTGAGTATTTTTTTTTATTGCGGCGTTGAGTTCTGCCACTCAACACGCAATGCCTCCAGAATTCGGCAGAAAGTGGGGAACGGAGTGTCTTAACACTAGGTTCCCTCTGCCTACCCTGCTGTGTGCGGAATATAGCGTGAAGCTAATTTATTTTTTTTTATTATTATTTTTTTAAATACGGTATTAGTGATTCTTATTTTCGCAGTATTTTTTTTTTATTTTTTTAAATACTTAGTGATTCTTATTGTCGCAGTGTTGCGGGCGGATTAACTGGAAATCTGTATAGACAGAGTATGCAGATTTTTACACATCCACATTTATAATTACACATCCACACATGTGTTTAAATGTCCACAAATATAATTACACATCCACGTACACATGTGATTCCACATCCACACATGTTATCACACATATGAACTTATAGATAATTCGCATTTTTTCCATACTTTTAGGCATTTAAAAAAATCGCCAATGAAGTTACGCCTATTAAAAAGTAATCCTAACGTAACGTTAGACTTGATTGCGACTGAACATGTAAAAGTTACACTTTTGTTGGATCCCAAATGCATATTTAGTATCAGGTATGTGTAATATTTTTCATATTATAGTTATTTTTTATTATAGTAAATATTATTTTACTTTATCCTTAAAAATTATTATCAAATGATTTTTTTTGTTCTTCAGTTTTATAATTTTTTCTATTTTGTTGTTAATTTAAATAAATAGATAAGATGATAATTATAGATTAAATGAATAGATTACTCATAAATCATATATTATCAAATCTATTTACTTATACTAAATTAAAATTTGTATTCAAAAAACACTCTTTTTTACTTACATATATTAGTATATACAAAATGTATGTTTATACATAAAAACAAGATAATAACATTATTTCAAATACCTATTCCTCAATAATAAAATATGACATAAATTTCAGCATTTCAACATCCTGGTACCACCGTCTGGCCCAACTATCTAGGAATTACACACCAATACTTATACCCTATATAGCCGCCATTGTGTTGTTAGCGGCTAGAAGTAATTTATTACATTTGAAACAAAATGGCGCCTGTATATCTGTACATAATGCGTTAATGAGCGAAGGAGTCAAGCCATATTATGCTTTAGTGTTCGGGAGATTGGCTACTATGGGTCTTATGTGAGTATTGAATATATGGCGACTTTTATTGTCTTATATCAAAAGTTTAATTCGAATATATATTTGTGGTATTCAACTTATACAAATATATTTCTTTTTTTTCGGCTTAATTTTTTATTGGGGCTGTCGTGGCGCAGTAGGATGGCCGGTTTTGAACGGGACAGTTTAGAGTTCAATCCCACGGTGGAATGAAAATTACAATGCAAAGTTAAAAATGTTTAATGAACCTAGCCATATATAGTTGTGAGGAATATTTATATTACAGTAAATATTCGTTTTGCCTGCAAATAAATTTTAGATAATGTTTTGATGCCTTATTTACTTACACATAGTTAATCTTTACAGGTCGCTACCATTTTTATCTTTTCTATTCGAGAATGCTAGTTGGCGTAATCTCGAATTGCAATATTTCACGAAATCTCTTCTAGTGTTGCCAGTATACATGACGGCACTTGGGATATTGAATATTGCAGCGGCAGCTGTACTGGTAATAATGGTGTTTTCATCACAACTTGCCCATAGATTGCTCTTTAGGTACTTCATATTTTTATTATTTATAATATACAATTTATATAACTGTGTTTTAACGATATTTCAATTCAACTATAACTTAAACATATTTTTTAACATACATTTTAATAATTAGGATTTTTAAATTGAGGCCAGACGTGGCGCAGCGGCACGAAGTGTGACTGTGAAATCGAGTTGTTGTGGGTTCGATCCCCACCCGAGGAGATGAAATATTTACTTAAATTTATATTTCCATTTCTTCGCTCTGGTGTCCAGGCTAAGCGCGGCGTTGAGTTCTGCCACTCAACACGCAATGCCTCCAGAATTCGGCAGAAAGTGGGGAACGGAGTGTCTTAACACTAGGTTCCCTCTGCCTACCCTGCTGTGTACGGGATACAGCGTGACACTGATTTAATTTTAATTTCTAAATATTTTTTTTAATAAGTATAATATAGTAATGCCTAAGGCTATTATGTAAATATAAATAAAACCCGCTTAGACGTCAATCTATATCAAAGTAGCCAAAAACTAGACTAGTAGCCAAAGTCTAGCAAAACTTTAAATATAATGATATTAATTGTACAATTAAATTATTGTTATTTAAATTAAAAAAAAAGTGTGATTATACTGATCTATTTGTAATTTGAAAATGCTTAAAATAATGAATTATTCCAGAATAGTATGGCACGGAGGTACAGGCCTGGCTGAGAAAATGGCGGCGGGCTTGCAAAAAGTTCCCATGTTAGTTAGCGCAGCACTAATATGTGCTGTGCCATTGTCCTGTGGTGCTGCGTCGATGGCGGCGGGCGCAGCGTTTTATGCTTTTATGGTAACTTAGTTGGTTAAAATTATTAATCGGATGTTTTTATATATTTTATCATTGTGAAGCTGTCTGATTGTAAGTGCTACGGCTGTGGGTTCGAACGTCACTTGGGGAATCGATTATTTACTTCGCTACAGCAAGAAAAAAATACATGCGAAAATTGGGTGGAATATACAGTTGAAATTTTGCTACAATTGTATTTTTATCACTATCTGTTTTATCAGATAGCTTTAAACTTATTACACATATGAATGAAAATGTCATAAGTACTTTTTTCTTTTTTCTTTCAGCTTTCGAAAATGTATGAAGAATATCTAGAGGATTATGTCTATAAACTGATGTCTAAAGTGGCAAGCCGATTGTGCCGTGTATTTAAATCGAAAGTTGTTAAGAATCCAGAAACTCAAACAGACATACAAAAAGAAGAATCCTCAAAAGAGATTACTAATTCTGAAATACCCAAAGCCATAGAAAATAAAAAACCATCTAATAATATATCACAAACAGATAATAAATCTAGTTCCAATTTATTAAATGAAAATGAAACGGAAAAAAATAAAAATAAATGTGATTCAAGTAAATCTGAGCATATTGATGAAGATTTGAACAATATAAACTTTCATATGATGATGTTCTTTTTATGGATGATTGTGACTCTAGTCAATGTTCCAGCTTTATTAACTTGGGCACGAAATTTCAAGTAATAATTACATAATTATTAGTAACAAGCGTCGCGCTCATGGCTTCAGCCACTTGAACTACTCAATTATTTATTAACGCCCAATATTAATAATCTATCTCCTACGTCAATATTGCTCCATATAACAATAAAATATATATAAATATAATATATATAACAATCGAAGATTGGCGTAAGAGATAGATTATTCATTTTGAGCGTTACTAATTTAATATTTTTTTGTGTCTAAAAATACATTGACAACTAAATTTAAGCCAATTCAATAAATAGTTATTTTGTAGTCATTTTCTGGAACAAATACTTTATAAATAAAACAAACACTAAAAACTGCATTAAAATTGCTTAAGCTGTTTCTGGGAGTAGAGAGCACAAATGCACCGAGAAACAGTTAAAATTAAAAAAAAACCATTATTTTGGTTTGTATGCATTAAATGGTAAAATTACTGGGGAAACTAATTTCCCCAGTAATACATTCACTTATAAATCTATGGATGGCCCCTAGCATGCAAAATGTGCAAAGCTACAAATGGAATACTACTTATTTAAAAAATATATAAACATTAGAATATAGCTCGATTTGAACCCGCTCCTCTTGGGAATCGTCCAAGCGTTCTGACTACTAAGCCAAGTTCTTAGTGGGTTACGTCGAATTTCTTATGCACTTCTTACAACCTATTTATGTTGTTAGCATCTCTGTAGGAATATTTTTACAAATTTCTCCTACCCAAAGATAATTGCTTACAATTATCATTTGGCAAGAGAGAATACTATTTATTAAATACTACTACATTATAAAGTGTTCTTCCACGCCAAAGAAAGAAAAATACTTATTTAAAAAAAGTATAAACATTTGAACATAGTGGGATTTGAACCCGCGCCCTTTGAAAACCGTCCTAGCGCTCTCCACTAAGCCATACTTTCTCATCGAGCTACGTCCAAATTCTTATACACTCACTTAACATTTATTAAATTAGTATTTTTTTTTCCTAAGTGTTTAATAAAACTTTAAAAATGTCAAAAGTATGGAATATTACTAACATATATTTAATAACTTCAGGTACAGTATGGTCTTGAAACCAGATACATCTTATCATACTGGATTTATAATGTCAGCTTGTTCCACCATTATATGGCAAATGAGTGGACCCAAAAAGGATTTGTAAGTTGACTAAATAAATTTTAGTAAATGTTATACATTGTTGTGGCTCAGTGGTGCATCTGTCAGTAAGTATAACAGGTTTGGATTGCATACCACTCGGGGGCGAGTTGTTTTCACTTCCTCATTCTGGTAGCAGGACAGTGTGGCAAAACACAATATATCAAAAATTGGACATAATTTCCCTCTGCCTGCCATGTCATAAGCAGAATATAACATAAAGCTATATAAAAATTGCATCAATATGGATTTGCTTTTGCATCTATGTATTAATTATTTTTTCTTCTTGTAGGAGAAATTATGAAGCAGTTGCATCTTTACTGTTTACGATGGCTGTATTTATTTTAGCCTTAGGGCCATTTTCACTTGCAATAGTTAATTATGGTGTAACATCAATGTTTGCGGTTATAACACTCCATCAATTATATGACAAAGAAGATGTCAAGGAAGATACACCTGGACAACCTTTAAAGAGTGTAAATGAGAATGATATTAATATTCAAGAAAATAAAGAAACAAAAGAAACCACATCTGATGACAATCAGCCTAAATCTACTATTAATGATGAGACTGAAAACTCAAATGAGAAAGTTAATAATGACAGTGCAGAAGAACCCAGTGAATGTGATGTGTGCAATGAAAGCAGAATTTATAATATGTTTAAAAATCTCAGAGACAAGTTTAGTTTCAGTGAAAATGAATGATGATTGTTTGTACATATCAACTGATATAATTTATTATGTTTGTATTTAATAAACACTAATTTATAAAAAATATAACAGTTTTAGTGTTCGAGTTTGTTATGATATTTGGACTATTTTACAATGAATTAGAATTTATTTAGAATATGGCGAAAAAAAATATTGAACATTGGCCTAATTGATGTGCTTATATTTATGTGACTATTTTGTAATTGATATTAGAGTATATCAAATAAAAGAATTTTACCTTAAAATCTATTTATTAATTATAAACCAAGATATATAAGATCAATAACAAAGCGACACGTCATGTTAATCTTCATGTTACTTTTTCCCTTTTTTGCCAGTAGACTTTTCTTCGGTATTTCTAGGATTTTGCCAGTTCAGTGCATTTCTGCGGTACATGGGCCAGGGTGGCAGGGTTAAAATTGCCGCAAGGATGAATCCTGCCCCTAAAATGTAGACTGACTGAGAAAACTGCTGAACGATGTAACCCCATATAAAACCAACAATACTAAATAGTGTTATAATTGCTCTATATAATTTTTCTGCCTTTGCTTGTCCCACATAATCAATGTGAGTAGGAATGGAACTAAATAAATCCATATTATTAACGAAGCTTAAATATTTCAACTATAATTATTTGATAGTAAGCAAAGCAAAGCACAACGGCTTCGTAGACAGACACGTCAGTCGTCAACTCAAAACACAAATTGTCACTTTCATATTTCACAGTTTAGTAATAAATCGAAATGAGAATGTAAGTTAAAGGTTAAAAATATTATTTCAAGTTTTTTTTTTAAACAATACGCTATCGAACCATATCGTAAATAATATCTCATTCATATAAGTTAATTATTAAGATTATCGCGCATAAAAAAAAATTCAAATTTATTTTACTAGAAACAGTAAATGCCTTTTTTAACTATTAAAGATCTAATATTAAATTAAATCAGTATCACGCTGTTTTTGATTTGCTTTGTTTAATATTACATATTATGTTATGCTTTTTTAGATTTTTTAAATATTACATGTTGTGTTACGCTTATACGCTTGCTGAGGCTTGCTGTCCGTCGACCTATACCTCTACCTCTACCTCTACCTTTACCTCTTTAATATTTACGGTTGACAGGGACAAAATATAATATGACCAAGTGAATAGTGCATTACTGCATATTCTTTGTTGGTTTGATGTTTACAATCTAATTTTAAATACCAAAAATTAAATGTATTGAATTTGCGTTGTCAAATGTAAAAAAAAACATTATTTTAGTCTGGTTATTAAAGAGGGGAAACTCTTAAAGTGATTGAATCAGCCATTTTCTTAGGTATCTCTATTTCTATAGAAAAGTAGAAAATAAGTAGAACTTTTTTTTGTCTTTTATAATTTAACTTAAATTATTTTTAAAAATTTAATTCATTTAATCGTTTTTGATCGGTATGTACAGTACTGTTATAATTTTAGTTTTACAAATAACATAATGGTACTAGAATCCACTTGCAACACTAAAATAAAAATTACCGTCAGTCGATTGTCAACATCCAGTACGATCAGACTCATTAGGTTAATTTTTAAAGAAACTAGTTTTATTTTTTACAAGTACAACAAACAAACATTTTATTTTAAAAATGTCTACTTTTAAACAAGTACCTCTCACATGTGGTGGCCATACTAGACCAGTCGTGCATTTGGACTTCAGTGACATTACAACTGATGGATATTTTTTGATTTCGGCTTGCAAAGGTAAGTTTAATAATCGCTTCACTCTGGGGTGCCCTTTTGCCTTGGCCTACATGTAGGTGGAAGACTTGCAAGTGTCTTTGGGCATATTTATTTGAATTTAATGTACCAGATGTTAGGCGTGAAAACTATTGGAAAGACCTTCACTTTTCTTATATTACACTAGAACCTATCAAACAATGCAATTTCAGTAAAGGTTTTAGTGACCTTATCTTTCCGGACATGTAGGAAGTGCCTTGAGGTTCCGGTCATATGTTTCCTCGGCGGCAGTTGTTTACCTTGATATATAACTGGTGCTTTTTATTCTCGTCATGTGTACATGACTTTATTCTTATTTAAAACACAAAACAATTGTAGGTTTAAGTCTTTCCTTCAGAGCTTGTTTGCATTTTACTGGCTCATTCTAGGTTACCTTGTGCCTTCAAGGTACAATTTTATACTTGACACTAATGTTTACTACAATGAATGTTAAGTAAACATCAGTTACTTTCATTATGCCTTACAAGGAAATACTTTCAACAATTTTGTAATCATTTAATTGTCATTCCATTGTTTAATGATTAATTATTGCAAGGAAAACTATTTACTTAAAATATGTACAAATATATTTTTTATGTATAAATAATATTTGAGTTCAGCTACCAATAGTTATAAGTAGTAGTAACAAAAATATAATGATTGTTGTATTATTATTTTTACTCAAGTGATATTGACATAGACTCTTTGTTAGAAAATATATAAATTAAATTAATAATATAGAACAGTTGCTGCCATTGGCACATTGGCCATTGCCATTGGGGCATTGTCTAATGGTAGTGGGTTCAACCCCCACTTAGATAAATTAATTTTCTTGCTTTGATAGACAAAATGTGACATTGAGTTCCACTTTTCCTATTAACCCATATCTCTTAACATTTTAAGAGATATTACAGGTTAATTGGAAAGCTTTAACCTTCCCTGGTAAATACAAAGAAACAAATGTGAAACTGGAAAAAATACTTATCCCTTGTCATTCTTATTTAAGTTTATATTAAAAATCTCAATAATCTAAGGTTGTGTTACTAAAAGGTGAACTACCTTACAATTATAGGACATTTTATATCAACATTTTCTTGTACCCATTATTCATGATCACCTTGCTTGCCTTCACTGTCAAAGTCACAATATGAAATGATTTTCAAGTTGTAATATGTATGTTTATGCCCTACATTTTGTATATTTTAACAGAATGATATTATTATATTCTATAATATTTTATTAAGAAGGTTGTAAGTGGATATAGACAACTGCTATTTTTGTTCTCATATATGTATATGCAAAAAAGAAAATTTAAATGAAAAAATAGTATTTTCTTGTGGTCAGCATATTGATTGCTTTATGAGTAAGTAGTAGCAGTGGAGGCAGGTAGAAAAATCCTAGAGTCAAGACACTATTCTTAAATTTCTGTGTGAATGAAAAACTCTTGGCACTGACTTCCCTCAGTTGACACTCAATGTGAAATGTCAATAAGAGTGTGGTTGATATTTTTTCCCTCTGAGTGGGAATTAAACTCAAAACCACCATGTCTACATATTTATTAGTCCCACTGCACCACAATTTCCAATTGGTCATTATGATAAATATATGGAGTATGCATTATTATTTAAAATAAGATAGTAGGCATTCATGAATATTAAAATATACTATTAAATTAAATCCTATGTATGTGGACAAATATATATTATATATTTACTTTTGTATTATGAGTATCTACAATTTTGCATGTTAAATAAAATATTTTCAAGTTTTAAGTTTTTTTTTTCAAGTTATTCAATATTTATGTAATAATATCTAGCTCAATACAAATGTTGTAATGACTAAATAAAAGTAATGAAATATTTAATATTTTGTAGATGGAAAACCCATGTTGCGACAAGGTGAAACAGGTGACTGGATTGGAACTTTTGAAGGTCATAAAGGAGCAGTGTGGGGGGTAGCTTTAACACAAAATGCGAACTTCGCAGCAAGTGGTGCAGCTGATTTTACAGGTAAATTTAAAAGTATACAATGTGTAAACTTATGTCATTAATTGCCTTCTAGTCATTACATAATTTTGCAACCAATATGTTGCAAAATTTTAAAAGTTTTTTAAGAACTAACAACAAAATTAGTAATATTCATATAAGAATGTTTGGACTTTAATATTTTTTTTTCTTAATTTTAATTTTTAATATAGGCAATTTCAAGTCTTACTATGTTTGTTACTTAAATTACTTTACGTTTTCGAAGCACTCTAGTACTTTACTAGATTTTAAAACTGCTATCTTTTAGACAGTAAACAGATAAGTAGAAATCAAAAATTACTTTGTAAATTGTTATTGAAATATAAAGGAAATAGAATAGATTTTGTAATTTAATTGTTTTTCAGCGAAAATATGGGACGCAAGATATGGTGAAGTCGTGCACACTTTTGAACATGAACATATTGTAAAAAGCGTTAATTTTAATTCTGACGACACACTCTTATTGACTGCTAGCAACGAGAAATTATTAAGAGTTTATGATATCAATAAGCCTGAAGCTGGAGGTATGTTTGTAATTTTAATAATAATATTGACTAAAGATATTGAAAAGTCTTAAGTCAATTTTTTTTCTTAAATAAACAGTTTAATGAAGCATAAAAAAGTTCTTCTTATTCTCTTTCGTAGTTATATTAAATTATAAAAAGAATTTATTTCTAGAAATTTACCACATAGTTATGCTTTAATTGCCTGAGGGCATCATAATATAAATGTGGATGGTAATTTTTGCTATAAATCCAATTAGTAACTTTATTAAGTATATTTTACCTCTAATATTTATTATGTTATAGGCATTCAAATAAAACTTAATGATGTTATAGACTATATTCTATTTCTTGCAAATTATTAGCACAGATTTTAATTGAAATTCAAATAGATCTAGAAATGTATAAGTTACAGAATGTTGTAGAACATTCATAATTACTATCAATCTATACATTATCCATTTTCTGTCCATTTATAGACTCTAATAGCACATTTAGCTGAACAAGACAGAAAAAATAAATTACTTTTTTTATATACTTCTAAACTTCTAATTCTATATTAGAAGTTAGAACCTATTATCATAGCTATTTAACATTGCACACACAAATTAACTCGAACTTAACTTGACTGTCAATATCAAATTAATATTATTTATTCAATGTGCACCACGTAGTGTGACTGTAAAACCGACTGGTTGTGGGTTCGATTCCCACTTGAAGAAATGAAATATTTACTTAAATTTATATTTTCATTTCTTCGCTCTGATGTCGAGGTTAAGCGCGGCGTTGAGTTCTGCCACTCAACACGCAATGCCTCCAGAATTCGGCAGAAAGTGGGGAACGGAGTGTCATAACACTAGGTTCCCTGTGCCTACCCTCCTGCGTGCGGGATACAGCGTGAAGCTGATTAATTATGTGCACCATTTGAGGCCGTCGTGAATTAATTTAATTTCCTCGCTGTGATAACAAGACAAAGCATATCCTGCTATGAGAGATTCACCATCAAATAATAATAGAAAAATGTTATTATAAGTAAAAAAATTGATAAAATAAAATAATAAAATAATATATAATATAAAATAAAATATAATATATTAATAATAATAATTCCAGCCATTGAAAAGATAAGCGCGCACACGAACAGCATACGGCACGCCGTGTTCCTGCACGACTCACGCGTCGTGAGCGTCAGCGACGACCTCACCATGCGCGTGTGGGACCGTACCAGCGGACAGGTACTTTGATTTTGTTTCATTTATGATTATACGTATAAAATTTAAACGTAGCGGCGCTCAACACCGCGGTTCAAGAAGCGGTGTTTGCAATTGCAATTTTCAATTATTTTTTTGTCACAAAATATCTTATTGTGACTTATTTATAAGAGATAGATATACCGTATCCCAGACTTTTTTTTAGAACTAATAAAATAGAAAATCTCTTCCATACAATGTACTGACATATATTTTACTATATATGCAGTACACGCGCTTAAAGAAATTCGATGGCGTTCATTATTATTGTTATTTCGTTATTTAAGGCTAACTAAGACGTACACCATAATATTATATAGCCTATAGCACTTCTGAAGAACGTAGCTTTTATACAAAACCATAAATAAGTAAATCGGACCAGTAGATCCAGAGATTTTGGCGTTTAAACAAACAAACAAACAAACTCTTCCGCTTTATTATATTAGTATAGATACTTTATGCGTTAAAATAAATACGAAACCACAAATTTTTAGTTCTTACAAGATTAAAGTTGAGTTATATATAATTTTATGTCATTTGTTTCAGGAGGTTCATAAAATAGAATTTCCTACTATACCAAATAGTTTAGAGCTGTCCAGGGATGGGGCAGTTTTGACTGTAGCGCATGGTAAGTTAAGTTTTTTACTTTTACACTGTTTCCCGCACATAGTAGGAAAGACGGAGGGAACCTGGGAACCTAGTGTTAAGACTTGCGCTTTGCCTCGTAACCAGAGCAAGGAAATGAAAATATTAAATGTTTAATTTCTTTTTATAAACCTATATATGTCCACAAAGTTGATATGTTTTGGAAATATCGAGAAAATTTTACTGTGAACGCCACATTTGTGGGTTCCATTTACACTCGAGGGAATTAATTATTTTTATTTTGTTGCTGTAATGAAAAGTTAAAGCGCGGAGTTGACTTTCGCAATTTCTCGAGAAATGCGCAAGTGGAGAGTGGAACCTCGCTATATACGACGTGAAGCTATAATATAATGGAAACATATTTTTTAAATGTAAATTTATGTAACAATATAATAATTTACATATAACTGAAGAGGCCAGTCCAGTGCCGCAGGGGCACGAAGCGTGACTGTAAACTCGGCAGGTTGCGGGTTCAAATCCTCCTCGAGGAGAGTAAATGAGATATTTAAAATGATGATTCCCTCCCGCAGGTTCCAACGTGTCGTTCTACTCGGCGGACACGATGCGCAAGATGCGCGAGTTCGCGGTGCCCACGCCGTGCTACTCCGCGTCGCTGGCGCCCTCGCGCGCCGCCTTCGTGTGCGGCGGGGAGGACCTCAAGGTCTACAAGTTCGACTACAACACGGGGACTGAGCTTGGTTCGTTTTTTTTAAAACATTTTTAAAGTGTTATTCTACACTTAGAAAAGAAAAATACTTATTTAGAAAACTTATAAAAAGTAAAATTTAAATAAGTATCGTTCTTTTTTTTTTGGATATATTTACTGATATCAAAACACCCACACGCGAGTAATTCACTCAGTTTTTTTATATATCGTTTTCCTTTGCGATGTTGTATTGCTCATCGTGTATAATAACGGTTACTTTAAATTAAATCAGCTTCATGCTGTATCCCGCACACAGCAGGGTAGGCAGAGGGAACCTAGTGTTAAGACACTCCGTTCCCCACTTTCTGCCGCATTCTGGAGGCATTACGTGTTGAGTGGCAGAACTCAACGCCGCCCTTAGCCTCTACACGAGAGCGAAGAAATGGAAATATAAATTTAAGTAAATATTTCATCTCTTCAAGTGGAGATCTCGAACCCACAACCAGTCGGTTTGACAGTCACACTTTGTGCCACTGCGCCACGACTGGCCTCATTTCTGGTTCGTTTTTTTTTGGATATATTTACTAATATCAAAACATCCACAGTCAAAGTCAAATTGAAATAATTTTATTCAAAATAAGAAGTTACATGCTTCACTTTTTGAACGTGAAATAATTTACCACCAGTTCACTAAAGTTAATGCCTCAGGCCTGAGAAGAACCGGCGTAAAAAACTCAGCGGGGCTTTTTTTTTAAAATCAATTATACTCAAACACATTTTAACATTTCTGACAATGATACTTTGAAACAGACTGGAGCGAGCATTTCATTCCCAAGGTGTGGTATCTTTTATATAATCATTAATTTGGTAATAGCCTTTAACACACAAACGTCTTTTCGCAACTCTTTTAAATTGTGATATATAACATTCTCAGAAGTTTTCTAGGATTCTATTGTAAAAGTGTACAAATTGTCCCATAAAAGAATTACGAACTCGATGTAATCGGGTTAAAGGTGCAAAAAGTTTACTCCTATTTCTAGTATTGATATTATGTACATCACCAATTTTGGCAAAATCTTTAATATTCTTCTTAACATACATAACATTTTCAAAAAGGTATTGAGGTGCCACTGTCAATATATTAATTTCTTTAAATTTTTGCCTTAACAATTCTTTAGGGCTAAGTTATACATAGATTGCGCGAATAGTTCGGTTCTGCAAGACGGGTAACACAGTTTTTTATATATAACGATATATCCTTTGCGATGTTATATTTGCCTATCGTGTATAACAACGGTTATTTTAAATGATAATTATTAAATTAATTACGTTTAATATATTTTGAATAACGCGAACCAACACGAATATTTTTGAATAATCTAGTTACAGTGATTTTTTTCCCAAAGTGTCTTAATAACTTATTTATCGTCACTATTATTTAGATTGTCACTGTTATTTTAAATCTGGCTCTCATTTATACGGATTCGCGATTGCGACAAATTGTATTCAATTTCTCCATATTTGATTTTTGCATTGATTTTCGTTAATATTTTTTCTGGTTTTAATAAAAATGTAATATAATATTACATTCTTACAAAAACATTCAATATGTAATACAATTAATTATCCGATTTTTTGATTACTCGAATGTTTAGTGACAAAAGTTAGTGAGTTCGAGTAGAATCGAGTATCGAGTGTTTACTATATTTCTATTAATTGATATAAGAATATGTTGCAATAATAGTTTGTTACTTTTGTCGTTCATTTCGCTACTAATTGTATTATAATATTTATTTTGTAAAATACAATATAGTTTGTATTGAATGTGGGGAACGGAGTGTTTTAACACTAGGTTCCCTCTGCCTACCTCGCTGTGTGCGGGATACAACGTGACGCTGATTTGTTTTGAATGATTTGTTCTAGTTCGTTTCATTAGGGAATAACTGAATATCTAAGAGAACGAATGTCCAATAAAATTAAGGGTACCCCACTTCAGTGTCACAATAACTGATGATTGACGGATGATATTTTTTTATCAGTGTCAATCATATTTACATATACTACTGATAGTAAACGTGAGGATTGTGGGTTCTACTTCCTTTTCAGGGGAATGAATAATTTAATATTTCTATGTCCTCGCTGTTGCAATATCACAAAATGCGGCGTTGTGTTTCGCCATGTAACACGCAAGCACAACTCGAAATTCTGCAGTATAGGTTGGATACAGTGTGTTGATTTGTTTCCCAGAGTCGAACAAGGGTCACTTCGGTCCGGTGCACGTGGCGCGCTGGTCGCCGGACGGGGAGCTGTACGCGACGGGCTCGGAGGACGGCACGGTGCGGCTGTGGCAGGCGGCGCCGGGCCGCGTGTACGGGCTGTGGCGCCGCTCCGCCGACGCGCCCGCGCCCCCCACGCCGCCCGCCACCAACGGCTACGGCGAGCTCGCGGCCAACTGACACCACGCCTCCGTGAGTACATCGGCCGACTGCCCGCTTGCCTGTTTGTCTCAATAAAGGGGTCGTTCAAGTATTACGTAAGCAGTTTTTTTGCAATTATTGACCTACACCCCCGTCGTCATTCAAAATAAGCAATCCTCTTAAAAATATTTCATTGAACACGTGTTTCGTGGTTTTTTTAATACGCCCCACCCCCCATGTCATCAAAAATAAGCAAACCCAAGAGCCCCCGCCCCCCTACAGTGCTTACGTAATACTTGAATGACCCCTAATACCTGTCCAAAAAAATTCTTAAGTACTTAAGATATTTTTTTGACAATAATACTTTAGTAACATTGAAGACCGTTAGGAAGCGCATTAGCAACATTAGAATTTGATTGTTAACGTGACCGTTTTTTCTTTATTTACCCTTTTCAGTAATAATAATGTTTTTTATTTATTTCTTCGCTCTGTTAATATGATTAAATGCAGCGTTTAGTTCCGAAACTTGTCATACAATGTTTTGTTTTGACACTGGGTTCTGTTTGTCCTATGTTGCTATATGTAAGGTATAGTGTGAAAGAAAAAAATAATATAAAGTAACATTTTCAAAATGAGAATAACATATCCAGTAGTGGTGTAGGGACACAAGCTTGTGACGCGGGAATGTTGTAAATTCGATTCCCACTCGAAGAAATGAAGTATTTAATATTGTCATTTCTTTGCTCTGGTGCCAAGAGAACCGCGGCGTTGAATTCCGCCACTCAACGCGGTATACTTCCAGAATTCAGCGGAAAGTGGGTAACCGAATTTATTAATACTAGGTTCCCTCTGCCTACCCTACTGTGTGCGGGATACAATGTGCAGCTTAAAAAAAATAATAACGTAACTTATATTCCAGGAGGAGGAGGAGGACGACGAGGAGTAAAACAATGTGCAATCAAAATTGAACGTTCGGTGTTTATTTACGCAACGCAAAGGGACGTTCAGCAGACACCAGGTCAAAGTGCTTTCACAATTGTACATACGTTGTGTGGACGGAAACGTGACTATTTAATGTTTTCCAAGTGTTTTTGTTTATTTTTTTACAGCTACACCAATTTTTATACTCAAAAGCAATAAAATGTATTTATTGTAAAAAAGAAACTAAATAGACTTGATAATATTATAAAACGAATAAAGTGATTTGTAAATATTATTGTCTTTTTATTATTATAGGTTTTTTTATTATACATATAATCTAATTGAATAGGTATTTTTATATAATAGGATGTCGCATATTTTTTAAAGCAAATTTAGCAAAGTTTGCTTTAAAAAATTGTATATTCTCTCATCACAATATTTGTAAGTGATCAAAAATAACAATAATATAGATTATTTTATATCATTCAGTAAATAATATGAGACAAAAAAGATGGAAAAATATATGAAAGTGGAAAGAAAAATGAAATATTCGAATTTGTCATGTAAATTTTCTAATAAGAATATTAATATATTATATATGTAGAGTGTAATTTGCTAAATGCTTATGTTAAAACATGTATTATTTAATGATGAAATGTATTGAAAAATTGTATTTATTTATTGTACATAAGTATGTAAAATTTTGTGTGATCATGTAGTGTATTTGTGAATGGTATTTGTGCTTTTTATAAGACGATGTGCTAATATTAGAACATATACTACTGTATAAGATGTATTTTAAAACTTTAAGATAGACTTGTTATAGTGAATGTGTTTTTGCGTAGATTTTTTTATATATAAGTATATATATAACTAAAATACAAAATAAAACACAAATGACTGTTCGTGACATTTATTAAACTCGTAAAAAAAATGTACTTCATAAAAAAAAGTATCTAAATAAAAAATAAAATTATGCCAATAATAATAATTTTTACAAAAATAATTTATACACACTTATATTTAAATACGTAACTAGGCAGTGAGACACATCCTTATAACTAATACAGATAATAATACACGGTATTTTAAACTTTTATTTTACTTGTGTTAAATGGTAACATGATTCTTGGTTTATAAAATCTATTTTATAAAATAGTGTATAAAGTATTTGGGTAACATTTGCTATATTGTAAAATGAAATCTGTTTTAATACTGTCTCATATATTTGTTAGATATCCTTTTTCTTTTTAGAATAATCATGCTATAAATATATATTTATAATCTGTTAATTCAACAAATTTTATCTAACATAAAATATACACAGACAGTAATAAAGCATGACATAGAAGTATAATTAATTTATGTTGTGACATTTCAATCTTATATTATCTTAAATTATTTTGTATTTCTTTTCGATTAAACCTTAAAATGGCCGTAAATGCGCAATGTCAGACACTGGTAACCATAGTGGTATTAAATGAGGTTAACGTAAACATATTGTCTGACTTAGTCTGCACAAGCGTTTTTAATTATGACCATGTTTTATTATTTTAAAATAGATTTTTTTTTATTGTACTATTTATTAATTACTAACTATTTACTTAATTTCATCTTGTAATCTATATATGCTAGATTTTTATACAATGATAAATTATGATGATTTCTTTGTGATAATGTTACCATTACAATTATTTTTAATGAGTAAATTACATACATTTTGATATAAGCTGTATGAATATTTCAATCCCGTCAAACTTATGGCCGCTCCAATAATACTAAGCGGAATTATTATTTAAAAATTTTGAGAAAAATTGCTTCATTTTCGTAATTATTACTTAAAAAATGCTCTTTAATTCACAACCTATAAGGTGTATAACTAAAGTGATGTCATATCTGGAAATACTTTATCAATTTAATGATAGGTATTAGTTATTATCCTTAAATATATATATATTTGAATTTTTGATATAATAGTTATCAATCAGATCACATAGATGGAATTTAAGTTTCAGAGTTTTGTAAAGTTAATGTTAAAGATCAAGTCTCTAAAATAGTATATGTTTTATATTCAATATCGACAAAATTTACATTCTCAAGCATATATGAGAAATGGCCAAACGTTTCAAATATTAAAATGAATATTAAAAAATAATTTGGTACTCTAAATGTAAATAAGGGAATCTCATTTATCGAAAACATTACAAAATTTTACTTAAATGTTTTCATAACTCTTAATGAGAAACATACATTTATAATACAATATTGAATTATATATAAAAGAAAGATAAATACTTTATAAAATATTTATGCATCTGAACTGGTTATATTTAACATTAAAAGATTAATCCGGAAATTTAAAATTAATTTGTTTTCGTGGTGTTCTCTGTCCACGTGCTACTGTCATATAAGGATCGTCGATCCCAAACTGTAATTTATGACGCTGACATTTAGCCAGCTACCCTTAGTATTATTGCCAACCATATGAACAATGAACTTAAAATAGACGATAGGAAATGAGGACCTAAATGAAGTAATGCTGGACATACCACAGATAGTCATAAATAGAGAAAGGAGAAAGAATCCCTAGCACTACTTAGCGATGAAGGGCGTCAAGTCCGGGAACTTGAAGTTGAGGTGCCTGCGCGGCGCGCGGTGCGGGGCGTGCGGGGCGGGGGGCGGCGCGGCGCCGCACTGCGCCGTGCACACGTCGTCGCGCAGCACGGCGTCGCGCGCCCACTCGCGCCACAGCTGCGCGCAGTCCGTGATGCGCAGCGACGCGCACTGCGCCTGCGCGCGCCCGACAAACAGACAAACATTACTACTGCACTTGTCTGAGATAAGTGAAGCCGACCGACTGACCGACTGGTTGTGGGTTCGATCCCCACTCGAGGAGATGAGATATTTAGTCGTCGGTAATAGTGTCGAGTAACGAGTAGTAAGTAGTGTCGAGGACAAGCGTGGCGTTGAGGGCCACTCAACACGCAATGCCTCCCAAATTCGGCAGAAAATGGGGAACAAAGTGTCTTAACACTGGGTTCCCTCTGCCTACCCTGCAGTGTGCGGGATACAGCGTGAAGCTGATAAAAAAATATATAATCTAAAGATACGTGCACCTCAACAAAAAAATCCTTTGAGTTATCTATACAAGTAAAGTATAATCTCAATCATCATTAAAATAAAATAATAACAAAATTAAAATAAACTCACCCCTTCAGCAGTACAAATACAAGAAGTACAAGGCGATGGGAAAGCGGAGTCTCCCAAAGGAACATTACGCGCTGCGATCAAACAGCCTTGCGTGGAGCTCTCTCTCCACGCGGACAGATCTATCTTGGGCAGAGACGCACACGGCACTCGGGGGTTGCTGGGGAATTAATGGTTTTTATTAATAACTATGTTATTATTATCAAAGCGATGGTCATAAATTTGATTACCACTCAGGTGTACAAAATATTTCCATTTACTAGATCCGGTAAAAAGACAAAACGTGATGAGTTCCACTATTCAACGTATAATGTCTTGAAAATTGAGGGCTGTGTGCGGTACACAGTGTCTTAAAATTAAATTACTATACTTTCCGTCTATCTACCCTGTAATATGCAAAATACAGCGTTAAGTTAACAAAAATCATCAGTTAATAGCGTTTTCAGATATTTTTCAAATCTGTTAAATATTATGTTTTTATTAAAATCACATTATAATTTTAAATAAGTAATTATTTTTAAATATTCACTTTCGTAGTCAATATTAAAAAATATTGGACTAAAAAAAAATTGGTATGGATACTATGCATATTCTTAAAAAGTATTTGCACATACATCATATAAATTATTTGATCGATCATTGCTTTGCTAAAAACCGTGTTTTCATATATAAATAGTAATTATTTACTAAAGAATTATTTTTTACTTTTCCGCAAGGGAACCTCTAATATTAAACTTACAGGAAATTGCTGGGAAGGTCAAAAGCAGCGCGTTGTATATCAGAGTTGACGTCGAAGTTCTCACACAAGATTTTGGAGAGAGTCGTTTTTCGTATTTCAGCTAGCTGCTGTTCCGTGAAGCGCGCCGCTCTGTTGTCGTTTTCATACCTATTATGGAAATTAAAATTAATTAACAAATAAATAAATCATATTTTATATTAATTATTTATAATATCTATTGTTAGTTATTCCATCTTAAATGGAAATTTTTAATGGTAAGGCTGAAAGGGCTGAGTGACTAGGAGAGAGTGATAAGCTCGATACATTATTCGATTTTATGTGTTATGCATCAAATATGTATAATAATTGGTAATTACTAAGATATATAATATATATAAATATATATATTAAAGATAAACAAAATCTGCATCTTTTTCACTCATTTACCGATGACCTATTTATTCTACTATCAACATTTTGTAATGAATAAATTTATGTTATTTAAAAATTAGATACGAGCTACTTTAAACATTAAATCCGCATAATCATCTAGTTATTTAACGTAAGGCAAAATACGGCTTTGTGTTCTACGACTCTACGCGCAACGTCCCAAAATTAAGACGAAAACAAAGAACTGAGTGTCTTATGAGGCCAGTCGTGACGCAGTGGCACGAGGTGTGACTGTAAAATCGAGTGGTTGTGGATTCGATTCCCACTCGAGGAGTTTAAATATTTACTTAAATTTATATTTCCATTTCTTCGCTCTGGTGTCGAGGTTAAGCGCGGCGTTGAGTTCTGCCACTCAACACGCAATGCCTTCAGAATTTGGCAGAAAGTGGGGAACGGAGTGTATTAACACAAAGTTCCCTCTGCCTACTCTGCTGTGTGCGGGATGTCACACAGTGTCAGTGTCTTATCACTAGGCTCTCTCAGACTGATATGTGAGATACACTGTAAAGCTGAACTCACCAGAATCTATCGCACTTCCTAAGCTGTCTAAACTGTATGGCGATGATGCAGGCGAAGGTGGGTCCCACGAGCCCGCCCTGCAGCGGCCGCTCGCTCATGCCGCCCGGGAACAGGTCGATGTCGTCCACGGTCGCGTATATTCTTTTGAATCTGGAATTTATATATTATTTTTGTGTTGTTATGTTAATGGATGAATGGAAACGCTTATTTTCTTCAGTTTTAGTTATTTTTTTTTGTTTTAGTTATATTTTGTATCGTTTTTTATTGTAATATACTTTCTATTGTGAACTAAAAATATTATTTTTATTATTATCATTTTATTTGTATACCAGAATATATCGAATAAACATAGAAATATTTATATTAAAAACAAAATGTTAATAATAATATTGTTAAATTAATAAACACAAAATATTTAACAAAGCCTAACTTAATACTATTTGTCATATATTACATACCTCGCAATAACTTCATCAGGTATCTCTCTGGCCAAATCTTCAAAGGTGGCAGCTCTCTTCAGATTGCAGAGCGCCCTATAATTGTTATAACTTGGCATTCCATGGTCTCTGCCTCGCTGTATGTTTAGGGCCACTAAATCTACACCGGAGAAGGGAACCCTGCGATCTTCGAATAAATGGTTTGTGACTTCCCCTGTGATGAACTGATCGAGGGTTTCCATTGGTGTGGAGGTTAGACCTCGGATCAGTTCGTCTACCAATGGTGGGTGCTGGAATATAAATGTTTGTTTTTGTCTTTATAATTAAAATTTATGTAAAATCGTAATAAATAAATAAATAAAATGTAATTGATTAATACATGAACAACTCAATAAAATTCCAATTTTTCTGAACTTTCACCTGTCAGGACAGAAAACATTAAATCGAGGCCATCTTGTTTATTGGAACAGAGTCTTACTGTAAGCGTGATGATTGTGGATTCGATTTCGAATTATTTTAGACAAATTGCAGTATTGAGTTCCGCTACTTAAGAAACAATATTTCAAATTCGGACGTAAATCGGAGTGCCTTAAACTAGGTAATCTTTGTCTATGCTGCTACATGCGGGATAGAGCGTGTGCTTACATTCATAAACATGTCGGGGCGGAAGAAGCCGTCGCGCAGCAGTATGGGCGGGTCGACGGGCGCGTAGGCGGGCGACAGGCGCGGCAGGTGCGGGCGCAGCAGCGAGTGCCCGAAGCGGAACGCGGCCGTCGCGAACTCCGTCACGATCGACGGGTTGCACGTGGGCGAGTACTCCTTGTAGTAGCCTGTGTGCGGTGTGTTAGATATAGTGTCTGTGTCGCGCCGTGTGGCGGGGGGCGGGGGGCGGGCACGTACCCTCGGGCAGCAGCTTGAGGCCGTAGAGGCTGACGGCGTTCCAGGACAGCAGGCGCGGCAGCAGCTCGTTGTAGACCACGTGCGCGAGCTGCGCGGCCACGAGGCGGCGCGCGGTCTCGAACAGCAGCTCGGCGCGCCAGTGCGGGTTGACGCCGCGCAGCCCCTCCACCACGCGGTTGTGCTCGCGCAGGAAGGCCGTGTGGATGGCCGTCAGCCCCGGCTGCTCCGACGCGCGCCCGTCGCCTGCGGGGGACATTTAATTATTACTGTAAAACCGACTGCTTGTGGGTTCGATCCCCACTCGACGAGATGGACATATTTACTTCAATTTATATTTCCATTTCTTCGCTCTGGTGTCGAGGTTAAGCGCGGCGTTGAGTTCTGCCACTCAACACGCAATGCCTCCAGAATTCGGCAGAAAGTGGGGAACGAAGTGTCTTAACACTAGGTTCCCTCTGCTTACCCTGCTGTGTACGGGATACAGCGTGAAGCTATTTAATTTTTTTTAATTTAATCACATTATACGTTAGATTTATAAATCATAATGTATCTATGGCACCCTAAAACACAAAGAAAAAAAAATATTGACATACCAGCAATAAAACAAAATCCACTAGGCGCTTTACACTCCGGATGTGAATCTGATCGCGGCAGCAAGTCTTTCCCTCTCATCGGGTTAGCGGTGGCATTGAGACGTCCATTGAAGCCGCGTAGTTTACGCACGATGCAGGGATTCTCGCCGTAAATGACTGATGCATCCAGAAATGCTGTGTTTTGGTTCACTTGTTCACGAGGACCTGGATATTTTAAGTTAGTTTATATTAAAGTTGAAAAATGAAAATAACTAGAATTCGCAGGTCAGTTTTCAGTTTTATTATTTTTATTCCTTCACTCTAGCGTCAAGGCAGAACACGGCGTTGAGCTCCACCATTCAATACTCAATGCCTTTAAAATTTGGTCGAAAAAGGGGAGCGGAAATGTCTTAATGGGAACGGGTACATTGTGAATGAGATTAATATAAAAATAAGTAAAGTTTATGTTAAATAATCAAATATGTATATGAAAGTTAAAAGTAATTATTAATATCTGATTAAGATAATTCATTCAAATATTTTGATAATTAAAGTAAAAAAAAATATATAGCTCTACACTGAAAAATCAAATAAAAAAAAAACAAATATTTACCCAATTGCTGTTGCCCCGGCAAGCTCCTCATGAAGGGGAAGCACAGTCGTTCCCCCGAGGTGATGTTGACCTCCGGGTAGTAGTGGTCCCCGCGCGGCACCGGGAACGGGTTGCACTCCGGGTGCACGGTGCGCGGCGAGTCGCACGAGCGGCAGTCCGGGATCGACTCGTGGAAACCTGGTGGTCGCATAGTGTCATTATTATATTTAAAATAATATATTAAATCTATTTTTATTATAGAAACAATGATAGCAAAAAATAGTCTACGACAATATTTACTTTACGTTTTTTTTCTCATCGATGCCGAAGTTGACTGTAACTTAATGGCGTGCGACGGATGTAAATTCAAATTTTAGAAAAGAAAAACATTGCTAATTAAATTACTTTTTAAAATCACGGCGGTAAGTTACAAGTAAGACATATATTACCTTTATGTATAGGCGTCATAGTAAGCTCGTGGTCCAGGAACTGCGCAAACTGCATCACCATCAACGTGTATCGAGTGTGCAGGTTCGATATGTCGGGGTGGATGACGGTGGACACGATGCGGGGGGAGGGAAGGGGAGTCCCCGTCACTGAGTTGATACGAGGCCGACTCACACCTGGGTGGTTAACGAAATAAAAATTAAAAAACGAACAATTTATAAGCCGAAAAGTGAGTCAAAACGCAGCGTTAAGTTCCGCCACTGAACAAGCAATGTTTCAAGAATTTGAACTTGGTATGACGGTAGAGACGATGAGGTGGGAGAGCAATTAGTTCATTACTATATGGTAAATAGATAATCAATAATGTATTTACAAGTATAATAGTAAAGATAGTTATAGGATTGAGGCTAGTCGTGGCGCAGGGGCACAAAATGTGACTGTAAAGTGACTGGTTGTGGGTTCGAACCCACTCGAGATGAAATATTTTTTTTATTTTTATATATCCAGTTCTTAGCGCTGATGTTTAGGCAAATTAAGAAATTAGTCAAAACTTACCATCTTCATATACCGGCGGCAACAACCTTGCAAAAGTCGTCAAGCTCTTCCCCAAGTTGGGGTTCCTCAGGTTATTGCAGTAGCCCGTGTAGGTTCTGAAGGGGCTGTCGGGGTCGCAGCTGCCGCTGTCGTCGCACTGCGGCTCGATGGCGGGCGCGAGCTGGTCCTGCCCGAGGAAGCCCGTCACGTCCACGGACTGCAGGGAGTCCACGAAGTCGTTCGCTGCACCAAAGCCGGAGTCGTCGAACACTTGACGCTTGCGGCGGCGTCTGGAATCAAAGTTCATTTTTAATTTAGTTTTACTGTTCTGTAACATCAAAGAAAAAAATTTAACCTTTAAAGGATCTCTTTGTTCCTTTTTCTCAGAAACTCGAAAACTAAGCCATTTTGCATCGTTAACTATGTTAAAAAATAATCAACTTCACGCCGTATCCCGCACACAGCAGGGTAGGCAGAAGGAACCTAGTGTTAAGACACTCTGTTCCCCACTTTCTGCCGAATTCTAAAGGCATTGCGTGTTGAGTGGCAGAACTCAACGCCGCAACTAACTATGTTACCGACAGCAATACGCCTTTCCACATTCATAGTTATGTTCAAAAATTTATACTTAATTTAAAATTAGTAATTTTTAGATAATTGTCTCTATATTATTAAACTAGCGGCCCGCCCACGGCTTCGCTCGCTTAAATACATGATTATTGATTTAAGCAGAATTGATTGACAACTATAATAAAATAAAATAAATAAATAAATCAGCTTCACGCTGTATCCCGCACACAGCAGGGTAGGCAGAGGGAACCTAGTGTTAAGACACTCCGTTCCCCACTTTCTGCCGAATTCTGGAGGCATTGCGTGTTGAGTGGCAGAACTCAACGTCGCGCTTAACCTCGACATCAGAGCGAAGAAATGGAAATATAAATTTAAGTAAATATTTCATCTCCTCGAGTGGGGATCGAACCCACAACCAGTCGGTTTTGCAGTCACACCTCGTGCCGCTGCGCCACGACTGGCCTCACACCCTATAATAGAATGACAAACAAATATAAAGACAACATACAACAACATATATAATATAAAGACAACTATAATGACTTCTAATATGATTTTTTGTTATTTTAATCTGTAATATTCTATTACGATTTTTTTACGACATTATCGTAACTTCTGTAAGAATTTTTGATTGTTTCGAACTAAAAAATATGACCAATGTCGATATTTGATATTCATATATATATATATATATATATATATATATATATATATATATATATATATATATATATTTGTAACAGTACGTTCTTTTTACCTATGTTATGTTTTTTAAAGCTCTGTTAAATGTGCTGATGTCACTTAATAATTGTACTGCTTCAGAAACAGTCTTAAATGTAAAATTATTAATTTGGGTAAGGATTCATAATATTCTTTGTAAAATAACTGTAATGTTTGCATATTAACTCCTGTTTGCATATTATTAGATAAATATATATATATATATATATATATATATATATATATATATATATATATATATATATATATATATATATATATATATATATATATATATATATATATATATATATATATATATATATATATATATATATATATTATAAAATAAGAACGATTTTTTTCTCTGTCTGGCCTTTCTACGTTATCTTCTTCTAAACCACCCAACGGATTTTGATGCGGTTTTCACCATTGTGTAGAGTATTTCTCAGGGAAGGATTATATATGGTTTATTATATATATATTTTATTGTAATTTGACATAAATATGATAAATGTGTATAAAGTCCTACCCGTTGAGACACTTTCACGCATGCGCTGCTTTAATGGTAAGTCCTACATGAAAACAATGTACTAGAGTATTATTCCTCTTAATAATATCTACAAAAAAGTCAGCGACAGCATATTCGTATCTTCTAAGGATAACATACAGTGAGCATATTTCTGTCTAAAAATAGTAATTTGAATATTTTTTTTATTTTGAGGGATGTTTGTCCATAATGGTATCAATCCTTATCCTTTTAAATACTTTATTAATTTTCTACGTTAAACGAAGATAAAATTTGCTCTTTACACTAATTTGAAATTACGAATAGTTTTAGAGAAAAACGCATTTAATTGTTGACACATCACGCCGGCTATAAACCGCAGTTTTGGCGCAAGTTTTATTTACTACCTTACTCTCAGCATATAAATAAGTATATTAGTTACGTTGGCCATTTAATGTAGATCAAAACTGTCTTTTACTGTTTTTCATTTTAATAAGTACTTTAGAAGTTGTTACAATATCAAAAAATCCTTGCTTTGAAACGGCTCGCCACACGCCATGCGTCCCCCCGCGCCCCGCGACGTTTTGCTTATAGAAGCGCGTCCGCCGCGCCCGCCTGCCTCTGTACTGTAGAAAAGTAGGTGTAGATGCGATTGTACGTATTGGATAATTGGAGTTTAATATATTTAGTTTCGTCTATTTTGATTAATAGAATAGTAGGTAGTCTTTTGTTCATAATTTCTTCCGTATAAGTATTTTAGTTTAAGAGAAGAGTAGGTAGGCTTTTGTTTATCATTTCTTGCGTTTAAGTATCCTGTTGTTTATTTTGTTTACTCTTCTTCTGTTCTTTTATTATTTTCTTTACCTTTTAAACATAGGAAATGTTTTTAATTTAATTATACCACGACAAAGTCGTTCAAATATAGGTCGTAGAACAAGAAATGCAAATAAAAATCGTTTAAATCTTAGTAATGAAAGCGTATATGAGACTGAAATTAGATAGTAATTTAAATATATTTACTTAATGAGAGGGATGTGTGTCAATAATGATATTAATCCTTACCCTTTTAAATAAGTTATTAATTTTCTACGTTAAACAAAGATAAATTTTGCTTTTTACAATATTTCGAAATTACAAATAGTTTTAGAGAAAAGCTATATCGACTCATGTTATCCCTTACTCTCAGTGTATAAATAAGTATATTAGTTATCTTGGCCATTTAATGTAGATCAAAATGTTGATTAGTAGCACAGATTTGAAATTACGATACTAAAAAAATCTTGCTGTGTAACGGCTCGCCGACCTCCACGCTTCCCCCCGCCCCCTCGACATTTTGCTTATAAAAATGGATCCGCCGCACCCGCCTAGCTTCCCCCGGTCATGGAAGGAGGGCCTGCTCATCATGTTGCCCAAGGCTGGGAAGAGCCCATAGCAGCCTGAGGGGTACCGATTTATAACCCTCCTTTGCGCGGTCTCCAAGCTGTCCGAGAAGTTATTCCTCTCACTTCTCCAGGCGCACATCCACCCACGAAGCGAGCTGTTTGGCGAGCGGGTATACTACTCTGGTTACACTACGCCGTAACAGCGATCAACCGAAAGGAGAGAGCAATAGCAGTCTTCTTCGACGTAGTACGCGTATTTGACCACGTCTGGCACCCGGACCTACTTCATTAAGTGCTCAGAGCCGGCACCCCCCAGCACGTCGCGCATGTCTCTGCCTCCCTGCCTCAGTGACAGGACATTTAGCTTGAGAGTTAAGAGTTCGAAGTATAGCAGCGACTCGATCGCTGCCGTTGTTCCCCAGGGCAGCATTTTGTCACCTGCTCTCTACGCACTATACACTGATGACATCACATCGCCCTAGCGAGTATCACTCAAAGAGAAATCCTGCAGGTGGTCCAGAACCTCATCCTCCGTGGAGTGACGCAGGCGCCATACTACGTGAGAAACACCACGCATCACCGCAACCTAGAAATAGAAAGCCTGGAGGTACACATTGGTCGTCTCGCGTCCAACGCATTCCGCTGCGCCAATGTATCGGGTCACCTGCACCTAAGGAGCAGCACTCCGTGGCATATCCGGCCGCCCGAGGTCAGACGTCAGATGACTTCCGAGGGACTTTCTATCCTCCTCCAAATGCGACTCATGACCCTTGCATTGATCCTTGGTCGTTTAAGCTGGGCCTCCCTCAGGAAACCGAGGGTCTCACCTGACTGAGTTGACCGCCTAGATGGCATTTGATAATCTTTCCAATCCCGTCCCGCACGCCTCTCTCTGTGTCTGCTCTAGAGCAGGTTATCGCTTGAGACCACGGCCATGGAACCAACGCCCAGATGTCGTTCGGAGCTACTACGGAGATGGACGAGAGAATGCTTCAATTCTGCGCCTGGCTCTATAGCAAAGTAAATTTAGAAGCGATTGCACGTATTCTGGAGTTATCCAATAATTATAATGTATTTCGTCGTGGCATTGTTGGTTACATCTTTCGTTTAAGTATTTTTGGGTAAGAGAATAGTAGGTAGTCTGTTGATTATTATTTCTTTCGTTTAAGTTTTCTGTTGTTTGTGTAATTTGTTCAGGTGTATGTTTTTTTAAACAATTGGAACATCCTTATTGGAGCTACGAAAATGTGGGTTGCATTAAGGTTTCAATAATTTTCATATTAGTAATCTTAAGTGCTTTGCAAACATAGGTACATTATATGAATAATTCAGTAGTTAAAGCGGGCGAAGCCGCGAGCGGGTCGCTAGTTATTAGATAAATGAATAATTGGTAAATATGAAGTTATTACAGAGTACACGTAGAAAGGATGTTTTTAGGCATTTTTATATAGATTTATTTCAAACGAACGAACGAACCAAAAAATCTATGTATTTACTTGATATTTCTTTGAAGATCAAATCGTTCTTTATCTCTGTGTTGAATTAATTACGATTTAAACTTTACTGTTACGATTTATGAAGGTAATCTCTACTAACAATTCAATTTTGTTTACTTAAAATAAATAAATCAGCTTCACGCTGTATCCCGCACATAGCAGGGTAGGCAGAGGGAACCTAGTGTTAAGACACTCCGTTCCCCACTTTCTGCCGAATTCTGGAGGCATTGCTTGTTGAGTGGCAGAACTCAACGCCGCGCTTAACCTCGCCACCAGAACGAAGAAATGGAAATATAAATTTAAGTTAATATTTCATCTCCTCGAGTGGGGATCGAACCCACAACCAGCTGGTTTTACAGTCACACTTCTTGCCGCTGCGCCACGACTGGCCTTGTTTACTTTATTGTATAAAATATTGTATAATAGTGCTTCAAAAATATATATTTTTATCAACAGTCATATAATCAAGACGTTTCGAATGTCATTCTTTAGCCAGGGTCATACCAGCGCGATTTCTATATAACATTCGCTGGCAAGCTAATGCCTTGAGTTCATTCAAATGACGATAACTTTTTTTTTAATGAACCGATTTTGATGAACCAAACTTTAGAACCTAAATTGAGTTAAAACAAAGCAATTGGTGAAATTTTCAAGTAAATCGGTTCAGTAGTTTCAGAGAAAAATGCGGACAACAATATGTCGACAGACAGACAGACAGACAGACAGACAGACAAGAAATTCAAAAAAAATCTTTTTGCTTTCTATTAGTCTTTTTAAGTATCCCTCTATCCATTTCAGTCAAAATTACTAAATGTACAGACAAAATATTTTTACTGTCTTATTATATATAGAGATATAGAGATATTTAATACCAGCTAGTCAACTTACCCGTTGATAGTATTAAGGAGTTCATTCGTCGCGAATTCAAAGAACAACGAAGTATTGGCGAGTTTCAAAGCGTATTTATTGGCTTTGGAGAAGGAAGCGGCGGTGCCTACTGGTGACTTGGGATCGGCTCCCCCACCTGTAAGCGTAATAGTGTAACTAAGTATACGTAGTAAATAAATTGGAATCGAAAACTTTCATTATGTACTTCTATGGCTTAATATTTTTTTGCCTTTTGGGAACTGTAGTAACGATGAAATTTTGAAATGCCAAATATATGTACTTATTATAGTTCAACTGGGCTTTAAATTAATAAGGGTTCCTTGGAACCCTCCTTGCCTCCTGCCTCCTTAGAGGTATTGCGCACTGTATGAAAATGAATATTGCTGAAATGAAATGACTATAAAAGAAATAACTATTCAATAACAGCATTTGCATCAGAATATTTTATAGATATTGCAAGTTGTTTAATAAGTACATTAAGTGACTTATTAACGTTAATATACATTTAATCACCAATATTAGAAAAGAAAATTAAAACCAAACTCCAATGTGTATTTCATACCAAAGTGTTTTGCTATATCATTTTTTCTACGTATTACAGTTAACAAAAATTGGTGAATACATAGATAAATAATCAAAGCCAGACTCACGGGCTTCCCACAACATGTACTCCAGCTTCTTCCTGTCGGCCATCTCCTGCTTGGCCTTGTGCAGCGCGGCCGCCAGCGCGTCCTGCGAGAGGCGGGCGGCCGCGCGCGCGCCGCTGTCGTCGCGCCACGCCGCCACCGCCAGCGCGCTGTGCTGCGAGCACTGCTGGCCGGCGTTCCTGGGCGAAACACACAGGTTTTGTGGTATCGTTGTTTTCATTTTAATTTAACGTTTTTAATACTTTATACTAGTATATGTACTATATACCCTTATATTATTTTCAACTCTCAAGACCAACGGAAAGAAAGGACGTAGAAAAAGTTGTTGGAAAGAACGATTGGCGTTTTTGTTACTCGTCCAGGTGACTTAAAAACACGATATTTGGTACCAAGGACTATACATATGTATACATATACAGAAAAAAAATAGAAAATTAGTAATTATTGGTAATTAATATCTAGCAAGTAAAATCGTTAATTTAAAACAAAGAACGTATTATCACAAAATAAAAATAACAAAATATTAATTATTAATAGTAATCATTTCTTTACAAAAACTAATGATATCCCATAAAAATATAAAAGTAAAATAAAAACTAAGTTAAATGTTTAATTATGCATCGTTCTCGACTCCACCAACAAAGCAAAAGAAAGGGAGATATATATAGGAGCCAAGTTCCGTGTTCATTCGAGACAAAATGAAGCTCTAAATTTAACCTGGCTATTTATTCCCACCAGACACCAAACCAAATATCAACTTAATAATGGAAGTACACTAACTTGCAAATATGATAAAGCTTGTACTTAAAAAAATCGAGTTTTCACATGGACTTCTTCACAGAGCACTCACATATCCACTATCTATTTAAACAATTCCGACTCAACTACACAAAACATTATAGTTTTTTTTTAAATACTTACAAATAAGGATCTTCTTTCACAAAAGCTTTAGGCTGTATGTTATCAATATTGTCACCAGCGGCGCAGAGCAGGCCGGCGAGAGACACTTTCCTGATAGCACCGAGTTGTTCCGCCGCGAACGATGATGGTGGCAGGTCGTTCTCATACCAGAACCTTAAAAATAATATAAAATTTGACTTTTTAATTAAGACAGCTTAGGTAATAAACATTTTAAAAAAATATTGTGAATAGGTTATTAACAATTATTACTAGAGCATTTATTTTAAAGACTAAATACTTGATGTATGTATTTAATTTTGTACTAGTGGCCTCGCGCGGCTTCGTCCGCTTCTTTAATATTATTTAGATTTATGCAGGGATATATTCGTTGGTTATTTTAGTCTGGTTTTTTATACTTTTGTTACAGTTAATAAATCGATATTATAATATTTTTGGATTTTATTTGACTTGCCTGGCTAAAATTATCATATGATATTATAGACTGTTTATTTATTTCATATCTATCTAAGTAGACTGTAGGCAAATCTAGGGCCAAACGGGATTATTCCCACAAATTCTTTGGGAGATTCAAGCTAAAAAATATCGCAGGGTAAAAGAATATAGTCGCTTCATAACATTTGCAATTGGACAGTGAAAGTCCCATAAAAATCAGTTCAGCTGTACTGACGCTTAGCTCGGGCATAAAGAAAGACAGACAGACATACATTTTAAAACTTTTTGTTTGTTTTTTATCTACATATGTAGTTATTTACCTAATACTATACACTATTATTAGCTTAAAATAGAGATTGTTGTACCTATCACTTTTCTTCAAATTTGCAAATTGTAGCGCCAACACACAGGCTAAAGTAGGTCCAATGACAGCTCCTGATGCTGGTTTCTCCATCGCACCGGCTACCATTAGTTCAACGTCAGCTGGGTTTCTGAAATTTTGTTCTGTTTTCTTATGATTTGTATAGATAAAATCTTATTTTAAAATGTATTTTTTATAATGTCTTTTATGTAATAATGCAATTAAATTCAATTGAATTAAATTATGTTGAAAGAAATTCTTTAAACATATTTTTTTAGTATCTCCATAAAAATATGAAACAGATAGGTTCGCATATATTTCAAATATTCAAATTACTACTAAATAATAATTAAAATTTAAAATATCACTTGCCTATACATATCAGCCAACATTTCCTGGTGCATTCTATCAAAGCCTAATTTATCGAAATCACCATATGATTTCACATTAGCCATTGGGTCGCAGATACGTAATATTTTCATGTACGATGCTACGCCATGATCTCGGGAACGTTGTAGATCCCACTGAGCGGATGTTTGAAACTTCGATACTTGATGGGCACTAGTTTGTACTAAGTCTTTTAGAGTTACTGTTGTGTTTATCTGTGAAAAAAAGTCACGTGTTTAGTTGGAATATATTTGTGAATAGAAAAATCTTATAAAATATTATAACATGCTATACATAAATATTATATTGTAGCGTAATGTTAATGTATAATTTGATTGGCAACAGAAAATAGCCATTAAAAAGTGAATTATTTTTTTCTTAGTGGTTCATAATTTTGATATGCAATTTCAATTTAATATTAATTTCAAATATACAATTTTCTATCAAACAAAATAATTTTACATTTAGTAAAAAAGTGAATACTGATTGTAACAGTATACTTATCAGAAATTTGATAACATGACTGGAGGTTCTCTTTGCCTACCCTGTTACATTAAAAAGTATAATTTTCTTACAAAAATATAACTTTCTAACAACAATAAACGTGACTTCCTTACAAAAAAGATACTTACCAGTATTTCATTCATCATAGCATTGAAAATAGGTGCTACAGACACCAACTCAGTGTATGTACCGGCGCGATTAGTACTTGAGTAACCACGCCAGAATCCTAAAGACGTCAATTTCAACTCGGCTTTAGCCATGCCAACCTTAAACATGAAAAATAAATATTAGAACTGTAAAAAATAATTAAAAACAAATAAACTTAAATAAAGATTTTTTTTGACAATTTATACAATGTGTAATTGCTATTATTTATTTTTTCTTACCTAAGAATTATGCATAAAGAAACCACTAATTAAAAAGAAACTAAAGATTTCTCAAAGCTAAATTTAACCTAAGGTAATAACTAACCTCTCCCAATAATACTGGTAAAAATTCATTATAAGTGATATGCTGTATAACCGCGGCCATCGCTCGTCTAGCTTCGAGGAACAAAACATTGTCTTCCCAGAAGGGATTCAATGAATACAGTTCTCCAGCGATGCGGTTGTGTTCCGTTAACAACGTCTTGTATAGAGGAGCTGTGGGAGAACCGTCGTTGCATCTGTAAAAATAAGAAAAATATTTGAAGAAATATTTTGTTTTTATTGTTCTCTGATGCACCGTAGTATAGAATTCTTTATTTAGTCTAATCCTATAGTACTTATATTTTTTTTAAGATTGAAAATTATAGATAAAATATAAAAATATTTTATTATAATTTTAAACTTAAACACGTTGTTGCTAAATGTTGCGTAGTAAGTACCCACGTACTTAAAAATTAAGGTTAATGTTATTGTTATTAAATACAATTTTAAAAAGATATTCTAAGATAATAACGTTAACAAATTTATTTATTTAAGTTATATGTTTACTTAGAACGTGTAGCAAATTCAAATGACTTCGCTATAGCTATTTTTGGCTATCTATTGAATTCCGGCTCCTAGTGTTACCTAATAATACCGTATAAGTTATTGCCTGTTCAATTGTTCACGGCTCCTTACAGCGCTTTGTCATTGCAGGGTTTTAGAAAGTAGCCAAATTAAGTACTATATAATAGGACCTACTTCGTGATTACTCCATATCACTAAGTCTATCTATCATAGATCTAAATCTAAGGTGGAATGTAAATTATGTGAAGGTTGAATTGCTCTTATTTACATACAATTCATTTCTGTGACGACACACTGGAATTTACTTCTATTATGTTTATTACAAAAAACTTTAAAGCATCTTTATATTATTACAAAAAAAAATGTTTTATATGTAAACATATATTTTTCTTCAAGGTTCCAAACCAGCTTAATGCATATAATTATGTAGATTATTTGTGTTCATTGTATAAATGCATTTTCAATTCTAATAATAGGTTCCTAATATAGGTTCCCTCTGCCTGCCCTACTGTGTGCGGGATAGAGCGTGAAGGTGATTCATTCCTAATAACACACACGAAGTTCTAGTCGTGATATCTTGAGATGTTATAGCTCGGCCTATAGCGTGAGTGGTTCACGGCCAAATGTAGACAATAAACGCCTAAGCTTATTTATGACATAGAAACTACATTGTCTTCATAAAAACATTCGTAGATAAAACATGCGGCTTTATATAAATTTAAAGATTATTCGAGGCTAGTCGTGGCGCAGCGGCACGAAGTGTGACTGTAAAACCGACTGGTTGTGGGTTCGATCCTCACTCGAGGAGATGAAATATTTACTTCAATTTATATTTTCATTTCTTCGCTCTGGTGTCGAGGCTAAGCGCGGCGTTGAGTTCTGCCACTCAACACGCAATGCCTCCAGAATTCAGCAGAGAGTCGGGAACGGAGTGTCTTAACACTAGGTTCCCTCTGCCTATCCTGCTGTGTGCGGGATACAGCGTGAAGCTGATAAAGATTATATCCAGGTACATATTAACATTTATATATACTTACTTATTAAAATGAGGCCATTGTGACGCAGGGGCACAAGGGTGTGACTGCAATGCGTCGGTTGTGGGTTCGATCGCCACTCGAGGGAATGAATTATTTTTTCCTAATATTTTCATTTCTTCGCTCTGGTATGAGTATAAAATTCGGCGGAAAGGGGGGAACGGAGTGTCTTAGCACTAGGTTCCCTCTGCCTACCCTGCTGTATGCGAGATACAGCGTGAAGTTGTTACTTATAGGAACATACTGCGTAGATAAGTTATTTAGTATGTAATCAAAATTGAGATTTTAGTTAACAATAAATATCTTTATCTAACTATATATATATCAGTATTATGTTTAGTTGCATTTTATAAGGTAGCATGGGAAAAATACTCATGTTTATTTCTCATGCTTAATCATAATAGTAATACCTTTTTTATGAAAATGACTAACCTTAATGCTGCACAATTTTATAAAATGATTTACATCCACATATATAGATTATTTTATTAGAAAGCGTATAATTAGAACGTAATGGGATTCGAACCCGCTCTAAACATTCCCAAATTAGGCTTAAGCTAAATAAATTGTAATAGCTTATAAGAATTTCTGATTTCTGATTTATTTGATTTGTATAAGAATTTCGACGTAGCTTGTTGATAACGTCTGGCTTAGTGGTCAGAGCGCTTGAGCGGCTTACAAGAGGCGCGGGTTCAAATTCTTATACATTTCTTAATAAAGTATTTTTCGTATTAAAATGATATACAATAAATATACATACTTGCGACACGACGCCAGATCCATTTTCCCTGCATCGTATAATCGAAGTGATCTGAGCTCCTTCTCTGAGCTTCCATATAGAGCAGAACCGTCTAGTACCGAAGTGGCGAGGTTCATCTGTTCACGGTGGTCTGTCGGAGTATTCAGTTATATATTTTCACATTACTTTAAATAATAAAAAATATCTAAGTTTTTAAAAAGAAAACAAATTAAATCAGCTTTACGCTATATCCCGCACACAGCAGGGTAGGCAGAGGGAACCTAGTGTTAAGACACCGCCGTTCCCCACTTTCCACCGAGTTCTGGAGGCATTGTGTATTGAGAGGCGGGACTTAACAACGCGCTTTGCCTCGAGACCAGAGCAAAAAAAAAGAAAATATAAATGTAAATAAATATTTCATTTCCTCGAGTGGGAATCGAACCCACAACCAGTCGATTTTACAGTCACACTTTGTGCCCCCGCGCCATGACCGGCCTCAAGTCAATCTAAGTTTTTAAGTTTAAGTTAATCACTTAAAATGGCATATTATGGTGTCAAGTACATTTGAGACATTTAACCAGGCATCCATAAGTATTCATTAAAAATTAAATTAAATTAGCTTCACGCTGTATCCCGCACTCAGCAGGGTAGGCAGAGGGAACCTAGTGTTAAGACACTCCGTTCCCCACTTTCTGCCGAATTCAGAATAAGTATTCATACAATTTTTATTTGTAAGTTAAAATATCCAATAAAATTTTACTTCCTTGTTCGTACCTTCGTGCAATGTTTAATCGCAATGGCGTGTCTATAATATCTTTGTAAATAGGCTCTATCAATATTATGAAGTTCATGGTTAAGTATTTAATGTAATTGGATTCGATGAATTTTTCGAGGCCAATTGTAAAATCCAAGCATCTCTTTAAAATGTATTATTAGAAAATATATATTTTTGTTTCGATGAGTCAACCAGCTACTTTAAACGTACACGTAAAACCCGCATAGATACTCGGAAAATCCAAGTCGAATATTCTAAAGTCCTCGATAGATTTCTATATTTAAAAATGTTTAGATATCATATTTTAAAATTTACTATTTTTATCTATAAACTAAAGTAACTTAACTATATAAGCACTTACATACAATATAAGAATTTTAATTACTACTTATAACAAAAAATATATATTACAGTCAATAAAAGAAACTGCAAAACGCCTGCAATGTAAATGTTGCTAGCAACAAAGCGTGACTAAATAATAATAACGTTATAATAACTTAATTAAATAACTAGACGATAACTAATTAATTTTAAAATTTACTATTTTTATCTATAAACTAAAGTAACTTAACTATATAAGCACTTACATACAATATAAGAATTTTAATTACTACTTATAACAAAAAATATATATTACAGTCAATAAAAGAAACTGCAAAACGCCTGCAATGTAAATGTTGCTAGCAACGAAGCGTGACTAAATAATAATAACGTTATAATAACTTAATTAAATAACTAGACGATAACGTAATTTCTGTTAATAAAATATTATAACGAATTGATTTTGTATCTTCTCTAAAGTATGAAATGAACTTTATTTAATTATATTTAATTATCTGTCAGCTTGATAACTTCCTTGTCAAGTTAACAACTTTTTGAACAGCTTGATGGGAGTCATCTTATAAAAACAACTAGCGCTTATGTATGTTTATTTCAATGGTATTATTGCTATTAGAGTATTCATTATGTAGTATAGATATAAAATATATATATATTTCTTAGATACTTTTTTGTAAACAAAAAAAATCTTACCAAAACCGCAGGAATCGATGTTTCTTGTAGGCGCCGAACGGACATACTCGCAAATAGATCCTTCACATTTCTGTAACAAAACAAAAAATATATTTATTTATACTTCCTTTTTGAATTAATAATAATTTCGAATTATAACTTGGAAATTGTAAGATTTTCAAATTTCTAGAGTTAAAAGATCTCTATTTAAATTAGCAAACAGTGTAAAACTAAGAATACCATTGCAACATTTTTAAAGCTATTCAACGTACAATTTGTACGCAACACATGTTCTATAGAATATAATTATCTCCGTGGCATCCAACAAAGGAATGTTGGATTAAACAAAAACCTATACTGTCAAGTTTCGTTAAAATCGCCTAAGGCGTAAAAACTTTCACATGACAGACGAACTCACACGTAACTACGATCGTTTTTCATATTTCGTTGTAAAAAAATTGTGATTTTGACGAAATCATTTTAATATAATAAATTATTATTACACTAGCCCGCAACTTTGCTTGCGTGAACTTTAACTCATAGAGTTCCGTTTCCCGTATAAATTTAACAAAATCTCTTTTTATATTTCCCTGAATTCCCAAAAATATAATATTGAAAACTGCACTTAAATCGGTTAAGCCGTTTCTAAAATTAGCATGCATAAACGGACAAACAAACAAACAGACAAACCAAACGTAACACCCACATGCCTTAAAAAGAGTTTCGTCTAGCTTAGTCGGTCAGTCACTCAATAACAGCAGAAATTTATACATCTATGGATATCGTATTATCCACTTATACTTTTAAATTAATAGATATTTTTTTCCGGATGTTCAGGAAATATAGTTATGTATTTTGTATCTAGCGCATAGCAGAAAGGCGGAGGGTACCTGGTGGTAGCCTTGTGTTTCTCACTCCATTCCCGTTAAGACACTTCCTTTCCCCATTTTTCGCCTAATTCTGAGACATTACATGTTGAGTGGTGAAACTTAACGCCGCGCTTTGCTTCGTTACCAGAGAGGGGAAATAAAATTATTAGATTTTTTTTTTTCTACGAGTGGGAATCGAACTCACAACCTGTCGCGTTTACAGTCGCACGCTTATGCTCCTGCGCCACGACTGGCATCAACTGGCCTCTTTTCTTATATAAATGTTTTTTATAAAATTTGCTGTTGCGTTTAATAAAACCATATTTACTTTCTAAAAAAATATGTTAAGCTATGAATATTTATATAATTTAAATTTAAAATTAGGCTGTTAGTTGGCGAGGCCTAATTTCTCCAACAAAATTAGAAAAAACCCTTATATTTTTAAATAAACAGATTCGCCTAAGTAAATGAACCTATAACAATCATACTGTGCTCTTAGGTAATCTTTAGTTTTTTACAGAAATCTTATTCTCCAGTCATAATACATCAATCAGAATTCAGACCTATCATTTCGTAAAATAAGAAAGATTTCGTAAAAGAAAAAGTCATAAAATCTTTCAAAATATATCAAAATAGACACCTGCAATCAATGTAATGTCTACAATAAATACCCTATAGATAGATAATCAAGAGTGATTGCTTCTTTCACTTTACCTTTTGGATGGATCATATAATTTCAAATACGTTCTACTATTACGTAATTAAATGGAAAATTACATAGAATGTATATGAAAGCCCTGTGAAAGAATCCATATTTCCTATATCCGATCGTATTGGGTGTCGGTGAGCTGATTATAACATTTGGGGGGGGGGGGGGGGGGTAGGAGGGTACGAAGAACCGCGGTTACCGTTACGTCACAACTTTCACTGACAGGTAATAACGAGTAACCTTTCCCCACGTGACCTCGCGAACTATCACGAACACGTCGTTTTATAATAGACGTGTTTAAAAATATCACTTCTTTTTATAGATTGTGTGAAATATTCGAGTTAAATCACAGTTATTTATTGAACAAAATACGTAAGTATTAATAAATTAAGATAGTCAACTAAAAATAGTGTGAATTTTATTTTTGAATGTAATGAAGGAATACATTCGGATAGATTCTAAATTTCTATATGCTGTATACGTTTTAAAAATATTTTTTTATAACATTATGAAACAAAATTACAACATTTAAATCATCGATCATTCGCCTTCACAAAAAAAAAATTGATATGCGTGTGAAGGTCAGAAATAACAATATAATTACACATAATGTGAACCATCTCGGCCAAGTTCAAGTTAAAAAAATCAATGTTCGCATCATTAGATGGAGGATTACGTTATACGAGTATCTGGTTGCATTACCGTTCTCGATGGGCCGTTCCTAACAAAAAGCGCGTCCGGCGACCTTCGCCCCGCTGCTTACGACGTGTGAAACGCACACGACAAGACGAACCTAATTGATTACCTCACTTGATAGAAAACACGAAATAATGTTATTTATTTATGTGTTAGCTTTTATTGTTTTCATATTTTTAAATTAAATTAATCATCTGATATATCTGATTGAGACCGGTCGTGGCGCAGCGGCACGAGGTGTGACTGCAAAACTGACTGGTTGTGGGTTCGATCCCCACTCGAGGAGATGAAATATTTACTTAAATTTATATTTCCATTTCTTCGCTCTGGTGTCGAGGTTAAGCGCGGCGTTGAGTTCTGCCACTCAACACGCAATGCCTCCAGAATTCAGCAGAAAGTGGGGAACGGAGTGTCCTTAACACTAGGTTCCCTCTGCCTACCCTGCTGTGTGCGGGATACAGCGTGAAGCTAATAAAAAAAATAATAAATAATCTGATATATCTCACTAATAAGGTATACGAGGTAATTCCAGATATATCGAATAATTAATATGAATTTAATATTTTTAAGATGAATGTAGAGATGCATTTTATTGTCAAATAAATAACTGTTTATCACGCAAAATCCATACAACATTTCTTGCAATTCTCCAGCATCATATAAAAGTAAAGCATAAAAATTTAATATCTTTATATGACATGCCATCTAAAATATTAAATTTAATTGAAAATTTTCATTAAAATTAAATTAATTTTAATATTTATTAAATCCCTTCTTATATCCGCTTTATTAAAGTTGAGAGACAATGTAATTGCCTTCTGTTTTATTTGACCTTTCTTGGAGTATGAAACAAAAAGCTTTTGAATCAAATTGTTCTTGCACATCTGACGAAATTGAAATGCCTGTCATAGTAATGAGACATAGAAATTGCTACAATAAAGTAAATGAAAACACAGTAGGTCACTTTTGTATACAAAAGTATCTAATTAGTGCCAATTATTTATAATTTCAAATTTCTTGTTTATAATAATAGTAATGTTCGAACAATGATCATTTTATACTATTAAGTTGCTTCGAGAAATTAAAGCATAAATACATTTTCTTCTAGTCGTTGCTTAAATATCTACAGTTTGTTATATACACTGTTAAGCGGAACTTAAAATAACACGTAATAAATTAGGCCTTTTTAATATTTTATGTAATCTGAGACGTAATATTCACATAATATTACATCCTGGTTCATATTTGTTTATTTCGATGAGATAGACAAGTCCTCTATATTATATTCATAGACAAAAACTTCTATAAAATTAAATTTCATTTTAAACTGATAGATTAATTATGATTAAATTCAAGACATTGTATAGAGATCATCAACATCCTATATCAACTTACCTTGTTCCCATTAGCAGTAGCAATAAGGTCATCCATGAGGAACTGTCCCCAGGCTGGCAACAGGCTGGTGACGTAGTCGTGATCAACTGGTTGTGCGAGCTGAGACACGGCTTGTACAGCCAACGCTGGTTCTGGTAGACGCGGCGAAGATATCGGCTGCGATATTCCTGATGATTAAAGAAATAGGTGTTTTAGAGAGAAGATGAAAATGTTTTTAGGGTTTTATATCTCTTAAGGAAAAAAGGAATCCTTATAAGATCACTTTGTTGTCCGTCCGTCTATCTGTCTGTTATGAGCCTTTATCTTAGGAACACTTAGAGACATCGAGTTTAAATTCAAACCATATACTTAAGTCTACGTATGGTCCTTGATTTTCTGGAAAAAACATATTTCTACATTTATATAAAAAAACGCAATGCAAAAAACCGAAAGGTTAAAGGTCTCGTCTAGCTTAAAATAATTGTTGTATTTTTGTAAACTCTGCCATTTTCGTCGGTCCATTACTATACGCTCTTATTTTTATCTTTTGAATCTTTAGACCTTGTGATAAAATTATAGCCAGTTAATTTATCACGTGGATTCTTTTTTCCGTTTCATTTACGCCTTTCAAATTTTGATAATTATAGTTTCAGTGATATTTAAAAGTAAAAGTTGTAAAAATTGCGAGCATAATATTTTTCAGTTTTGTGATACATTATTTAATTTACAATTTGTACTTAATATATAATATTATACATATATGTAATATCATATATGTAACACTAAGCTTTGCGGAGGAGAATATGTGAGTCACTTAGAGTGGGTAGAGCCAGCCAAATATGCTGTTCCTATGCCATTATACATGTATTTTGAATATGATTCGTAGCTATATCTTTATTTAAATGTCTTGATTAAATGCGTTTAAATAACGTTAAATAATTTTAAATGGAAATTCACACTCATGTTTACCTTAATATGTACGTAAACGATATTAATTTTAGTTTTATTATTAATTTAAGGAATTCAAGGGCATCTTTAAATAGTTTAAAATGTTAACAAGCAAAATCTAGTACAATGTAGTTTTAAAATTTTAATGTTATCTATAGTAATCAGGGTTGCCAGATTATGTCTCAGGAGAAGCGGTATTTTTATTATATAAAATAAAAAATAAAAAATATGTAGTTGAAAAAGACTTCTTAAAGTGCGTGGAATAATTCACAAAAAGTGGGAGCATGCTTGCCTCCCTAGGGATATTTAAATTTGGCCAACGCTGATACTAATGCAATAAAGCGGAAAACTTTGTTTGTTTGCTTAAGCTCTAAGATCTCTGGAACTAGTGGTTGGATATTTTTTTATATGAAATTTATATTCCTCAGGAGTACTATAGGTTATATAACATTACGGTGTAATTCTTAATTAGCCTTAAATAACAAAATAACATTTAAGGCTAATTAATTATTTCACCGCAAGCACGGTGGAAAAAGTTAAATATATGTAAGTACATTATAGTACTACAAAAAATATATATTGAGGGGGTTAGGTAGCACAACATAGACCACTTTTTATTCCAGAATTCTAGCGAAATTGGGCTTTACGTGGGAAAAATCGCATTTTGCATGCGCCCGTGCTTACAATATTTGCAAGCAAAATAAAATGAAACCTGAAATGAAATTATGACAGCAACTTTTTCTACATAAAAAAAGCGGGCGAAGCCGTGCAGGGTCCACTAATAAAATATGTATTTGTACGCGTGATAAATGTCATTGTTGACTCATTAATCTTTGACAGGTGATTTATGTATGCAACAATATAAGAGTAATAAAAATAAGCAAGTTACTTTCTTACAATATATTTTATGTCATACAAATAAATAAAAACTTAACAGAACGATGGTATTTAAAACGATATAAATATATATTCTAATTAATTATTTTACGATTAAACAAGTACTTAGTATTAATAATTATTTTAAGTAGCAACTAACAAAAAAATCTATATTTAAGCTATATTACATAAAATTACGACAATTATTATGTGACAAAGAATTTAAATATTCACTACTACTTTTACTGTAATTATATTGCAAAATTGTCAATAAGTTCAAGACCTACAACTGTCCTACATATTCCTTAGGCACTTGTTTATAATATTATGATAACATAATTTGACCGTACCCACTTCACAGTGAACTTCTGGTTATACGACGAATACGATGTTAAAAAATCGCTAACGCTTAAATATTTTTCGAGTAAATACTTTAAAAATATTTTTTTAAAGTTTAATATTGAATATGTAAAAATAATTAATTTGAATCTGTAATATGATATGATAAGATATATGCATGAAATGAAACCAATCAAATGCGAGTCGGGTTCCGTACCAATTTCATGGTTGTTGGTGAACGAGAACGTGACTTATACAGAGTGGAAGTGTCAGCACCACATTAAATAAAACCACAGTTTTAACTACTCTATAAAAGCTTAATATAATTCAGAAAAAATTAATTCCCAAAAATGAAAAACTTTTTTTTCAAACAAAATAAATAATAAATTTGTCATTTTAAAACAAAATGCCATTTGTAAGGATGACGCACGCACACATAAACCTATCAAAGGAACACCGCCGCACACGCCTCATTTAGAAATCGAGTCGTATGTATTGGCGATAAAGTTCAAAGTTGTTTATTATTTTTGTAGTATAAAAATCGTGAAATGAAAAAAAAATCCTACGTCCAAACTGTTGAGGCATCTTGATTAATTTCTTTAGGTATAGGTTTGAAATATTTTACCCTATATGTTGTTTCCGTAAATGGAGCGCTGCCTCTTCCACCCTGTATAAAAGTTATTACAAAAGTTGACAATTTGAGTATGTATTTATTTTTGTATAAAATGCCCATCCGCTCTCAATATAAAATTATATTTTTTTCAGAAGTTATTCGTATTGTAAGTTTGCACTTTTTGCCAAGCTTCATAAGTTTATATTTCATTATTCTATGGAAAGTGCAGTTGTAAGTAGTGTGTTTTGATTAAGCGCCGAATTTCATACAAAATGCAACTAAAACAATGCCTAAGCGCTCGTGTTGCGTTGACTTACAAGCTTAATTTTTGACGTGATAATGTGTTTAAAATCAATCAACTGAATGGTGGTTGGACGCATAAGTAAGCATGTCTCATTGTCACGTTCCGCCAGAACCGAGAGTGCAAGCGAGAGCGCGGAACGAATGAACGAACGGGAGAAGCGATAGAAAGGCACGATCGGCCTAAGCATTCGGCTTGTAAGTATCTATTCATTCAATGTTACTTGTAATTAATCTGTGTAATTTAAGTAAAAAAATATTTAAATTCTATAAGTAAATGTTCATTTATCGATTTTTTTCTTCGTATTATACAAAATAATGATAATTTAGTGATATTGATTCAATTCTATTCATAAAGATCCATATATTTATCATCAAAGTTTTCTTATGACATTATAGCGTAATAGTATACAATTTTATCAACAAACACTAAATCTGTGCTTCAAGGTATATTTAGGTATAGATAGATAGAGATAGATATTTCATATTAATTTCAGCTTTATATAGACGGACAGACGGACAACAAAATGATCCTACAAGGATTAAGTCTTTTTTCTTCTGAGGTACGGAACCCTAAAAACGAATTTTCAACTTTGATATAGTATATTTTTTATAACTCGCTTGATTGATGAGATTTTAATTCTTTATTTACGACACTAAGTTTTTAGAGAATTATATAAATTAAAATATTTATTTTTCCGTATTTTTTAATTTTTTATTTGAAATTTACATTTATATTTTAAGTTACATAAAAGTATAATATTCAATAATTCGTTATTGTCAACTCATTAATCTATTCACTAATGTCAGGATAAATTACCATAATATTTAGAGAATAATCGGCCAATGAACTTGTGGTGAAGTAATCAATCGTTTCGTTGTTAATTATTTACAGAGGTCAAAACACCTCGTTTACATAAATAATAATAGAGAAAATACGTATGAAGAACTGCTCGAATTTTATGCTGAGTGAACAGACCTCCCATTATTTTGTCGGTGAATATTTAACTTGGGTCTGATTTCACATTTATATTTTTATATTTTTGACATTACTCAATACTCATTATTCGACTTAAAAAAAGCAAATAAAATTATACCCTAATACCAAAAATTTTTTTTTTTATAAAAGTATATTATTGTACTCTAATACATAAAGATGACAATGAAACAGTTTTACTTTCTTTAGAAAACGTATAGAAATTTGAACGAAGCGGGACTCGAACCCGCGCCTCCTGGAACCTACCTTCAATTTTTTTATACGTTTTCTAAATAAGTATTTTTCCTTCCTAAGTGTGGAATAACACTTTAAAAATGTTAAAAAGAAAGTTTTACTTTCATTTATAAGAAAAATTAAAAAAAAAGAAGATTAAGAACAACAAGATTAAGAACCAAAGCAATATCGACGAAGCTTTTTTATATTTAATCAAAGCATTGTTGACATAGTAGACAAATGACGCGCTTGTTCCTTGTCATTGTCGTTGTCATGTCTACATTTATACTCATATATGGCGTGCTTTAATAGTAAGCCCGATTTATTTCCTACTTTATCATTTGACATGACATGTAGTTTAAGAAGAGAAATCGGTTATCGTGACAACTTAATGCTATATGATGTTTTGGAGATTATACTTAGTAATTTAAATATAGATAAAAAAAACAAATGTATTTAAAATCTCTCTATAGAAATTGTGAAATATTTTGACGCTTTTGTTGGTTCGATGACATTTTTAGTAACATTTGCTTTAGCGACTCAATTCTCAATTTAATATCAATTTATTTAACTTACCATCTTCATAATTGGGAGGTAGAAGCCTCAGAAATATATCCCCTCGCCTGCCCCAAGGACGATGCCTTACGTTGTTGCACTCGCCGCTGGCACTACGATACTTGCTGGGAGGGCACGGTGTGTTGCTTACATCATCTTCTGATGTACAATTTTGTCTATACGAGAAAAAAATATAATGATAAAAAAATTAAAAGAATTTGACTACTTTTAGATAGAAAAATTACATTTTGCTAGTATAACCTAGGATTTTTTTTTATAAATATAATGTTCTTCAATTCTTCAATTTTATGAGACAAAATGAGTGATTCCATTGAGAGAAAATTAATATTTGTTTTCCAAAGAAAATGATGTATGCACATATTGTACATTTTTATTGGATCAACGCAGAAAACAATATTGCTTAAGTTTTATACGTAGCAAACGTTTTTTAGTATTTCAAAATATGTTTAGTTTTAGCTTCACGCTGTACCTACAGGGTAGGCAGAAGAAACCTAGTGTTAAGACACTCCGTCCCCCACTTTCCGCCGAATTTCAAGATTTCGGTGTCTGTACATGGAAGATTTATTAGAAAAAATATTATTTGGGGAATTTATCATTGTAATAGAGCCATAACAATATTTTTTAAATTTTTGAATTCGAATGAAAAGGGGTGAACCGATTTAAGCGCAGTTTTCACAATTGGATTCTTACAAGGTTGTCTTAACATTTAGTCTTTATTTTATAACAATCAGTTTATAAATAAAAATGTTGTATCAATTTAAAATATTTTGTTCGACAAAGGAGCTAATTGCTACAAACAGTAAATCTACAGTTTTCAATATTTTGTTGTTTGCTATTGTTTATGAAATTATTATTTGTATGATCATAGAAAAATCCGAGATTATATGATCATAACAAACAACGAGATTTCAAGATTCAGGATGGGGATCATAGTTTACGCTGGAATAACTGCGTATGCCGCGCACGTGTACTTACAGCCTATCTAAATAGATGTAAAATAACTAAATATTTTTCTTTTAAATACAATGATACCTCGGTGGGCGAGTCCGACACGCACTTGCCCGGTTTTTAAAAAAAAGTTAATAAATATTCATATAGTTCAAACGAGCAAAGCCGCGCGGTGGCTGCTAGTAAGAAATATGAAAGTAAACTAAAATATACAATTATTTTAATTATAAAAAATAATTTTAAATAAGCATTATATAAATACATATAAGTGCTATTGAATATTTTTTTATTATTTTTAATGCATTTATTTATACAACGCACACGTGTAATTAATTCTAGAATGACCTTTATCAGAAAAAATATAATTACGTGCGTTACATTGCGGAAGTCTATGGAGTTTTATTGATTGAATTTGACATATTTGCATTTAATATAGGGTTACAGCTCAAATACCTATATGTAAATTATTTCAATTAATAAAAAAAATTACAGTAATTTAGTTACCTTGTTTAGTTACCTATGTACTATTTAACGTGATATATATATACATATGTACTTAAACATATATAAATACATATACATATAAAATTATTTGTATAAATTAAGACAATATTAATTTTATTATATATTTATTATTATCAACGATATTATCTCTCTGATCTGATCTGATCTGTATTAATTTAAGTACTAGAATTTAATTTAAAAGTATATTCAATTTTTTTAAACTACATTTTAAAAATACATGAACATGAAAAATGTGATCTATCTAATTTATCCAAAATTTTTAAATTTACTTCTTTCTTTCTAATATTTAAGATTATTAAAATTTATGATTGTTTGTCAAAAGCTTTATAAAATCATAAGAACTATGTTATTATAACATCTAACAATGGCCATAGAAATTTTATAATATTTTTTCTTTAATTATTCTCTTTTGACGTGATAGTCTCTTGTAAATTAAAGAACGCCGGCTGCACGAAAGAAAAAGCATAATTCATTGTCACGATCAACAAGCAATAGAGGGGCACGATATTTAATTACAAGCTTAGGCTGACCTAAGATAGTAATTAAATAGTGTTGTTTCTTGTAAAAAAAATAATTTAATTACCGTCTCGTAGCTCAAATATATGAAAATTTATCGAAAGAAATATAATTTTCAATTAACTGCTTCAATCAACCTTTGTATTATACAAAACTAGCGCACCTGCGCGGCTTCGCCCGCTTGAAGTATACTAATATTTACTAAATATTTTTCTGAAATTATTTGTAGTTTTCTATAGGATAAGTTAGAAAATGTAAACCTAAATAATCAACATAAGCCGAAAAACAATAATATGTTTTTTTTCATATTAGAAAAAATACTTAAATAATTGAAATGAACAAACAAAATAAGTAAAAAAATATTTGTAAAAACAAAAACTCCGACTGCATAAAACTAAAAAGAAAATAAACAAGTCCAATAATTTATTAGGAATAACAGTCAGGACCTCTTTAAATTATGCGAGGTTCCTGGTAAAGATTTTATTGATTGAAGAATTACTTATAGGTCCCGACTGTTAATCCTAATGAACTATTGGACTTGTTTATTGTCTTTTTAGTTTTATGCAGTCAGGGTTTTTGTTTTTACAAATATTTTTTTTATTTTTCACTTTTTTGTTAGAATTCATTTCATGTTTTATGGTAATCATAATCATGATATACCTTTTTGAAATTCTCGTAGTAAGCTCTTGAATTTGAGACCCATATTGTGGTATTCGAAACGAAAAAAAATTTTTTCACTAAGTCCAATGGCGTCCCACAGCCGCCATGATTATTTTTAATTAACGTCACTTATCTAAGAACACTTGGGCTGCTAATACAAATCTAACGATACCTCAAATATGTAAATCCGTTCAGCGGTTCTGGAGATATGAGGTAATAAAAAATAATACATACATACAAGATACGCACGAAAAATATAACCCTTCCTTAGCAGTCGGGAAAAATAACTAAAGGAAGTTCTTAATATTAATAACACGCACGCATATATAAACCTTCCTTGAGAAATATTCTACCGTATCAAAATCCGTTGCGAGGTTGTTAGAAGAAGTAGTAAGTCTACTTCTAAAGGCAGAAAAGCACATATAGAGGCGACTTTATAATATGTATTGATAATGATAATTCTTGATATTGAAAATGATAGTTATCAGGTAAAAATATTGTCCGTAAGCCGACTTTACAAAAAAACTGTTTTTTTAGATTCACGCTGTAACCCTTATAGGGTGCCAGGTAGGCAGTGGCAAACTAGGAACCTAGTGTTAAGACACTCCCACTAAGACACTTCCGTTCTCCACTTTCCGCTCAATTATGGAGACATTGCAAAATATTAAATATTTCATTTTCTCGAGACGGAATAGAACCCACAACCTGTCGCGTTTACAGTTGCACGCTTGCGTCCCTACGCCACAGCTGTCGAAATTATTCAATTGAAGAAAAAGGTTTAAAATATAAATATGTATGTAGATATTAAATATGTATATAGATATTAAATTACTTACGCGTCATTAGCACCTAACTGGAACCTCCTTTCTAAAGCTAAAGCTTCGCTGACGGATCTCCGTAAGTCACTCGGTACTCCTTGCACATTATCATCTATTTTATTTTTCTGGCCTTGTATATGTGTTGATACAATCAGTAGAAGTAGTAGACTTCGTGTTAATCTGAAAAAAATATAACGTTTTTAGTATTTAAAAACTAATAGAAACAAAACAGTGATAGTAATATTGAAAATAATAAATTAATAGTTTTTACTAAAATATTTGATAAGTGGAAATCTTAACCACAATCGTCGCGTTTACAATCAGACACTGCGCCAAAAGAAATTGCATTTGATAAAGTTGAAATATCAACTTATATGTATGTCAAAATTAAAAAAAGAAATGTTATGGCAAGACGCAATACCTGGCATATTTACGATTTTATTTAATAAAAAAAAATATTTAGGTATATTATTTCTCTAATCTATATACCAGTATTAGAGAAATAATATACCTAAATCATTGAAACCCTTAAATTTGTCATATAATTTGTGCCAGGACAACGTATTTCAAAGTACAATATATATTGTAATTATATTTTAAAATCTAAAATTACATTATTTTGTAGACAATATGTGTAAATATAATTTATTTATTATAAATTAAATATAAATAAATATTTTGTTTTAATAGTTACTGATTGAGTTCGTCATATTGGTAGCGTAATGCGGTAGATGAATGACCTATAAAACTGAAGGAAAAGTGTAACCGCGAAACCTTGATATAAAATTTCCTAGTTCAAAGTCGGTAAATTATTTGGAATGTATTATTATACATAACGTTATATACTTTATGTTTTAAGTATTTTTATACTTTAAGAGAATATCCTTTAACATTACGTGGTTAATTGGGAATTCATGAATTACGTCACATGAATTTAATGATTTTTGACTTCTTCCCTGTCCATGTCACATTTGTATAATTTGTAGTTGTAAAATTATTAAATTTTATCTGTGTATTATATTTTGAAATGTAATGTTACGAAATTTAAGATCTTCACATCTCTTGAGACACAATACCTCATTTCGTCAATTCCTCTCCCTCCCCTTAACTTATAATGTAATTTGTGGATGACCGGTGGCCTCTTAAACCAAATAAATAACTAAACTTACGTTTTAATCAGTTGCATTTCAATTTATATTCTAAACAAGTTACTTTTTTATTTAGTTTTTTATATATCCTGGATATCTGCTATATCTGCATATAGCAGTAGGCAGAGGGAGCTCAATATTAAGATATTCCGTTTCCCGCTTTCTGCCGAATTATCTAGGCATTGCGTGTTGAGTGGCGGAACTCAACGCCGCGCTGTTTGTCTTGGTACCAGAGTATGAAAATATTAATAAATTTATTCGAAATCGAATTCACAACTGTACCGCCTCGTTACAGTCACATGCTTGTGCCCCTGCGCCACGACGGCCTCAATTATTAGTATTAAATATTTAAATAATAAATTTATAACAATATTCAGACACTTCGCAACTAAAATAGGTTTATAAGTTTGCGTAAGATACCATAAATTTATTTTACATCGCAATAAGATTGATCACTTTCAGCTCGTACAACTGGTTTTAAGGTAGGAAGTGACAAAATGCTAGTATGTCATACTTCTCCAAACACAATTAGTAATAAACATTTAATATTATATTATATCGACAAAATATTTGAAATAGCTTTTAAGTGGCCACACCACCAATATATATTTTTTATATGCCAATCTGACTTAAATGTCATCACTTTTTGGCGGGAAATGGCTAATAAAGATTGTCATATAGTATTTAAAATATAACATTAAAAAAATATTAAATACAGAAAAAAAAATGTCAATAAAATATGATGGTACCTACATATTAATTATTTATTATGGCAAGAAATTAATTTATGTTTTTTTTTCCATTGGGACACGCTTTTAAGCTTACTATACTTAGTCTGGTCTTAAATACTGTTACAATTAAAAATAAACAAAATATTACTTTTGAATTTGGAATCTGTCATTTTTATATGATTGTTCATTGTGTTTTAATATTTTCGCGCTATTTTTATTGTGATATTAAAATGGAGTGGTGTGACAAAGAAAACGAATTATTACTATACATTATAATTGCAGTACACGTAGGTATAGAGCTAAATATATAAGACATTTTTTAAATTTTATTAGTGAAAAAATATTTGTGTACGGCGTTGGGTATTGGTAGGTACAATGAAACTTTCTCTGTTAATTAATTAAATACAAAATAAATTTCAAATTTATATTTAAATTCATTAATATATGGTAATCATTAGTATACAATCAGATATATAGCAAGTTTATACTTTATAACTACAACCATTGACACTATACAGCCTTTTATATTTTAAAGACTAAGAGCAAAAAGTGCTGAATTATAAAACCTTGAGGGGCAGTCTACAACTTGCAAGCCTCGACATTCGCAATGTCAACCTACTACTTTCACGAATAAAATATTTAAGAAGGCATTCTTATTAATTTCATAGATATCCATGTAATCTAAAACTACCGCTATAAAATAATTATTGCTGTTGTAAATAAATAAATCAGCCTCATCCCGCTGTATCCCGCACACGGCAGGGTAGGCAGAGGGAACCTAGTGTTGTTTCCCCACGTTCTCCTTCACATTGCATGTTGAGTGGCAGGTCTCAACGCCGCGCTTAGCCTCGACACCAGAGCGAAGAAATGGAAATATAAATTTAAATAAAGATTTCATCTTCTCGAGTGGGGAGCGAACCCACAACTAATCGATTTTACAGTCACACTATGTGCCGCTGCGCCACGACTGGCCTCAATCTGGCCTGCTGTTGTAGATATGAAGTAATCAATTTCCCCATACCAGCTTAAGTGAGTTAAGATCGACGGTCACTCGATAGTTGATACATATCGGCTTGCGTCACATATAACATGTGGAGCTTATTCATTATTTATGTTCTACGATATGTGGTTCAATGAACCACTTAATACTCTAGAACAGTGGTTCCCAACCGGTGGTCCGCGGACCACCAGTGGTCCGCAGAAGCCTAAAAGTGGTCCGCGAACAATTTTAATTTTATGACTGGGGATGGTGAGGCGAAGGTTCTGTTTAATTATCACAGTTAATTTTTAATATACCTACATGCATAGTGGTCCCTGCTACCAAGAATGATATAAAAGTGGTCCTTGATCAAGAAAAGGTTGGGAACCCCTGCTCTAGAACTACCAATATGGCCATTTAAAGTGTAATGTCATGCTCATATTACAGATACGACAGTGACCCGATTAGTATAGCAATATAGTGTCAATGTCAAAAACGCAATAGAAATGCTCACCAGCCTCGATAAATTTGATGTAAGGCGAAAGTGCGTCTATTCGCTAACAATACGTGACTAAAGTAAGAATAATAAGCACAGAATTGGGCAAGGACGTAATGGCGAAACATTTTGAAAATTTGTCTCTTTAAATATGATTTCGATTTTTTTAAGGCTGTTATGTACTTTTTAACCTTAAATGTATATTGTTTTTTTTTTATATTGATGCCTTAATCTGCTATATCTACTTACCACATGTCTATTATGACAGTTAAACGACGATGGTTTCTTTTAAAATAGAAACTTTTTTAAAATTAAATTAAAAAATTAAATATAACATTATTAAGAGCGGTAGTTTGTTCATTTAAAACAGGTCGCAAATACAAAACCAACGAAATAAAACAAAACATATAATATGTACTAGCAAAAAATAGAATTCAAATATGAAACACTTTATGTCTATGATAATTTAAAGTTTATTCAACTAGGATTTAGGATATCAAAATGACCTATTGTTAGTACGAGAAGGTTACAACACTAAAGATGATTTGCACAGAATTGTCTTCATTAGATGAATAAACATTCTAAGGTTAATACTGTATATACAAATTTTATTGTATTTATTTTTCTAATATTATTTTGTAATATTTCTTTATACATTTAAGTAAATATTTCATCTCCTCGAGTGGGGATCGAACCCACAACCAGTCGGTTTTACAGTCACACTTGCCGCTGCGCCACGACTGGTCTCTATTAAATATATTTTTTTAAAATATCAATTATAATATTTTTTATTTACGTTCCTCAGTTACTACAAAAACGCTTATAAAATACTAACTAACATTTTTTTTAAAGTTAACTCACTTGTGCTAACTGCCTTAATTCATAATAATTAGATCTAGAAACTAGTTTGATGACGCTTAACTTGTTTCACTATAATAACAATAATGACCCGGCCATTTGATTTATTTTGGTTTTTCTGGTTTTTACATGTGCATGTTTATTTTTATTTAGTAAAATCTATGACTTTCCATCAGACATTCGTAAAACTTCAAATATCTTACATTTTAATACAATAAATAAATAAATAACTCTAAATCTAGTTACGGCATTAATGGTATTCATTTTTCATATGTTTAATAATATATTTACATAATAAATGGCGAGAACCAAATCTATACATTGGGCAATGTATAGATTTGGTACTAGGTAGAACTAGAGAGTATCCATTATAAATTTTAACGAATGGAATCTCAATCTGCAACCATCGATTAAATCGAAAACCATTCGATTCGATTTTTCTTTTATTATTTTTTTCCTTCAAACTACCAGACCAATCATACTTCCCAATTAATTAAGTATACGATGATTGTACGTATTAAAAAAGCTAACGTAATTTGTTATATGAACGTCTATTGACTTGATAATCCCTTTGGGAAATCGAGTTACGATGTATATCACGATTTTGGAATTTACAGATGTTACGCATCGTATTCGAGGTAAACGAGATTGGAATTATAAAATACTCGGAATCGATCTAAATTAACCCGAAGCGGGATAGTAAAAAAACTTCTCTTTAATCACGTGATGATGACCTCACACGCCGGATTAGATGACCTCTGCGAGCCGGAATACGTTAGTATGTGCAAACATTGAAGATTGTATCGAACAATTATAATATAATAATATGGTTCTTCGTAGAATTCAGTTATAATCATTTTCAATTTATGAGGCCAGTCGTGGCGCAAGGGCACATAGTGTGACTGTAAAGCCGACTGGTTGTGGGTTCGATCCCCACTAGAGGAAATTAAATATTTACTTAAATTTATATATCTATTTCTTCGCTCTAGTGTCGAGGCATACACGGCGTTGAGTTCTGCCACTCAACACGCAATGCCTGCAGAATTCTGCAGAAAGTGGGGAACGGAGTGTCTTAACACTACAGCAGGGTAGGCAATTCGAGTTACCTCGAGCACTCGGGAATTATTATATTAAATTCCGTAGCATTCCGAACCACGCAATATGTTGAGGTTGACGGAGGGAAACAGTTTAACTCCATATATACTCTGCTAAGCTGTAAAAAAATTATCTAAGTAGAATTTATATTCTACTTCGGATCACAGGTACGTCCGTCGTATGTAATATAGCCTGTATGTAGTCTTCCTCCATAAACGGTCTATCTAACACACAATCAATTTTTAAAGTTGTTCTTAGCAACGTGAATAAGAATATTTAAGTTCGAATCAGTACATTAGCACGTTCCACCATACAAGCTCTCGAGCTTCATTTTATTTGTATAACTAATACTATTTACAATACATAACTAAATCTGTATAGATTTACCGAGTTATTATTTTATATATATTATTTAAGTGACTCTAAGTGATATGCAATAGTTTATTAATAAATGTGAGAGCGTAGACAAAGAAAAAAAATATTATATTTTGTTGCCTGGTTCAACAAAACCTTGTTTAAATTAAACGTTCCCTAGCACACAACTTAAATGGTGAATGTCAAATGTTAAATGAGTTATAATATAAGAGTTTACTATTTTAAATGTCGGGTTTTAAATTAGCTTCACGCTGTATCCCGCACACAGCAGGGTAGGCAGAGGGAACCTAGTGTTAAGACACTCCGTTCCCCATTTTCTGCCGAATTCTGGAGGCATTGCGTGATGAGTGGCAGAACTCAACGTCGCGCTTTGCCTCGACACCAGAGCGAAGAAATGGAAATATAAATTTAAGTAAATAATTTCATCTACTCGAGTGGGGATCGAACCCACAACCAGCCGGTCTTACAGTCACACTTTGTGCCGCTGCGCCACGACTGGCGTCATCTAAATATTATTTATCTGTCTTTATATATAATACATTATACATTTACACGTACCATTTTGTGAGTAACCCTAATAATAATATTTAGTGAAATTATTTCTTTAGGGATTAGAGTTTCGAACGTGTAATTTATGTGGCGTCGATTGCACTGTACTATAATAGACTCTTCATTATAGAAATGTATTTGAAACGTATTTTAAATTAGTTTCAACAAAATAAAATCCATAAATTAATTCAAATTCATCGACTAGAAATAATATCTATATGCAGTAACTAGTCGCTCGAATATTTTTTTAATACACATGTATTTGTACGCCACAATTGGCGGTTCTATAAGCATGCAGAACTCAGTAATTGGGAGGAATCGTTTGGAACTGATTGTCTTAACACTTGTACGGGATACAGCGTGAAAATAAAAAAAAAACTATGATGTGCGGGATAAACGGAATAATAATTTTTACTTTCTTTTAAATTAAAATCCGCTGCAAGATTTCGAAATTCGACGATGTGTGGAGTTGGATTTAAGAATTGTCGATTTATTTTTACTTTTCAATTATATTTACGTATCGAGTGAATTTTATTCTAATAATATTAGTTTATTGTATAATTAAAAGTAGGTAAGAGCGTCAGAAGTAGTTTAAGCGCTTGCGAAAACTCAATTAAAAGATTATATACCAAATGTAAATTTTATGATGTTTCATATAGTTACGTTCTAATATATGCAACTAACGAATATACTACTATAATACTTTAAATTAAATTAGCTTCACGCTGTATCCCGCACATAGCAGGGTAGGCAGAGGGAACCTAGTGTTAAGACACTCCGTTCCCCACTTTCTGCCGTATTCTGGAGGCATTGCGTGTTGAGTGGCAGAACTCAACGCCGCACTATAATACTTTAAGTTGCTAATTCAAAATTAAAAACAAATAGGTTGTCTTACGAAATCATGTTTTTAACAATAATTCTATTAATAAATTCAAGCCAGTCGTGGCGCAGTGGCACAAGCATGTGATTGTAAACGTTATATATAAGTTGTTTTGGGTTTGATTCCATTTTACTCGACGAAATGATATGCTATCGAGGTATAGCGCTGCATTGAGCTCCGCTACCGCTCCCTGATATGTGCGAAATACATCGTAAACTTACACAAAATCTTAAATTTATTAAATAATTTATTTTTTTCAAATAGGGTGTACAGGTGTGTACATTTGAATCCATAATAATCGTATATCAGGTCAGACGCGATTACTGGAGCTGCACTTTCCCGGTGTTAATAATAATCATTCGTTCAAGTCTTCTTAAGTTTTTCAAGGTTAAATAACATCGAGGTCAGTTGTGGCGCAGTGGCAGTGGCAAAGTAAAGACTGTAAACGCAACAGTTTGTGGGTTCGATTTCCACTCGAAGAAATGAAATATTAAATATTTTAATTTCTTCGCTTCGCTCTAGAGCAGAGGCAAAGCGCGGCATTGAGTTCCGCCACTCAACACGCCTCTAGAATTTGGCAAAAAATGGGTAACGGATTCTCTCTACCTACCCTGATATATGCGGGATACAGCGTGACACAAAAATTAATAATAAAATAATTTCCTTAAAAAAACTTGACTAAGTGAACAAAACAAATGAAACTCGTTTTCTAACTTAAATCAGTACCGGATACGGCAACAATGAGAAATAATCATTGATCTGCTACGCTGGATTGGCTCACCTATTGCCTACCAGTTACTTCAGCGTCACGTGATATAACCCGGCCAAATCAAAGTGTATGCTTAAACAACAGAATGAATATTCAATAGATGATTCTTGCTCGTGGCTGTATTAACTTTGAATGAAGCAATGGAATCTTGCGAAAAGTCAGCGAGGGGAAAAACGATACTTAGCACAACCTTACCGCCGGTCTCATTCTGAGTAAGTTACCCGTTTCTTCTCATTTGCATATTGCTTCATACAAGTTATGAGAGTATTGTATTAATCATGTATTCTCTGATTATAGACCAGTATATTACTACATGTTTTTGTATGTCTGTTTGTAGAACTAATGTTTACATGTATGTATGTATGTATAAAGAGAGAAGACGGTCGTGGCGCAGAGGCACAAAGTGTGACTGTAAAATAGACTGGTTGTGCGTTCGATTCCCACTCAAGGAAGTGAAATATTATATTTTCATTTCTTCGCTCTGGTGTCGAGGCAAAGCGCGGCGTTGAGTTCCGTCACTCGGCAGGCAATGCTTCCAGAATGCGGCGGAAAGTGGGGAAAGGAGTGTCTTAACACTAGGTTCCCTCTGCCTATCCTGCTGTTTGCGGGATACAGCGTGAAGCTGATGTATAAGCTGCTGAATAAAGTTGATATTATTCCCAATTACATCTTTCAAGTTAGTAGTGTAAATAATAAGCAAATATTATGCACTGCACTTGTATGTTATGAGCATGTTCCATTTTTTGGGTATGTATTTATTAATAATACTTTTTAGGGTTCCGTACCTTTTAAGGAAAAAGGGAACCCTTATAAGATCACTTCCATAGCCATACGGTAAAAAACAGAACCCTTATAATTTCGTCATGTGCCTCGCCTCGGTCCGTCCGTATGTCACAGTCACTTTACTCGGAGACTATGGGCATTATATGGTTGACATTTTGAAGACAGGTGGATTTTATAAACCGATACTAAATGATGTAGTAAAATTTTGAAAAATCAAATAAGTAAGAGTAGCACATCATATATATATAACTGAAGGACGAAAAAAAATCGAGAGAGCATGCCGCGTGGGGTGTCATTAGATAGGTCTTTCTAAATCGTTTGGTTTAGTAAAGATTTTTACTATGCAAATACTTGAACTGCGAAGAGGTAAATTGTAAAAAAATGCGATTATACAATTTAAAAAAACTTTAAATGCAAAATCAGCTTGAATAAAATTGATTTCGTAAAAAAATTGATAATGGCATAATTGTGATGTTAAAGTAAAATTGAGAACCTCCTTTTTATGAAACGGTTAGAATAGAATAATATAATGGCGGTGGCGGTAATATAAGTGTTTTGTTTGCTGCTACGGAATTTTCATAGGCAAGGTCGATTCGATTTTGGCCGGTTTTTATATAATTAGAATGTTAAGTATATATATCATTTCAACTCTCTTATAGCTTTTGCTAAAAAATTAACGAATTATATTTTATTATTTCATTATTTGAAATATTACATTATCTATATATATAAAAGAACTTGTGCTGACTGACTGAGGTAAGACGCACGCAGAGCCGTAACCGCTGATGGTAGAAACGTGAAATTTGGGCAGATGTTTATTTTTGAAAATTTGAAAAATTTTAACCTTAAAGGGATGAAATAGGGGTTGAAACTTTGTATGGATTTTTTTTTTAATCTGTATCGATTTTTATAAAATTTGAAATTCAGACTCTTAAAAATATTTCATTGAACACGTGTTTCATGGTTTTTAAGAATTCACCCCCTAAGGGTGCAAATAAGGGGTTGAAAGTTTATATGGAAAAATCTTTAAAACGCCACCGATTTTTATAAGAAATTAAATTCAGACTGTTAAAAATATTTTATAGAACACGTGTTTCGTAGTTTTTTTAGAATTCACCCCTAAGGGTGCAAATAAGCGGGCGAAGCCGCGCGAGCCCACTAGTGTTCATATAATCATTAAAAAGATCATTCAACTCGTCACATAAAAGATGCAAGGTGAGTTCCGTTCTTTTGTTTGTAGTTTTTATCTCTTCATCGTGAATGCAATTAACTTGTCAATACTTATCGTAGGTTGATTGGCCTTTAATCACTTCCGAATATGTTTAACGTATGACCTCTATTGAGAGAGTTTAAGTTTTTAGGAAATAGTTTAAATAAAAATTATTTAAAAAAATAAATAAATAAATAAAATTATTTTGTCTATCTTATATAGATTAGGTTTATTTAAAAAAAACTCACGTCCTTGCAGATTTCATTAAATTATTTTGTATATTTAATACACAAGAATTGCATGAAACATTTGTAGCAATCAACATTGGTATTAATATTTTTGTTTTTCAAAATTTATCTATGCAAGAATTCTATCTCAAAGAGGAAGTTGTTGTGACTTGTTTGAAAGTTATGTTATAATAATATCATAATTAGAAAAAAAATGCTATTAAATTATTATTTACCATTAATATATGCATTACAGAGTTTCTTCATACAGAGTACTTAAACGTACATACATTGGTCAGTTCCTGTAATATTATTTTTGTATTAGTCTTAAGCTAGGCTGAGAAATGAATGCGATTGAAACATGAATATACTTATCAGTATCTCTAAATAACAACAATAATAGATTACTTCAAAAACAGTCTTCTCTTTTTTCATGTTTATACGTTCTATATTTAATGACTTTGTTTGAGTGGAAAATATAGTTAAGAAAATCTTTGAGCTGTTTGATCGTTTGTAAGGATGAAGATGCTTAGAAATAACTATAGTCTTTTGGGCTTAGACAAAATGTAAACAAGGAAAACAAAGCTAGTTAGCTGGATGGGAAGCTGTATCCTTCTTATGTAGTATTGACTAAAAGTCTGACTCCTTGATAAAAATGCTTACAAATAGACGAATGTTACAAAATCCTTTCATTTATATGCAAATAAAATATATTTATATTTATAACTAAATTAGAAATATAAAATAATTAAATAATTTTTATACTATATATTATTAGTATTAAAATGTGTTCAAAGTTTGAGAATAAGGTGCTTTATGGGGCTTTAAAATAAAAAAAAAATATTAACAGTCGAGACCTATAAGTAATTCTTCAATCAATAAAATCTTTACCAGGAACCCCGCATAATTTAAAGAGGTCCCGACTGTTAATCCTTATAAACTATTGGGCTTGTTTATTTTCTTTTTAGTTTTATGCAGTCGGGGTTTTTGTTTTTACAAATATTTTTTTATGTTTATTTTCACTTCAAATTACAAAGTAAAGTTTAGTATAATTATTTTATCAATATTATTTCCATAGCAACCTCAGCTTTAAACACTTTGTGCACGACCTTCACATAAAATAGCAGTTCTTTTGAATGAAACTACATTAACAGTTAAACTTCCTGGTACTTCCGGAACCTCTTCCTTGTTTATAATTATATTCATACTCATTTTTTTATATTATACCTATTACCATAAAATATCTATTAATTGTAAAATTATCAAGTATCTTAGATTAGAATGTTATATGTCTATATAATCTAATTTTATAGTCTATAGTGTGAATTAAAATAAACTTAAACTACTATGACTAGAACTCTCAATAAAAAAGATATTATTAATACAGAAATATTTAAATGACATTAGTTAACAGTTTTTGGAGTAAATGGATATTATGAATATTGTAAAAAGCATTTTTCATTTATTGAGGTCGTGGTGGTGTTGTGGAGTCTGACTAAAAGCGATGATTGTAAGTTTGATTTCCAATTCGGAGAATGAATTATTTTCATTGCGCAGTGCCAGATGAAAAGGACCCTAGATGAAAAGGACCCTATGTGAAAAAGTGACTCTGAAAAACGATTTGAATAAATCCATGACCTAATTTTTTACTACGAGGCCAGTCGTGGCGCAGCGGCACAAGGTGTGACTGTAAAACCGACTGGTTGTGGGTTCGATCCCCACTCGAGGAGATGAAATATTTACTTACATTTATATTTCCATTTCTTCGCTCTGGTGTCGAGGTTAAGCGCGGCGTTGAGTTCTGCCACTCAACACGCAATGCCTCCAGAATTCAACAGAAAGTGGGGAACGGAGTGTCTTAACACTAGGTTCCCTCTGTCTACCTTGCTGTGTGCGGGATACAGCGTGAAGCTAATTTAATTTAAATTAAATTAATTTTTTACTAACGACTGATTAATCAAATTCGTAGTATTAGAAGAAAAGAAATAGTTCTGTTGTGATATTGTGAATTATATTTTGTTATCTACGTAACTTGAGGTAATAATGTGTTAGATTTTCAAGTTTTAGGCTAATCGCTCGTCTAGCCTTCATTGTGACTGAGAGGTCAAAAGTATCAAAGTAAATTAACCTCAGCGCTACAATCATAGGTTATCTTATGTTTATAATGATAAATAAAGATATAATGATGAGATTAAAATTTATGTTATTTATGGAGTTTTTATGTAAAAATATAAGCGTCGTGATATGCTACCTGTAGAAGTTAAAGTAGAATTTTAAGTGTCGATAGTTTCAAAGATGTGAGAAGTAATAAAAAATGTTTTTAAATATTTTTTGAAAAAAAATGTATGACACTTGAATATACTAATATGTTATATTATCGTGTGATTAATTTTGGTTGGGTTTAATTATATAAAATTTATAATTTTTATTCTTTGGTAAGTATAAGATAAATCTATATAGAATAAAAATAATTTTTAGCAAAAAATCCGACTTCAAAAAACGAATTAACAAGTAAAAATTAATTTTACATAAAGTAAACCATACTTTGATTTTGTTATGATCATAATAATTAAAAAAAAAAAGATTTTATACTTGTCCAATTTCAACTTGTTTAATTTTAACCGGATTCCATTATCAAAATGTAACCAAACTTTCACCAAATTATTCTTGAAGTGTCCTTTCCAATAAAAAAGAATCAATGGAATCGGTTGGCGTGATACTGAGTTATTCGTCATTTTGTCTCGCACATACCTAATGCAAATTTAAGATTTATGTGATTTTCTCATAAATACTATTGTCAGAAATGGACTAAAAAAAGGGACCACGCGGGAAGCTTTCAAATAAAAAAAATCATCAAAATCGGTTCACCCAGTAAATTAGGTTAGGTTCTGAGGTAACAAACAAAAAAAATAGTCGAATTGATAACCTCTTTCTTAACATAAAAAAAATAGTCGAATTGATAACCTCTTCATTTTCTTACAGAAGTCGGTAAACAAAAATTTTAATATTTAATTGTTATGCATTTATTAAAAATATTTTTATTTCAATCTCTCTGGGCATAGAAAATAATTCTTAATTGTTGTAATGAAACTGAAAATCATTTTATCATGACTTGTTACATACGTCATATGGCGAATTCTCCGTATCAATTATTTTGTTTGCAGATATTTCTATTTTATTGGAATAAGATTTTCAACAAAATGTTAACTTTACCAATGTATCATACAAAATTCAACATAGGTATTATTTTAAATTTATATTTACTTGTGTAATTTGTTTTGTTCGCACGGAGCTAAGGGGTCTAAAAGTCACTGTATGCTTGGTGGTAAAACTTAACTGTTTGTTTAGGAAGTACGAGTACCTTCCCTGGTGAACAGGTGATCAATTTTATATTCATAAATAGGTATTAACGAATGTAAAATTTGACATAATCTTTGAATTTATAATGATTGAGTGTAAAATAAAATCATTCCAATTAAGTCTTAATAACATTTATTATCACCTATCAACTATTGGGCTTGTTTTTTTTTATTTTTTAGTTATATGCAGTCGGGGTTGTTTATTTTTATATATATTTTTTTTATTTTTCACTTTTTTGTTAGGATTCATTATGGTAATGATAATCAGGATATACCTTTTTAAAATCCTCGTATTGAGTTCTTGAATTTGATACCCATATTTTGGTATTCGAAACGATTTTTTTTTCACTAAGTCCAATGGCGTCCCACAGCCGCTATGATTGTTTTTTTAACGTCACCTATCTAAGAACTCTTGGGCTGCTAATACGTATCTAACAATACCTCAAATATGTAAATCTGTTCGGGGGTTCTGGAGATAAGAGGTAATAAAATACGCGCGAAAAAAAGTATTGATGTTAATAATTTTCTTTTTAGTTTTATGCAGTCGGGGTTTTTGTTTTTATAAATATTTTTTTTTTGAAATAAATTTACATCGACAAAATTACTACAAAATAATTTTATTATTAAATTGGCTGAAATTTTTGTTTTTAATTTATGAAAATTGTGTTTGTAATTATAATGTTATAAACAGTCGTAAATAATTAAGATAAGTAAATAAATAATTGTGTATAGTTCTAGCGGGCGAAGCACTAGTTAAGATATAATACTTGTTAACGTGATATTTTTATATTTTTGTATTTTTAGGGTTCCGTTTTAAAAAAAAAAGGAACTCTTTTAGTTTAAGTGAGGTATCAGATGAAAGGGCTCTGGCTAAGCTAAGCTTGAATTTCAGAAAAACCTCAAGATCTCCTATTTTTATACGGAACTCTTGGTGGACAAGCCCGACTCGAACTTGTTCGGTTTTTACTTCAATTGTAACTACCTATGTATAATTATTTAAGTATGATTAAATAGCGTGCTTTATTGTGTAATATGTGAGGAAGGAAGTATATATATGTAGTATTATGCGGTAATGTCGATCACGCGGCCTTACCTAAGACTACCTACGTTACAGAATGTAATACTCAATGGTCACTTAACGTAGAATAATTGTAATGATGTATTTACTACAAGACAAGAAGCGAACTCACTTTCGTTTGATTCATAAGATCTCCACGTACCGTATTATAAGCTAGGCTCCCATGTGGCTTCGCCCGCTTGAACTATACTTTTATTTATTTAATATTAATTATTTAAATGTATTTAGATCTACAAAGCCTATATGTTGAGTCTTAGCCCCCCCTATCTTTCAGTGAAAATATCATAAAAATCCATTCATGCGTGCGGTAACAGAAAGATAGACAGACAAAAGTTTTAAAATTGGTTGATTATGTTTTAGTATAATGTAAATAACTATCTCTATATATAATAAGACAGTAAAAATATTTTGTCTGTACATTTAGGAATTTTTACTGAAATGGATAGAGGGACACTTAAAAATAATAATAGAAAGCTAAAAGTTTTTTTTTTGAATTTCTTGTCTGTCTGTCGACATAGTTCATCAAAATCGGTTCATTAAAAAAAAAGTTATCGTCATTTGAAAGAAGTCGTAATTAATTCAACACAGAGATAAAGAACGATCTTGAAAGAAATATCAAGTAAATACAAAGATTTTTTGGTTGATTCGTTCATATAATATATGTAACTAATTTAAAAACTGTACAGGAGTTAATATGCAATTTTTACAGTTATTTTACAAAGAATATTATGAATCAATCAAATAACATTTAAGGCTGTTTCTGAATGAGTAAATTAAATTAATCACTGACATCAGCACATTTAACAGAGTATATTATATAGGTAAAAATAACATAAAGTTATAAAACTATATACGTAATAAATAATTAGCTTTATGTATATTTTATAAATATCAAATATCAACATTGTCAATCAATTCTGCTTATTAAATCAATAATCATGTATTTTAAGCGGGCAAAGCCGTGGGCAAGCTGCTAGTCTTATATAAAACAAAAAAACTAAAATGAGAGCCAAGTAAAATATTAAGTAATACGTCGTTCTTGCTTTCACTGACAAAAGAATGGGAGATCTACATATATATATGGGTGCCGAGTTCTATGTTCAATAAATTTTATAATTTATGTACCTTATAATTATTTATTAATTTCATTTTATATCTGTATATAAAATAAATATTTGCTAAGAATAGTTTTGAAATTTATATATTTTATATTATGATTATTACAGAACAGTATCAAATAATATAATATAGGTCAAGTAGTATGTTACTACACGAACAGAATATATATAATAAAAAATAAAAAAAATAACCAAAAAACCGACTGTATTAAAATTTAAAGAGAAAATAACAAGCTCAATACTTCATTCGAATTAACAGTAAATTTTATTTGAAGAGAGCAGAAGAGTTAAAAAGTTTTGAGAGAATTTTATTTTATTTAGAGCGCCTGGTCGGTTTCCAAGAGGCGCGGGTTCGAGTCCCGCTACGTTCAAATTTTTATACGTTTTCTAAATAAGTATTTTTTCTCTGAAGTGTGGAATAACACTTTAAAAATGTTAAAAATATAACAATGTAATTATTTTAACTAAATTATATATTTCTTGCATACATATACAGTATATACAATATTACATAGATATCCGCCTAAAATGAAATGCATATATCAGCAAAATATATAGATATTAAATAATAAACTTAAAGGATTTAAGCATTTGTTTTAGTATGGTACTTATTAAAAACGTTACTTGGCAGTCACACTAAATGTATTTATTTCTGACATTTGCCTAAGTTTCTTGTAACTGGTTTCTCGGTTAAACCGGCTTATACAAATCAGCACCTACCACTATACTATACTTATTATTATATATTTTTTATTGTTTTGTATGTAATGCAATAACCTCAAATTTACCATTTGAAGTTACGTTTTACATGTATGTATTTCCTTTATTATGGAGGGATCGCAGGGAGAAGACAGTGATCAGCTATTCTGTTCTTACTTCTTAGATTACCGCATGTTTAAAGATACTACTAGATTCGGATTTGCCTTTGTAACCGACTTCTGTAAAAGGAGGACTGTAAAATTGAGTTGACTTAGGAGATTTTTTCTGTGCTCCAAGAGACTACAGGGTATTTGATGACAGAATATTTGATATTAATTAGCTTAATACCTATTACCTATGATATTAACAGACGGACAGACGGGCCGCAAAGTGATTTTGTACAATTTCCGCTTCTTTCCTTTTGAGGTACGAAACCCTAAAAAGTATTTAATTCTTCAATATTAAACTTCAAAACAAAAATTAAATCTTGTCAGTTGAAGAAATCGAAAACGCATTACGTAAACGGAAAGTAAGGAGGTCCCAGTGTTGCGTAAACTTGTGCTACCGGTCAGGATTGTTGTCACGTGCATAATATATATATAGTCGTAAGTGTAAAGTAATATATGCTCGTGCAATATTTGTTCTTAATTAGGTTGACCTGATTTTTCTTTTCATTGTTTATAAAAAACCCAATTTGTACTTTGTTTATTAAAGGGAACCTTTATGTACCTTTATGTAACCTGTATGTTAAATACAGGAATATATGTAACTATTTCACTAAAGCGTTCAAAATCGTTAATTGTTTTAAAAGCCCGCTTGTACTATAGAATTATTTATTTTATCGTCTGAATTATTTTAATGATTTTATAACATTATTATTTTAAAGACAAAATCCATTTGTTGAGGACTAAAGTTTCTGCCAATTCTATAAGAAAGATATTTTTAGCAATACAACAAGCCACATGCAATCCATTATATTGACATACATAGCTTATTATTTATATTTTATTATTTATTTATAAAGCGATTTCAACAAAATTAATACAAAATCTTAAGGTTAGTTTGCTCGAATACAATAGTGCATTTTAATCAGTTAGGCAATTTCTGAGATTAGCCTGCGCAAACGCACAGACAAAATTTTTTAAAAACCATTGTTTTGGGTTATATTACATTTACATTAAACGCCCCTATGTGCAGAACGCGTTACAATTTTATTATATGTATAGATTAGAAACCGAAAGTAAAAATAAAGTCACGCAAAATCCATTGAAATAATCCTTTATGCAATATGTTATTTGACGCATCGAAGATGGCGCCGCGGATACGTGCTCCAAGTTTTAATAGTGACCTGCATTTAGTTTATTTCTTAAGGCATGTTAGTGACCTGGTATTTCGATTTGGTTCTTTTGGGATATATTTTACATGAAGTGATATATTAGAGGCCAGTCATGGCGCAGGGGCACATGTGAATGTAAAATCGACTGGTTGTGTATTCGATCCCCACTTGAGGAAATGAAATTTTTCATTTTTTCGTTCTGGTGTTTGGGCAAAGAGCGGCTTTGAGTTCCAATATTCAACACGCAACGCCTCCAGAACTTTTAAAAATTTTAAATAGCTCTTATTCACTAAGTAGAGTCAGTAATTTATACGAGTTTGATTATAATCTTTAACTTGATCATTTTAAAATATGTTAAAATTTAACTACTTATTATTGCGCCATTATGTCGCAGTGGAACAACGTCTGACTGTAAATGCGATGGTTGTATGTTCGGGAAAATTAATTATCTTTATGTCTTCACTCTGGTAAGCGTAGCGCGACGTTGAGTTTCGGCACTCAACCTACATTTTCTTGAAAATTTAATGAGAAGTGGGGAACGGAGTGTCTTAATACTGTGTTTCCTTTATCTTTACTACCCTGCGATTTATAAAAAAGTGTTGGTTTGTTTTTATATTTATACAAAAAAAACATTTCATACACAATATACAGAAATGTTTGTTTTTTTTAGTCTTGCTTTTTTACTCGTAGTTTTAAAATAATATATATATATATATATATTAAAAAATAAATAAAAATAAATTAACTTCACGCTGTATCCCGCACACAGCAGGGTAGGCAGAGGGAACCTAGTGTTAAGACACTCCGTTCCCCACTTTCTGCCGAATTCTGGAGGCATTGCGTGTTGAGTGGCAGAACTCAACGCCGCGCTTAACCTCGACACCAGAGCGAAGAAATGGAAATATAAATTTTAAATAAATATTTCATCTCCTCGAGTGGGGATCGAACCCACAACCAGTCGGTTTTGCAGTCACACCTCGTGCCGCTGCGCCACGAACGGCCTCAATATTAATATATATATATATATTAAGGTTGTAAAATTCTTATGATATTAAAAAAATATAAATTGTGTAAATATATACATAGTAATATTATTGCAATAATTGTGCTTATTAAAAAGGGATATATATATATATAAAGCACGCATAAAAAGAATATAAAAGACGTCTCAGGTATTTTAATTAGAAGAACATACGTACTTAGTAACTAATGGACATTTATAAAACTATAATTTTCCACGCCGTTGCATCCTAATCTAATATGCGTATTAATAATTTAATATTTAAATCAATATCCAGATATCCTGATTAAGTACACACGCGTAACGTACATCTGTTGATTATAAATGAATAACATTATATAATAACATATTAACATTTGTTTTTTTTTATATTAACAATTGTCGTGGCGCAGGGACACAAAGTGTGACTGTAAATGCGACTGGTTGTGGGTTCGATCCCCACTCGTGGAGATGAAATATTTATTTAAATTTATATTTTCATTTCTTCGTTATAGTGTCGAGGCAAAGCGCGGTTGGTTCCGTACCTCTTGGGGAAAAAGGGAACCCATATAAGGCCACTCTGTTGTCCGTCCGTCCGTCTGTCTGTTTGTCTGTCAAAAGCACTTATCTCAGGAACGCTTGGAGACATCGAGTTGAAATTTAAACCATATATTTAAATCTACGGTCCCAGGATTTCACGATATCACGTATTTCGACAATTTAAAGAGAATCAAATTAAATCAAATTAATAGGGTACTGCAGGTTGACTTTGAAATATGAAAATTGGCTGTAGAATATGAAAAGTAGTAGTAGCACTAGTTCAGGAAATAAGTAAAAAATGTAAAGTTTATGTTTAAATTTCTTTGGACTTCTAAATATCTTATAATACTCAGTTTGAACCTTAATTTGTAAAGGAAATTTAAAAACTTTAAACGCGTTATATAAGTACATAATAAATTACCTACGAAGGGTTTTGTTTGTGTCGGTTTAATATATTTATAGAAGACTATTATGCAATAGGTTTAAACCATTCTTTGATAGACATCTTTTAAATATGCCTGTATATACTCGCGTATGTGATACGCGATAAGGAAGTCTTAATGCTTGTGCATCTAATTATTTAACTGCATAACGCTGTAGATGTAGATTCATTAAACAAATATTTTAATAATATAAAGCTGTAATCTATTATTATTATTTAATGTCTTTAATAAAATCTTGGCTACTCAACACGCACTATCACGAGTTGAGACGGAAAGCGGTGGATGGAGTCTTTTGACACTAGGTTTTCTCTGCCTACCTTATTAAGGTCTTAGGCTTAGGTATAGTAAAAAAAGATAGAATTAAAGGTCAACATTTAAAGATTTATTAATAAATCAACTAATACTTAGTAGTAGGTAGAGTATGTACCAGATTAATAAATATCATATTTATCACTGTTTTATTTTAAACACCTGAATACTTAAAGATGATCAGAGATATCAATACCTATAAGATAAGACGTAATAATCTTAATAGTCAGTATAAATTAAAATATTTTAACAATTATGTTGGTGCTATGTATTCATAAAAATCTCGTTAATGATGGAAAGCACGATGATGTATATATATATATATATATATATATATATATATATATATATATATATATATATATATATATATATATATATATATATATATATATATATATAATTATGATGCTTCTGATACTGCTTCAAAAATAATATTTTTTCTAAGCACATTAATTTAATATAAAGAAAATATAATGAAATATTTAGTAACTTTAGTAGTATTTGACCCCGTTCTAAATACCCTCGTCTCGTCGTCATAATATTTTTTACCAGAATACAGCGAAACAAAAAGGAGGACGGAGGATGATATGATTTTGACCTGTATATGTGTATGTATGTATGTGACTATGGATGTTCATCTATTCCCTCATAATTTCTAACCTACTTATAACGTATGTAATTTAAGTGCTGTAAATAAGGAATACAATAATATTAGGAGAATTTTGATAGTAGTATATATATTTTCATATTTTATTGTTATAAGTATAATAGTAAATAAACTTAAAATGTATGTGGATTGTTTTAAAAAATGTTCATACATATAACATATAAACATATGTAATTAGGCTATTATATAACAGTTAAAGTTTTTTTAAAATTAAATATATTATACACGATCAAAGCACTGATCGTAGATAAGCCTGATGTTAAATATAACTTTAGAGAAGGGAATATTTGAAACTTTTATAAATATTTTGTTAATTATTTTCTTACAAATATTCGCCTATTGAGAGTTTCTTAATTTTACTTGTTTGAATAGTCGAAAAAAGCTACGTTTGTTTCTCAAGCGGGCTAGTGTCCGGTTGATGATATAATCACTCTAAGCGTCTCTTATGTTGAATTACTATTATGCAGTAATGACTTTACGTAATGGCTAACGAAAACTAGTCATTTTTACATTTTAAGAAATCTAGGTGTTATCACGTCTTACAAATTTCATAAGTCAACGGATATGCTTGTGACAAATTGGAATAGTGTAATAGCATCGGTTTCAGGTTAAGTTTCCGTACAAATTTAACATTATATAAATTGAAATTGATTCTAAATGTATATAGTTGACAGGTTGCAGCATTATGTAATATATTTTTTTTTCAAATAGCACCTACTCACATTTAAGTAAAAAAATAATTAAATACAGTACGTATGTCTGTGTATATCTAGAAAATTTCAAAAGATAGAGACAAAAATAGAGATAAATATGTTGTAGTAATATAAATGTAATATATACATATATTTTCTTATCTATCTTACAATAATTTCCTTATTAACATTTATAATAATCTAGCTGTAATACAACGCAGAAACAAAAACATTTATAATATTGTTAATATTATGAAAATAGGTTAAAAATTTAAAGATTAGACAATGGAAGTTGACAAAAGCCGTAAGTTACTCGACGAACTTATCAACTCTCCCCCACTGTGTCTAAGATGAATATAAATATTCGTGTAAGGTTACACTATCGAGGTCGATACAACATTTTGTGACTATAGAATATGTTTTCTTATTTTCACAAACGTTAAGATTAATAAATAAATTTTCATTCAAAATTGGAGAATATGGCTGACATTGTCCTAGATAGTTATAAAAAAAATAACATTTGTAGTAACTCAATTAACTTTTTGATGCAAAATGATAATTATATTATTATATTCACTTACGTTTTATGGAATCCCATATTGTCGCTCCAATTTACGACGAACTATATCACTTTTAAAATTTATAAATCAATCATCAGAAACAAAAAAAAACAAAACTGAGAACTGGCTTAAAATCACAATTTATTTTAATCGTTGTTTTATATGGGTTGTCGCGTTCGGAGCGAGCGCGCGCCGTTCTTTGTGAACGTGCTGGCTCGTCGACTGCCGCGGAGTGAAGCTGGATGCAGCCTTTGCCTGTCAGTAGTCTGTACTGCCGTCTGAGAGAGAAAGTTGGTTATCAAACTTGGCGGTTACGTTTTACGATGACGCTATCTTCCCCGATTGCGTATACGGTGACAAGTAAAATTTTCGCGTCCTCAGATTAGCGAGTGCGCCACTGACACGGTGAACGGACACCATTTAAATATCCTACTTTTGTTTTGTATATAAACATGATGTAAAAAAAATATTAAAAATTAGCTTCGCTGTATCCCGCACACAGCAGGGTAGGCAGAGGGAACCTAGTGTTAAGACACTCCGTTTCCCACTTTCTGCCGAATTCTGGAGGCATTGCGTGTTGAGTGGCAGAACTCAACGCCGCGCTTAACCTCGACACCAGAGCGAAGAAATGGAAATATAAATTTAAGTAAATATTTCATCTCCTCGAGTGGGGATCGAACCCACAACCAGTCGGTTTTGCAGTCACACCTCGTGCCGCTGCGCCACGAGCGGCCTCAAAACATATATTTTCATAAATATGATGTAAAAAATTGCAAAACTACCATAATTGATATTTGAAAGTCTTCATATAAGGATGTATGCTGATAGTTTTAGTCATGTGATTTTACGAGTATTTGCAACAGGATGGTTTAATTTGAACAAGAAAATAAGAATGGCAAATGACTTTTAACAGGCCTTAAGATAATATGTCCGCTTTAATCGTGTATATTTAATGCTATGTTTATTGTGTCTGAGATTTGGATCATTTTTAGGGTTCCGTACCTTAAAAGGAATGAATCCGGTCAAGTGCGAGTCCAGCTCACCCACCGAGAGTTCCATACCAATTTCAGGATTGTAAATCAACTTAAATATTCATTTTAAAATGCCTTAAATTTTCATTTTTCCTTTGTTTGTATTGTAAGTTCTCACTTCAAATATTCACGACTACGATCCTTTGGAGCTCTAAAAAAATCAAATATAAATTAACGCAAACAAAAGATATGAACATTTATGCATCGTTTTTGCTGCATTTTGTATGAAATTTGCCGCGTAATCAACAAAACCCATAGGGTATCTCGTGGACCTTATGAAATTCGGCAAGAAGTGAGAACTTGTAGTACAAATTAAGGAAAAAATGCAAAAAAATAATTGTAGTTTGTTTCCTACAAAGTATTATAAGTATGCATTCAGCATACGTCGACTTAAGTTTGTCGACTTTTATAAATTGTATTTTCCGTTGACACCCAATTCTGAAATTGGTACGGAACTCTCGGTATATGAGTGTGACTCGCATTTGACCGGTTTTTTCATAGTAGATAAATTTTTGCATATATATCTTATATTAAATTAAGTAAATTTTAAAAAATATGTAAATGTAAAGTATTTAATGTTTGAATAAAAATTCCAATGTTATTTAAATATAAATATATATTTGAATTTAAAATAACTACCTACTCAAGCACATATGAAATATATTATATTTCTAAATCTTCGTATAATATTCTAGAAATATGTCCTAACCTTACGGTTAACTTGGCTACTGTGACTATTTTAATGTACCGAAAGCTCAACATGTTGTGGAATGCCGGTCAATTAAGTTACAAGATGGCTCAGTGATTTATGCAATGATTTGGAAAATAAGTGCTAAATTTGTTATACACAACCACTAAGAGGTATAATATGTATCGTATCGCATTATCAGTTTTAAATAATAAAAAAAGAATTATGTGCTAGACAATTATAGTAAATTTTAACACTTATTAACCAAGGAGGAGGTTCTATAAGGATATTTATATCTTTTTATGTGTTTCCCTCGATTTTTCCGTCACATGTGAATCGATTTTGAAATTATTTTTTTAATTGAAAGTTCTACTTTCCAGATAATCCTAGTGCCACCAAGTCATATCATCTGATGATGGAGTCTCATAGAAAACGAGGTACAACCTCAAATTTTCTTTTTTTGGGACGATTTCAATCGGAAAAGCACATGATCACATCTGGCATCCCACAAGGTTCTCTACCATTACTTTTAAATATTTTTATAAATTTTGTTATTTCATGTTTTAAATTAAATTAAAAATTAAATTAGCTTCACGCTGTATCCCGCACACAGCAGGGTAGGCAGAGGGAACCTAGTGTTAAGACACTCCGTTCCCCACTTTCTGCCGAATTCTGGAGGCATTGCGTGTTGAGTGGCAGAACTCAACGCCGCGCTTAACCTCAACACCAGAGCGAAGAAATGGAAATATAAATTTAAGTACATATTCTCTCGAGTCTCCTCGAGTGGGGATCGAACCCACAACCAGTCGGTTTTGCAGTCACACCTCGTGCCGCTGCGCCACGACCGGCCTTGTTTTAAATACTCGACACTATTTGTATGCGGATATGCGGCTTAAAGTTTATGCGTTAATATTATCGCCAGATGGCTCTCGCTATCTATAGGAAGGCCTCGATGATATTGTACACTCGTGCAAAGCTAACGACATGGAACTAAACATTAATGAACGCCATCATATTGAATTTACTTGAAAACTTTATATTATTGTAACACAACACCCTTTACTTGGAAATGAACTAAGCTAGGTGAAAATGACTAAAGATTTAGGCGCGATTTTAGATTCCAAGCAAACAAACCAAAATCAAATATATGACAGAATATCTAAATCATCTAAAATTTTAGGATTCATTTTAAGAAACAGTAAAGTATTTAAAGATAACAAAACTAAATTAATTTTGTACAATGCTTTTGTCCGTAGCGAACTGGAATATTGTACTATTGTGGCGGCTACATTACGATACTCTTTCTTTAAAACTGGAGCGTGTGCAAAAAAGATATCTATGATACCTATCACACAGGGGTAAAGTTAATAAATCTATACTCTCGTATGAAGGCTGATTTGAGTATTTCAATCTGACTACTTTGAATTAGAAGGGATTTACTGGACATCATGTTTTTATATAAACTTCTTCGACGGAAAATTCACTGATTCATACAAATTTGTTAGCAAAAATTAATTTTAGGATACCATATAGATATCCAAGAAAACATTTATCTATATCAGTATCACTAAATAAAAAGACTGTTTTTGATACAAATCCCTTGATTATGTAAATTATATAACAACATTTGTAAATCAGTAGACGTTAATCTAGATTCAGTTAGTATTTTTAAAGTTTTCAGTTCTTAACCATCTAATCGGCTAACAATAATTTTACGAAGTCTTAGTTTTGTATTATCAATTAAAAAATATTAAAACATTATTGTTTTTTTAGGGTTCCGTACCTTGTCCGTCGGTCTATCTGTCTGTCTATCAAGAGCTGTTTGTTATCTCAGGAACGCTTGGAAATATTTAGTTGAAATTCAAACCATATACTCAGATCTGCGGTCCCATGATATCCTGGAAAAAAAAAACCGTATTTCTACATTTACTTAAAACAAAAATAAATGGCCGTTTATATCGCAAAAAACGCTTATTTCGACACTATAAAAATAATCAAAGTTAATAGAGAAGTTCCGGTTGATCTAGGATTATGAAATTTGGCAGCTAACATTTACAGGTAGTATTATTCCAGGAAAAAAATCAAAACTATACATTTGTTGTGAAATCCTAAAAAATAATAGCTTTAAAAGAGGGGCAACATTTTCTATTAAAGCCGATAGTTTAAGTGAGGTATCAGATGAAAGGGCTTTGGCTAAGCTAAGCTTGAATTTCAGTGGTGGGTGGCGCGTGCGGACAAAACAGAAAATTTCACAAAATTTTCCAAACACTTTCGCAAAATTTGCGCAACATACTCAGCTATACCCGCCGTGCACAGCATGTGGTGGATCCTAGTAATTAAGCAATATTTTTTAAATTACTAATACAAACAATATAGAAGTTGAACATTTACATGATAAAACCGGACAAGTACCAATTTCAGGATTGTAGGTCAACGGGAAGTACAACTTACTACAACGATATGTAATTTTTTTTTTTCTATGAAACATCTATAAATTTTCACTTTTCGGATAATTTCTTTTATATGTATGTACTGTTAGTTCTCTTTTATTGCCAAATTTTATAACTCTAAGTCCACGGGAAATTCCTTGTAGGTGTTGATTACGCTGCGAATTCCGTAAAAAAAACATTAAAAAAATGACTTAGACTTAGAACTTTTTTTTTCCGTACTTCAAGTGAATGATGATTACGTGATCTCGAGGTAAAAAATGATCTTGACAGACGAACAGACGAACAACAAAGTAATCCTATAAAGCTTCCGTTTTTACCTTTTGAGGTACGGAACCTAAAATACTTTTTTCTTCCGGTCTACTAGCATTGATGATAAATTCTACCATTATAATTTATCTAAATTCCTTATAAGTCACCAATCTTTTCCCGTCCACGTCGTTAAGAATTTACAGACCAAAAAATCAAAATATATATAAGTATGTGTACTCGTACTTACTTTAATTGATCTTACTTTCTGTGTTAGATAAAATTTCTAACATTAAAAATTTTATCAGCATACAAAAGTAAACTTTTATCGGGTTCTATTTACCGTGTAAGACTAATAAATCTATGACGACTGACACAAAAGTAATAGGTAGACTAAAACACATCGACGGAAAGCTATATTTAAAAATATATTACGTTTAGTTTGGAATAAACTATTAATAATTAAACTTTATAATTATAGTAAACTATCGTGTAGATTTGAAGCAATAACAATAAAAGAAATACAAGTTCAAACGGCCTTATTCGGTGTCATAAACATAAACATTGGCTCGGAGAAAGAGCGGCTATTAAGTTGATCGCCTATTGCATAACACGTGGGTTAAATATTATTCGATTGTGACTGGTGGCTTTCACTTTCACGCTATATGATAAGGTAAACTGTATGGCGAAAATGTGTGGAAACATGTAGACATCTATAGAATCTTCTAAAGACAAATTCTTTCGTTAATTTTGTTTTCGTTAAAAATGTATTATTATTATATTTAAAATAGACATCATGGTGGCATAGTGAGAAACTGTCTTATGCGCCACGGGTATTTAAATTATTTCTATTTTCTTGGTCTGGCAAGATAAAGTACTGAGTTGGTCTCCGCTACTCAGCAGTTCATATTTTTTTCGGCAAAAGCAAAACAAAATTTGGACCCAAATTGGAGGTGTTGAGCTCTTTCTTGAATTCAGCTTAGCCCGAGCCCTATCATCTGAGACTTCACTTGAACTAGCGGCCTTAGTACAAAATTTTGCCCTACTTGTAAGGCTATTTATTTTTTAGGATTTGCCAAATTTCATAATTCTAGGTTGACTGGAAGTACCCAAGTTTGATTCCTTTATAGTGGAAATACTATAAAGGCTCTTATTTTTTAGGAATTTACTACAAATATACAGTTTTCAGATGTTTTAATGAACTAGTACTACCTGTAGTTGGTAGCTGCAATAAAATTTTCATAATTCTAGGTTAAAGGGAAGTACTCTACTAATTTTGATTCCCTTTATATGGTGTTGAAATACGTGTTTATTGTGATATAAACGGTTATATCTTTTTTTAAGTCAAATTAAAATCAAATCAAATCATCTTCACGCTATATCCCGCACTCAGTAGGATAGGCAGAGGGAACCTGGTGTTAAGACACTCCGTTCCCCACTTTTCGCCAAATTCTAGAGGCATTGCGTGTTGAGTGGCAGAACTCAACGCAGCCCTTTGCCTCGACTGCAGTGAAGACATGAAAATAAAATTTTAAATAAATATTTATATTTCATATATATTTCATTTCTTCGAGTGGGGATCGACTCACAACCAGTCGATTTTACAGTCACACCTTGTGCCCTTGCGCCACGACTGGCCTTAAAGTAGTTTTTATTAAGTAAATATAGAAATACGTTTTTTCAGGAAATCATGGGGCCATAGATCTAGGTATATATATGATTTGAATTTCAGCAAGATATCTCTAAGCATTCCTGAGATAAAGGCTCTTGACAGACAGCCAGACAACAAAGTGATCTTATAAGGGTTCCTTTTATCTTAAAAAGTTACGGAACTCTAAAAATTAATGTATTTTTTAAACTCGGATATATGATATGTTAAAATAATAAAATTTCAAGTTTTAAAATGTTATAGAAAAACAAGATTTTTTGGTGTTAAGTAACCATCAGAAGAACTACAGTAATATGTGGGTACTATATGTTTACTTTGATTTGAGACAAACTCAACTTTCACATTCGATTGTGATAAATTTTGTTATCGATACTTATATAATTTTAAATAAGTAACTACGTATGATTACACTATAATAATTAAAGAAAATAATTAGTTGTCTGTAAAGTCTGTTAACTGACGATAATTTTACATGGTAATGTCATAAAAATATTGCCGGAATATTAGTTATACTTTTATAAATTGAATTGAATTATTATCACAAAATTATGACTATTTTGTATAACACGAAGAGAGTTAATTAAAAATCACATTTCTTCGACAAATGAAAATTTATTTACACTTGTTATATCAAATGAGGCCAGTTGTGGCGCAGTGGCACGAGGTGTGTCTGTAAAACCGACTGGTTGTGGGTTCGATCCCCACTCGAGGAGATGAAATATTTACTTAAATTTATATTTCCATTTCTTCGCTTTGGTGTCGAGGTTAAGCGCGGCGTTGAGTTCCGCCACTCAACACGCAATGCCTCCAGAATTCGGCAGAAAGTGGGGAACGGAGTGTTTTAACACTAGGTTCCCTCTGCCTACCCTGCTGTGTGCGGGATACAGCGCGAAGCTGATTTTTTTTTTTTTTGTTATATCAAATTTTTTTTTATTTATATCCCACAGATTAATAACAAAGTAACGATGCAGCTATTAACTATTTACGAGTCATTTACATGTGTGATACTTAAGAACAAATCCAATCTGCGTTATTAAGAATAGGACAATAATACGTTCGTGCAGTCGGCTTTCATTGATTTATAAAACTTCACGTCAAAAAAGAGATGTGCACCCTTTTTTTCTTAAGTTTTAATACAAAGATTATACACACTGCTACAAGGTTCCTACTTCTAATTCAACACAATCACAAGATACGAGAATTTGTGCATCGTTTTTGCTGCATTTTGTTTGCTTCTTTAGAGCAGTGGACTCCAATCTTTTTTTTGCGCAAGGACCACTTTTATATTATTCTTGCTACTAGGGACCACTATGTAGGTATTATAAATACGAACTGTAATAAATAAACGAAATTTTTAAATAATTACTCAAAACGAATAGAAGATTTTATAAAACTTTTAGAGAAACTTCTGTAATTCTTTGCACGGTCGTCGTGACGCAGTGGCACAAGCGTGTGACTGAAACATGACGGTTGTGCATTCATTCCCATATGGAAATGAAATAGTATTTATCAATATTGTCATGTCGCTTTGTTCTCTCGTCTTATTCAGAATACAAAAGAGGTAGGTACGGGTCTATCAGAGGCTCAGTTCGAGTACAGGGTCGGTCGGTCAACTATAGACACCCCAAGCGCACTAAAATTTTGGTCGTTGGCCACAATGGCAGAGAGAGATGTTCTTTTCGCCATCTCTTTAGATTTGATCAACGCTTTTAACAGATTGCCGTTTAAGATGTTAAGAGAAGCACTCCGGTATTACGGGTCTCAATGCCCAAGACTGAAGCCTTCTTATTCCATAACCGGCGTAGGGGCGCGTACCCTCATAGGGCTACTCTGCGCATCCAGGGAAAGGAGATGGAGGTACGTACTCAGATGAAATATCTGTCTTTAGCCCTGGATGGACGATGGTCATTTGCGTCGCACTACACTCAGCTTGCGCCGAATCTGGTAAATGCCGCCGGGGTCTTTGGCAGGATACTATCGAATGTTGGAGTGCCGGATCGGCGTGTTGATCCATGTGAGCGGATTCTCACGACGAGCCGAATTTCGTATAAAACTTTGCGAAAATTTGTAAAAATCTCCCTACAGAGATGCTAACAACATAAATAAGTTGTAACAAGCGTATAAAAATTTCGGCTTAGCTTGATGAGAATGTATGGCTTAGCGGTGAGAGCGCCTGGTCGGTTTCCAGGAGGCGCGGGTGTGAGTACCGCTACGTTCAAATTATTATACATTTCCTAAAAAGTATTTTTGTTTCCTACGTGTGGAATATGACTGATTTTGATTGATTTGATGATTTTAAAAATGTCAAAAATATTAAATTTATAATTTCATTTATACTAGCGGCTCGCCCACGGCCTCGCCGGCTTAAAATAAATGATTATTGTTTTAATAAGCAAAATTAATTGACAACTATAAAGACTTCTATTATGATTTTTTTACGACATTATCGTCAATAATATATATATTTTTGTAACTTTATGTTCTTTTTACCTATATAATATACTCTATTAAATGTGCTGATGTCAGTGAATAATTTAATTTACTCATTCAGAAACAGCCTTAAATGTTAAATTATTGATTTGAAGGATTCATAATATTCTTTGTAAAATAACTGTAATAATTGCATATTAACTCCTGTACAGTTTTTAAATTAGTTACATATATTATATGAAAGAACCAACCAAAAAATCTTTGTATTTACTTGATATTTCTTTGAAGATCGTTCTTTATCTCTCTGTGAATTAATTACGACTTGTTTCAAATGACGATAACTTTTTTTTTATTGAACCGATTTTGATGAACTAAACTTTAGTAGTTAAGTTGAGTTAAAACAAAGCAATTGGTGAAATTTTCAAGTAAATCGGTTCAGTACTTTCAGAGAAAAACGCGGACAAAAATATGTCGACAGACAGACAAGAAATTCAAAAAAAAATCTTTTTGTTTTCTATTATTATTTTTAAGTGTCCCTTTATCCATTTCAGTCAAAATTACTAAATGTACAGACAAAATATTTTTACTGTCTTATTATATATAGAGATAAAATGAGTACGAAAACTCAAGTTTGGCAATTTTTATAAGTTTGTGGTTAGTGGTAGGCGAGACCCACTCGCGCTTAATCGGTTTTATTTTGACGTGATAACGACTTATACATCAATGGACGTACAGTATAATGCAAATTGGAAAATCTTAAATATCACACATGTATGTATATAAATTGTTAATAGCATATTGTTACTTGTAATCTGCATTATTTGAGTAAAAAATATTTGAATTTACAAGTGCAAATATATTATGACGTTATCACGTAAAAATATTGAGGCCAGTCGTGGCGCAGCTGCACGAAGTGTGACTGTAAAACCGACTGGTTGTTGGTTCGATCCCCACTCGAGGAGATGAAATATTCACTTAAATTTATATTTTCATTTCTTCGCTCTGGTGTCGAGATTAAGCGCGGCTTTGAGTTCTGCCACTCAACACGCAATGCCTCCAGAATTCGGCAGAAAGTGGGGAACGGAGTGTCTTAATACTAGGTTCCCCCTGCCTACCCTGCTATGTGCGGGATACAGCGTGAAGCTGTTTTTTTTTTTACGTAAAAATATCGTCCGTAAATCGAATTAACAAAGACAAACAGGTTTTTAGGGCTCCTTACAACGGAAAAAAATGGAACGCAGCTTATAGGATAGTTATCCGAATGACTGTCAAAATGATTTATCTTGAGGTCGCGTGGTAGTATCAAATTGATATTGATGTAAAAAAAATCATGTTTATAGTACCTTAGAGCACAAAAAAAATATAAGAAAGGAAAAGATCGAACAAATTAAGATTTATAGATATTTCATAGAAATAAAACCGGTTAAGTGCTAGTCAGACTCGGCCACCGAGCCTTCTGTACACATCATTGCAAGTTTATAATTGTAGTTCATAGAGAATGAGCATATACGTCCGCAAACTTAAGTTTCTTTCTTTCATTAACTTTTATACATTGTATTTCCCGTTGACATACAATCTTAAAATTCATACGAAAAAACTCACATTTGACCAGTTTTAAGTTTAACGCTATATGTATATGAGGAAACCTGAGAACCTAGTGTTAAGATACTTGCATTCCTCACTTTCAGCCGAATTCTGGAGTTATTGAGTGTTAAGTGGCGGAACTCCGCCTTCGTTTCCAGAGCAAAATAACTCCAGCTTCGTTGCAAAGGAATGAAAATATAAATATTTATATCTTCGAGTGTGCATTGAATCCATAACCAAGTCGCACGCTTATATCCTTGCGTTACGACTGTGTTAATATTTTGTGTAAAGGGATAATCTGAGCCATTTTGGTCTATATAAAATATCAATATATTTAATTGAATAAGAAATAACAATGCATTGTGTATTGTTGTGTACAAATTATTCCGTTATTTTTTTATTTGTATAGCATAAACATGGTTACTGTTGGTTATTTTTTGGAGGAAGGCATTTGCTGTGGTGGATTTTTTCTGAACTATTAAAGGGGAACTATTCCGTCATATATACGAGTACAATTACGTTACGTCTCGTATTAGGCGAGTTACAACCTTACAATTGCTGAGTAATGATCTTAATCTGTAACATAATGAGATTCAAGACAATCAAGTACTAAGATGACATGAACATCAAGTGAAAGTAGACTCTCCAAACCTGCCCGACTGCTGTGACATCGACTTGTATGAACTGTCAAACAATCTATACTACTAGCAGACCCGGTCACACTTTGCTGTGGTAAGGTTTTCGTTATATTATACTAGAAGGCGCGCGCGGCTTCGCCCGCTTATTAGGAGTGAATTCTAAAAAAACCACGAAATGCGTGTTCAATAAGTATTTTTAACAGTCTGTATTTAAATTTTTATAAAAATCGGAGGCAATATAAAGATTTTTCCATATAAACTTTCAACCCCTTATTTGAACCCTTAGGGGGTGAATTCTTAAAAACCATGAAACACGTGTTCAATGAAATATTTTTAAGAGTCTGAATTTCTAATTTTATAAAAATCGGTACAGATAAAAAATTTTTTCCATACAAACTTTCAACCCCTATTTCATCCCTTTAGGGTTAAAATTTTTCAAATTCCCTTCTTAGTGGATGTCCAGAATATGAAAATAAACATCTGCCCAAATTTCACGTTTCTACCATCAGCGGTTACGGCTCTGCGTGCGTCTTACCTCAGTCAGTCAGCACAAGTCCTTTTATATATATAGATATTAAACTATTTACGGGTTAACTGTAGGAGGACTTGGGGACCGCCATATTTTATTACATAGATGCCATTTGCAAAAAAATACGGCGTTCTTCCTGACTGATCTTCTACTTGTACTTAGTACAATGAAATTATTATTCACGAACGAAGACAAAAATGTTACAGGCGGTATAAAAATCCACTGCATTAGGATTTGAAGGGAAAGTTCATTAAACACGATTCAACATTTTCGTGGAGTTGATATGAAGCACAAATCAATACAAAATAATTAATTTTAGATTTATTCAAGTTTGTAACAAATTAATATATTACAAAGAAATTAGTCAATAACATGTAACACTTAAGCTTATAAATGAGGTAGGCAGGGCGGATAGTTTTAAATTTTTAACAATAAAATTTATTATTTGGAATTATAAATACTTTCAATTTCAAATTACTTCAGCACTAAACGGTGTACAATAATTTTGGTTAAGCTGTCTTTAGCTAACACAAATAGATTCCATGGGTTTCCTACACGTGAACATGCAATCCATGTTCCCATGAGAAAAACATGGATTTTCCAAATCTAAACTACAAAAAGGGATTGTTTGGCCTTGAGACTTATTTATATACCTGGCGAAAGATAATCGAATGGGAAACTCTAGCTTTCTGAAGGGTATCGTAGATTCTGACGGTAACATTGGAATACGTGACAACAGGACCAATTCTCCTTTAAATTTTCCAGTTAAAATTATTGTTTCAAGAAGATTTCCAGTGATCTTTTTGATGATCAAACACGTAACGTTGCTTAATCAAGGTGGATTTAAATTACACAGAAGAATAAGAACCAATCTTTACTCGAATTAATTCCAGGTATATCTAGCGAATTTAAAAATTGTATTCGAAAATTCACACTATCACTTTCATCAGTATCAATAGATTTAAAAGACATCAGATCGCCTGGTAGCAACTGTTGTATCTGGAAGTTAATTTCGTCAACATCAACATTTTTGGCTGCCAAAATAGCCCGATCACTGAGCCAGTTATGATTCAAATAATTACTCTGTACTTTGAAAAAAAACTTATCTTTATTTGTTATCAAATCGTTACTAACTATTGTGTGTACATGGAAGAAATTGCTAATTAAGGCCATTTAAAAAAGTAATAGCACCCAAAACAATGATTTTTAAAAATTTTGTCTTTTTGTTGGTTTTTTTGTTTGTCGACGCTTATCTCAGAAACGGCTTAACCAATTTAAGGGGCGAAGACGCGAACGCGGGCCGCTGCTGTGGAGATAAATGATATAATATTAAGCATTGGTATCTAAAATTTGTTTTATTGTTTCTATTTACTTTTTACTGTAATATTTGTCAATTTGTATGAATAATGTAATGATTAAATAACTGGCCTTGATGACTCTCTTTTTTTAAGAAAATAAATTTGTACAAAATACATTTATTTTTAGATTTAAATTAATTATATATTATATTTATGTAATTAGAATGTATTTTTGTTATTTAATAGATCCTAATAATTATTACGCATGCAAAGAAAGCATATTTTAGACAGTTGTTTAATTCTTATACCTTTTGAAAAACTACCAAAATTAGATAAATAACAATAAATTATTTTAACAACAAATATCAATAAATTATTTTCTCTAACTCTCTTCGAAAAACACTACAGGGCGAAAAAATAGTCAATAATACAACATTTAATCTGATAAGAATTACAGAGGTATGAATAATATGGTCTGATTATTGTCGGCATTTTTATCAACTTTTAAAATGTAAAACAGTAGTTATATTTGGATAACTACAGAGTTGGATATGCGATATCACGGACTTTTTTACAGATATTGATGCGTTCTATAATACTGTAGAACATTGCTTTGTTCTATCATCAATAGTTTTCGCAGCGCACGCGATAATTGATTTTTTATGACAATTTTTTTCACACCTTGGGCTACATTATTGTATTTTTATTAGGGATCCCTATTTTTTTTGAAAATGTTACAGCCTATGTTGCTCAGGGAAGATGCAGTTTTCTAATGGTAAAGAATTTTTGAAAGCGATCTGATAGATTATGTGTTAAAACAATACAAATATACATACAAAAATACAAATCTTTCCTCTTTATAATATTAGTATAGATATAGATTAGTATAGATTAATTCATATTTTTGTTTGATCTTTGCTTATTTTTGTAGTTAGGTTTTTAAATTTCTTATACTCGATTCATTATGGCATGAGACAAAATCTAATGAAAAAAATTTTGTTTCTCAAACTTTATTGTATTTTTTTATCGTATTTACATGGATACAAATTTTTCGGCCACGTTTCTTCTACGTGTTTAAGAACATTATTAACAGTCACTTTTCTAATAAATCCATTGGACATTTCTTTGATCGCTTTTTCTTCGGTGAAGAAAAGGGCTTGGTCCAGGTTTTCTCACGTCTAAAGTATGACAATATCAAAATAACAAAAACAATACAAAATATAACAAAAACAGAACAACCAGAAAATTATTTTAAACTTAACAAAAATTTTAAATTTCTTACTTAAAAAAAACAACATAAATAAAAATAACAACGGAATCATGAAAATTCTATGAAAATAACTGAAAATGGTGGATATAATTGGACGGATGACAAAATGTTCTAATATTAATAATATTAGAACAATAATGTTCTAATATTTGTACATTAATTACGAGGTATATTTAATTTATTTTTATAGTATTAAAATGTGTCTGAACTTTGAGAAGAAGTTGACTTATAGGTGTTTTTATATGTACATGACATATTTAAAAAACATTATTGATAATAAAAAATACCGGGTGCATACATATACATAACATTTTTAAATTTTAAATTAAAATATTCCTGGCTTTAAATGTGAAAACTTATTTATTTTTTATTATTGTTCTTTTTACTTATTACTTTTCGTTTTCGTTTCTTTTAACTTAATTACTTCTTTTTATTTACTATATATACAGTGTGCAATTTTATAAAATTTTGAAATATAAATATAAAAGTTATTTCATTGATGTGCACAAATTTAAAATGTATTTTTATTAATTAATACTTATAATTTAAATTTAATTAATCACAATACTAAAAGTATTTTTTTGTCAAACCTGTCATGTAAAAGAACCTTTTTGTGACATGTTTACCTTTTATCTCATGCATTCCTGAATCGAGTATAGTTAGGTAATGATTAAATATTTTCTTCTGTTTTATTCTAAAATAAATAAATAAATCAGCTTATCGCTGTATCCCGCACACAGCAGGGTAGGCAGAGGGAACCTAGTGTCATAAGGCACTCCATTCCCCATTTTCTGCCGAATTCTGGAGGCATTGCGTGTTGAGTGGCAGAACTCAACGCCGCGCTTTTCCTCGACACCAGAGCCAAGAAATGGAAATATAAATTTAAGTAAATATTTCATCTCCTCGCCGCTGCGCCACGTTGTTTCATTCTGCTTCTGATTAATATATGTAGAGGCGTGTAGAACAGAGTGTCCTAACACCAGGTTCCCTTAACCTACACTGCTGTGTGCGGTATACAAGCTGATCTAATTATTTTTTTTAGGTAGAGGCAGCCGTGTTGTAGGGGCACGAGCGTGCGACGGTAAACTCGACAGGTTGTGGGTTCGATTCCCACTCGAGGAAATGAAATATTTATTATTTTCATTTCCTCGCTCTGGTAACAAGGTAAAGCGCGGCTTTTGCATGAGTTCCGCACCTCAACACGCAATGCTTCCAGATTCTACTTAATTCTTTCTTCTGGAAAGTCAAAGATGGAAGAGTTTTAAGTTATACTATAAATTGTATTTTCAAAACAATCTGAAATTCTTATAGAAGTTAATGTAACCCAAGGTTCTAAAAGTTTCATATTAATATTCTTTATAGGTACACTACAGATATATATAAAAACATGAATATTTTCGTGATTTCGCGGGTAACGCCGCGATCGCAACGCTAATTAGTTATAATTTGGTAAATTTTTCATAGTATATAACCAAGCGTGCGACTTAAGCGCAACAGGTTGTGGGTTCGATTCTCCGATATAAAAAATCATTTTCATTTTCCTCGCACCGGTACCGAGGTAAAACACGGCATTGAATGCAACTTGTAACAGTATGTACCTTGGATATAAGTTGTAAAATAAAAAGAATAACAATAAATAAATAATAATAATAATAAAATACAAATAAATAACATAGTTAATTATGATTAATACAATCGAAATATTTTTAATATCATGTTAATCTACATTAGTTCATGTATTGGTGTTCCGAGTGTCGCAACCGTCATCTCATCTATATGTAGATGATGGTCGGAAGGCAGCGGTCGAGTCGAACTCTTAAGTACTACTTAATTTCAAAATTCAAGAAGTTATTCCTGACGAAATGAGAATTTAAATCAATGAATACAGCAACCAATGAAGATGATGTCGTGAACGTATTTGTATTACTGAAATGTTGTGCACTCTTTACTTTCGAGAATAATTTTTAACAAAATACAATTATAATGAGATAAAAATTACAATCACATATTATATCGTGAACTTTTATATTTACATAATGATAGTATATTTGTAGTATTTTTTGTTTAATAAGTAGGTAATATATGAATAGAACGTAGCGTGAAACCGAAGATTTTGTAGTCGAAGATGATGAACAAAGGGATGACAATTAAGTACCATCAGAGCCCGAGGAAAGATATGTAACCCCATTAGACTTGTGCCGTAGCTTTGTGCCCATGAAACATGAAACGTAAACCCCCAACCACCTCAAATACCGCTCCTTCAGAAAACGCAAAGCAATACGTATGGAAGAAATAGGAATGTCACAATCAATTACTGGTTCAGAGGCCAGTCGTGGCGCAGCGACACGAGGTGTGACTGCAAAACCGACTGGTTGTGGGTTCGATCCCCACTCGAGGAGATGAAATATTTACTTAAATTTATATTTCCATTTCTTCGCTCTGGTGTCGAGGTTAAGCGCGGCGTTGATTTCTGCCACTCAACACGCAGTGCCTCCTGAATCCGGCAGAAAGTGGGGAACGGAGTGTCTTAGCACTAGGTTCCCTCTGCCTACCCTCCTGTGTGCGGGATACAGCGTGAAGCTATTTTAATTTTTTTTTTTTTTTATTACTGGTTCACAGCGGTTCCTTTGGCAAAAAAATTACAACTCAAGCCATATAACTTGACTATAGTATAGGGCACATTTCGAGGGAATACACGAGATATTGCAGAGGAACTAAAACAGCAGAACGAGGCTAGTCCGCAGTTCAATCTTTTGTAACGAAGGTTCACTTACGTTGCTTTCCTTCAAACCAAAGACATCGACATTTTTGTCATCGTCCTGTTATTAAGATGAGGTCACTATCAATATGAATTCTAAAAAAAAAAAATTAAATTAAATTAGCTTCACGCTGTATCCCGCACACAGCAGCGTAGACAGAGGGAACTTAGAGTTAAGACACTCCGTTCCCCACTTTATGCCGAATTCTGGAGGCATTGCGTGTTGAGTGGCAGAACTCAACGCCGCGCTTAACCTCGACACCAGAGCGAAGAAATGGAAATATAAATTTAAGTAAATATTTCATCTCCTCGAGTGTGGATCGAACCCACAACCAGTCGGTTTTGCAGTCACACCTCGTGCCGCTGCGCCACGACCGGCCTCAAAATTATGAATTCTAAAAACCACATATAATCGAGTTTTATAGCTCAACTAAAAGTGGTGTTGATAGTTACGGACCAAATGTGTAGACCAGAAGATAGCCAGTGTATCTTTTAAGGAATGATCAATATTGTATACATAAAGTTAATTTTTGTGTCACTTGCGCTAAAGAAAATAAATATTTATGTTTTTATTGCTTAGTATTTTTAAAAAAACTATTGTTTTAATCTAATTTAATATTGATTTTGCATGTCAAACAGATTAATAAGGTTATGTTCTTATTTAATTAAATTTTTAAAGAACTTGATTTTTTTAACTACTTTATACAAAAAATATAATACCCGTCGTTTCGAAGGATGGTTAGATTAAACAAAGTACACACGAAGTTTAGTTATCTAGGCTTAAGAAAATAATTCAATAGTAGTAAGCAGGCGAAGCCGCAAGCGGGTCGCTAGTATACAATATAATGGGCATATTCCTTAAGTCAAATACTGACTAAATTTCACTTTCAATTGTACTCAATGAGTCGCAGTCGTATTCAAAAATTTGTTAAGCTTTCCTACTACTAATAAATTGTTCCACTGACTTTACGTTTGCACTAAAATTTACTCTTTATTTATAATTTGCCATATGTGTTTTTGGCTATTATAGTCTGGTTAATTAAATTATTTCACCGAAAGTAATCTTGCGATTGGTTCACCTCTGCTGATTAGTCACTCTAGTTAGTTCTGGAGTTTCATATAATTTACATAAAATATAATTGTATAGCATACTAGCGACCCTGTGTGACTTCGTCTGCTTGAATTTTACAAATATTTATATAAGTGTATTTAAGAAAAAAATATTAATTATTTTAATATGGTTAACTATACTGTCATAAAGAAAAATCAAATCAGCTTCACGCTGTATCCCGCACACAGCAGGGTAGGCAGAGGGAACTTAGTGTTAAGGCACACCGTTCCCCACTTTCTGCCGAATTCTGGAGGCGTTGCGTGTTGAGTGGCAGAACTCAACGCCGCGCTTAGCCTTGACACCAGAGCGAAGAAATGAAAATATAAATTTAAGTAAATATTCCATCACCTCGAGTGGGGATCGAACCCACAACCAGTCAGTTTTACAGTCACACTTCGTTCCACTGCGCCTCATACTATACTGCCATGTACAAAATAAATCGTAATTTGTCTTTTGGGAATATATTTGATTTTGCTCGCAAATACATAAGGTTAATGCTGTTAGCCCTATTGGCCCTATTTAGTTATACGTATTATATGTTTGGTTTTATAGACATGAGGTTTACACAACTTACCTTGGAGAATCCTAAATCTTGAATGGTTAGCGTTTTTTTAAATCATACAATTATTTTTTTTGTATCATCAATCATCATACAAATATTTTTTATAAACAACAAAACAACAAAACATTGAATATTAAAAACTTTGCCAGTTCAATAAAATGTTTGTATAAAATAACTCTTTTAGCAAATAGCAATTTTGAGAGGACAGTCGTGGCGCAGGGGCACAATATGTAACTGTAAAATCGACTGGTTGTGGGTTCGATCCCCACTCAATGGACTAAAATATTTATTTACATTTTTAAATTCATTTCTTGGCTCTGGTGTAGAAGCAAAGCGCGGCGTTGAGTTCCGCCATTCAACACGGAATGTCTCCAGAACTTGGCGGAGAGTGGGGAACGGAGTGTCTTAGCACTAAATTCGCTATATCTATCCTACTGTGTGCGGTATACAGCGTGAAGCTGATTTTTTATTAGCAATTTTGTCGAACTACATTATTGATATAATTTTAATTTATGAATCGATTGTAATAAAACATACACTAATTGTTCAGCAAAGCTTACCTAAATCCAATAGTCAAAACTACGTTGAAATCGGTTAAGCCCTTACTGAAATTATCGTAAATAGACAAAAATGTTAAAAATCATTGTTCTGGATTTTTTTTACATTAATACATGTCCCCAATAGTTTTTCTGACTATCTTTCATGTACAGATACGGACAGCTACGATTTATTTTATTAAATTAGTATTATCTTTAATCTATACTTACATACTTTACCTATTTTTAAACTATTATAATATTAGTTTTTAGGAAATAAAAGTCACTAACATAACGTCTCTTAGAATGTAGGCTCTATGTTGTGTATTTTATTTAATAGAGAATACCATAAATGATCTAAATACTACATCCTATCCAAACTAAATGATAAATATTATATTTTTAAAGTAAATTGTACTGTTCAGAGATGGATCATTCTAATAAAATATGTTTTTATTAACCAACTTCTGTAAGAAAAGGAAACGACTATATTTTTTTTTGTTTGTTACCTCAGAACTTTTGACTGGGTTTACCGATTTTGATGATTTTGTTATTTGAAAGCTAGCTATTGCTTCCCATGTGGTCCCATTTTGTGGTTCAATATTACGCCAACCGATTCCTATGATCCTTTTTTAATTTGAAAGGATACACTTTACATATAGTTTGCTGAAAGTTTGGTTAAGTTCTGATTACGGGATCCGGTTATCAATGGTATCTGTGAGGAAATCACATATAAGTGTTAAATTTGCATTAGGTATGTGCGCGACAAATGGATGAATAACTTAATATCACAAGCGATTCCGATGATTCTTATTTTAATTGAAAGGATACCCTTCAAGGATAGTGTGGTAAAAGTTTGGTTAAGTTCTGATTGTGGAATCTGGTTGAAATTTAACAAGTTGTTTTTTTTTTTGGTAAAAAATATAATTATACTGCAATAGTTACACGTGTAATAAATAAATATCAAGTAGCAATATTGTTCGTATTTTTAATTCAAAACAATCAAAAATCCTTATAGAAATTACGGTAATATAGTAAAAAATCATATATATAGAAGTCATTATAGTTGTGGCGGCCAGTCGTGGCGCTGGGGCACAAAGAGTGACTGTAAAATCGATTGGTTGTGGGTTCGATCCCCACTCGAAGAAATGAAATATATATTTATATTTTAATTTCTTCGCTCTGATGTCAAGGCAGAACTTCCAAAACTCAGCGGAAAGTGGGAACGGAGCTTTAACACTAAGTTCCCTCTGCCTACCCTGCCGTTTGCGGGATACAGCGTAAAGCTGATAATAGTTGTCGGTCAATTCTGTATATTAAATCAATAATCATGTAGTTGAAGCGGGCGAAGGCGCGGGTGAGTCGCTAGTTAATAAATATTTATATATTTAATGGATAAATTTTGCACTATTTTAATATTTACACTGTAGTATATCTAAATACACTAAAGAAAATCGAAAGGTAACAAATATTATGTAAGCTATACATTTTGTCATCAAATTATCTTATTACTCCATAAATTACATTTTTTTAGAAAATTATAATTATTTTTATGTACAGTAAATGATCAAACAATAGTGTCATTAACTTATTATTATTAAGGTTTAATTATTAAGTAATAAAGATCAAGCAGCTATAAATATTCAGGGTCGTGTTATAGGAGAGCTGGGCTAATAAAGGATGCGCGTGCGCTCGTGACTGACAATGTGATATTGTAAAATTATTTGCCGATATGGAGTTATTGTGGTTAAGAGATAATGACTTAAATATATTTTTTATAAGGATGAAGTATAATATATCTTTAACTGACTTCCGCAAGGAGGAGTTTATTTTTTAGGGTTCTGTACCTTTTAAGGAAAAAAGGAACTCTTATAAGATCACTTTTTTGTCCGTCTGTCTGTCTGTCTATAAAGAGCCTTTACTTGGAGATATTGAGTCGAAATAATCGAACCATATAGTCATATCTACGGCCCCATGATTTCCTGAAAAAAATCTACATTTAATAAAAAAAAGATATGGTCTTTTATATCGCAAAAAACGCGTATTTTGAACTATGAAACTAGAATTATGAAATTTGGCAGCTAGTATCTACAGGCAGTACTAATCTGAAAAACAAAAAAGATTTGAAAACTATGCATTTGTAGTTAAATACTAGAATAATAGTCTTAAATAGCAAAAAACGCGTATTTCGACACTATGAAGAGAAGCAAAATTAATGGGGTACTTCCGGTTAACCTAGAAATATAAAATTTAGTAACTAGCATCTACAGGGGTTTCCAACCTTTTTTTGCTCAAGGATCACTTTTATATAATTCTTGGTACCAGGGACCACTATGTAGGTATTATAGAGTTCTGTAGTCAACACGCAATGCCTTGTAAATTCAGAGGAAAGTGAGAGAACGGAGTGTTTTGATATTAGATTCCTGTTGCCTGATGCGGAAGGAGAGTCGACCTCCCCTTCCGCATAAAAGTCCATTGTGCTGCTAAATGAGACGAGCAAACTCTTGGAGAAGATTATTGCCTCTCATCTTATTCAAAACCTAAAGGAGGTAGGTCCGAGTTTTTCAGAGGCTCAGTTCGGGTTCAAGATCGGTCGGTCAACTATAGACATCCTGAACGCCCTGAAAACTCGGTCGTTGGCCATAATGGCAGAGAGATGTACTTTTCGCCATCTCTTTAGATGTGGTCAACTGTTTTAGCAGCTTGCCGTTTGAAACGTTAAAATTGGCACTCCGGTATTAAAGGGAGCCCCTCTATCTCCGGCGGCTCTTAGCTAACTACCTCTAGGATAGAGTAGTCTTATGGATTGAGGCAGACGGTGGAATTCGTCGACGAAGCGTAAGTTGCGTGGTTCCATAGGGGTCGGTATTTGACCCCTGTGGAATCTCGGATACTTGCACCGAAGCACCGAAGCTAGTTAACGTCGCTGGTACCCCTGGCAGACTACTGCCGAATGTTGGAGGGCCGGGTTCTTCATGCCGGCAGCTTTATATCAGCGTGTTGAGAGCCGTGGCTCTGTACGGTACCCATGTGTGGACTCAAGGATCCAATTTCGAAAGGCGTATCGGGTCATAGGAATTCGGGGGTACCGTGCAGTATTCTGGATGGCGGCAACTCTCCTGGCAAGCGATCCGCCTTGGGAGCTACAAGTGGAAGTTCTTGCCGGAGTTCATGCATTTCGCTCAAGCGAGCGGTCATGAGGCGTGCAAACATCGTGAGAGGATATCGCGCGGATTAGGAGGACAGCAGATGAAGCTGATCCAGCATTAGAGAGAGGACTTGGGGTCCTGGAGAAGCTGTTCGCGTTTACCATCGCAAGGCCTGTCGTCGGGGTGCTTTTTTTTAATTAGCGTAATGTATCAAATAAAATTAAAATAAAAAAACAAAAAAGAAATTACGATAATGTAGTAAAAAAAACATATTTGATAATTACAGATTAAAGTAATAAAAAATCATATTAGACGTCATTATAGTTGTCAGTCAATTCTGTTAATTAAATAAATAATCATGTAGTTCAAGCGGGCGAAGCCGCGGGCGGACCGCTAGTATGCTCGTAATATAGATATAGTCACAAGTAGCCTGCATATTATGTGTGGGCCGAGCCTTAACCTGTTTCCAGGTGATAAGTCTTACGTAACATAAGCCACGAGGTTTATATAGTTGTGTGTAAACAAATCACATGACTATCTACATAAATCATTGTAATAAAATTACTCTACAAAGTATGCCACTGAAGACACCAATTAAAAGATGAGCTCGAGTAACTAAGTAGGTTTATTATTAAATGAAGACTCCGGGCGGCTTTATCCGCTTTTTTAAAATTTTATATTATTTAAGTATATATTTATTTAAGGGAAATTGGTTGGTTATTTTATTATTCTTACGCGTACTGCAATAATCTCTATATATAATAAGACAGTAAAAATATTTTGTCTGTACATTTAGTAATTTTGACTGAAATGGATAGAGGCACAACTTAAAAAGAATAATAGAAAGCAAAAAGATTTTTTTTGAATTTCTTGTCTGTCTGTCTGTCTGTCGACATATTTTTGTCCACATTTTTCTCTGAAAGTACTGAACCGATTTACTTGAAAATTTCACCAATTGCTTTGTTTTAACTCAACTTAACTACTAAAGTTTAAAAATCGGTTAATTAAAAAAAAGTTATCATCATTTGAAAGAAGTCGTAATTAATTCAACACAGAGATAAAGAACGATCTTGAAAGAAATAATCAAGTAAATACAAAGATTTTTTATTTGGTTCGTTCATATAATATATGTAACTAATTTAAAAACTGTACAGGAGTTAATATGCAATTATTACAGTTACCTTACAAAGAATATTTTGAATCCTTCAAATTAATAATTGAACATTTAAGGCTGTTTCTGAATGAGCAAATTAAATTATTCACTGACATCAGCACATTAAACAGAGTATATTATATAGACAAAAAGAACATAAAGTTACAAAAATATATACGTGTAATAAATAATTAGCTTTATGTATATTTTATAAATATCAAATATCAACAATGGTCGTATTTTTTTATTTAAAACAATCAAAAATTCTTTGACGATAATGTCGTAAAAAAATCATATTAGAAGTCATTATAGTTGTCAATCAATTCTGCTTATTAAATCAATAATCATGTATTTTAAGCGGGCGAAGCCGTGGGCGAGCCGCTAATATAAAATAGAACCCTTATAGGATCACTTTGTTGTCCGTCTGTCAAGAGCATTTATCTCGAAATCGTGTATTCATCTGAAATTAATATCAAATATTGCACAAAAAATCAAACTTCCAAGTCAACTCAATCAAAAGATACAAGCTTTTATGCACTGTTTTTGCTGCAATAAATATCTATCAAAATCAATCCATAATAATAACCAATAATAATATAAAACTTTGTTAGATAGAGTAATTGATTTAGTAAACATATTATAATACAGATATTTGTCTTTTCCAAGGTGGGGGCTGCGCAAATATGTAAAATGGCGGGAGAAAGTCGCTTCCGCTAATGCAACCGGCTAAGGAGCATGTGACTCTGCTCATGTGACTGGCGCTGCTGGCAGGGAGGTATACAACGCTGCACACATCCATTTAAATTTGCTTGAAATATAAAAAGAAACGAACAATTATTGCTTTTAATACCAGTACATAAAGTGTAATTTTCTTTATACGTGTATAAATACTATAAAACAAAAGGTTTGTTATACAAATCTTGTACAATTGCGAAAACTATACGTAAACTGGGCTAACGTTACGTTACATAGTATTTTGTATTTGTAGCGTGTGTTTTATTGACACAAATCGGTTTCATAATTCTAATTAAATGTGTTTACATTCATGAGAATAACTAAGTTACTTACGTATGTGTTTCTTCTTATATCTTATATGACTTGTAAATTGAATAGATTAAATATTAATCTTCATTAGATAATAGAATACTATTTCCATGGGTTCTTTACTTAGTTTAGAGTTCACTTTTGCTTTGTAATATAATCAAACTTAGTATGACATGACACAATAATATAATATCATTAAGAAAAACACAAATATAAGATTAACAACCTTTACAATTTAGTTTTTTACACCATACAAACACAACGCCATTGACATAAACTTTATTCTACAATCTTATATCGATTAAATAATCATATAATATTTCTGATTTTGAATTTATAATTTAGGTACGATACCGCAGTTGTAGTATGTGATGCGCCTGACTGCTCTAACGCTCCCCGAATCAAAGTGAGTCATTTTTTTATCAAGAAACTCGGTCAACTCTTTACAATTGACGTTCGGAATCAGGACTCTAAATTTTCTTCTTATACGGCCTCTCCTGACATCCTGATGTCCTCGGCATCTCTCTCTCATCTTACTAATAAGGATAAACAAAGTATAGAATAATCTAGTATAAAAATACAAGACTAAATTTATAATTCATCAAGTTCTATTATAATATCATACGACTGTACATAATAGCAGAGCCCACCTTGCTAAATGCAGGATAATCTTCAAAAGGCAACGCTTTCTTGGCAAGTGCTGTAATAACTATTGGTATCTATTAACCAAAAAAATAATATCATTGTTTAATATGATCAATTGTGTAGGTGTTAGAGGCCGTCGTGGCGCAAGGGCACAAGAGTGTGACTGTAACGTGGTTCGATCCCCACTTGGGCAAATTAATTTTAAATTAATAATATTTTCATTTCTTCCCTCTGGCGCCAAAGCCGCAACTCAATACGCCATAGCTTAAAAATTCGGTGGAAAGTGGGGAACGCAGTGTCTTAACACTATGTTCCCTCTGTCTGTATGTCACCATGCTATAGGCGCGATACAATGTGAATCTGGTTTTAACTTTCTTATTTATGAACCGATTAAAACAAAATAAATACTAAATGTTAAAGGAAGCCGTTTCTGAGATAAGCGTGAACATTGAACAAATGCACAGACAAACTGACCAAATTCTTATAAATCTTCCATGTAGTCAGTACATGAACCCATGAGCTACGATTTTATTGTAAATATCAATAAGTTGTTTTTTTTTTCAAACATTCAGTTGATTATTCTTATGGGATTTACGAAAATGCTACGTAAAGTTTTATAATTTTCACATAAGAAATCTTAAATGCTTTGCAAACATGTATTATATTAGGTATATTGATGTAATTCAGTGTTTTAAGTATTAAGAATTCAGTAGTTTAAGCGGGTGAAGCCGCGAGCGGGTCACTAGTATTAATGTATATTTTTTTTAAGCCAAAAAAGAAACACACACTAAATATTAAGAAAAGTTAGACAAAATACAATGATGCAAGCCGCATTTAAATCAGTTAAGTCGTTTCTGGGAATAGCGTGAACAAACGCACAAACTAACAGACAAAATCGACAAAAAACCTAAATATTAAAAGTCATTGTTTTGGGTTCTATTACATTTTAAAATATATTTTTTTCTAATATATGTTCCACATAGCGACACCCATGATGATTACGACTTTATTATATTTAATAGTGTAGATCGTTTTTTTCGATACAATTCAATATCCATATATATTAAAACTTGACCGTAATTCTATGTACTTATTAAATAAGTAATTCAATAGCTTAACCGGGCTAAGCCGCGAGAGTGTCGTTAGTACAATAATAAAATAGTTAGGAATGTTATAAGAATCAAATTGCATCTATTGACGTTTACGTACTGTCAGCGCGTTGAGCTCTTTTGTAAGAATTTCAATAAAGATATTTGGATCTTCATAGAAATGGACGTTTCAGATCGTATGTAGTAAGTATGTTCATTACTTAAGAAAACCGGTTAAATGCGAGTCCATGTTAATTGTTTCCAAGTCGATTCCACATGGCTACTTCCAAAAAACGCGTCTATTTCTACCTTAAATGCCGGCAACGCACCTGTAGTTCCTATGGTGTTGCACGTGGTGGTGGGCGGCGGATCATTTACCATCAGGTGACCCATACGCTCGTTTGCCTTGTCCTTACCATAAAAAAAAACGATGTGTTATTTTCCTCAAATATGCTAAGTTCTCGTGTGATGGTGAATTATTGTAACATTGTATACCATCGTAGTCATTGAGTAAAAAAAATATTAAGTGAACGATCACGTTAAAATAGCTTACTATGGTGTTAAATATAGGCCGCATTTGTTATTTGTTATGTGATTTTTATAATTATTGTATACTAGCGGATGTGATGAGTTTGGAGGCTTGTGTGAGGGCCACTGTACCCTGTACCCTTGTTTTTGCGCTCCCTGTTTTTTGGAGGCAAGATGAGTGGTTGGCGGGATGAGAACGCCATTCTTGCTGATTTCTCGGAGAGGTACCGCTGGATAGTGCAGTCCTCACCCTCGGAGGTTGGCGTGAAGCGCACTTGCCAAAGGGGCGAGCATTGGGTGCGTGGCCTAGCCTGTCGTGGAGTGACCGAAAATGAGCCGCCCAGTTAGGTAGTGACTCTACTATCAGAGGTGGCTGCAGTGGAGATGGTAACCAATGCCTGGTCGGTACCAGCTGTGGGCCAGCTGTAGTAATTAGAGGAACGGGAAGGTACAAGAACTAATATGCTATTATTATTATTTTACAAAGGATATTGTGAATATTTATCCAACTCACTTAATTTATACTTAAGGATGTTATCGTTCTAAAATAAAAAGCTATTTGTAAAGAATGAAGCGCACAGACTCCCAGAATATCGCATACTCCTCATTCACAAAATCGATTCGTAGGTATTTGCGGTGAAGATGAACGTTGCTTAAGTTTATTAAAGAAAATAGGTAATTTCGTAAAATAGAACGAGAGGCATCCCTTTCTCGTTCGGGTATGTTTTTTTGAGAATGAAAAGTGGCATCGCCAATATTTCGTAGTATTTTTGTAGTAGAAGATGTTTGCGTTGTTGGTATCTATTCTTAACTGCGTCACACGTATGAATAAAAATCTTGGTATTTTTTTATAAGTATGGATTTGAAATATTTTTCTTGTAAAAGGAGCACAGACGCTTCCATTCTGTATATCATTATTGTATTATTCTTACTTAGTCTTAATTTCCGAAATATATATAATTAGAGGGCGCGCGCAGCTTCGCCCGCTTATTAGGAGTGAATTAAAAAAAAACCACGTTCAATAAAATATTTTTAACAGTCTGAATTTAAATTTTTATAAAAATCTGTGGCAATTTAAAGATTTTTCCATATAAACTTTCAACCCCTTATTTGAACCCTTAGGGAGTGAATTTTTAAAAACCATGAAACACGTGTTTAATGAAATATTTTTAAGAGTTTGAATTTCAAATTTTATAAAAATCGGTGCAGATTATTTTTTTTTTCCATACAAACTTTCAACCCCTATTTCATCCCTTTAGGGTTGAAATTTTTCAAATTCCCTTCTTAGTGGATGTCCAGAATATGAAAATAAACATCTGCCCAAATTTCACGTTTCTACCATCAGCGGTTACGGCTCTGCGTGCGTCTTCCCTCAGTCAGTCAGCACAAGTCCTTTTATATATATAGATTAAGAACGCCATCGTACTTTTATTACTTTTAAAATAAAGTCTGCAAAACCATTATATTTATCTTTCTTAAGTAAATTACAATAAGGTATTTTGTGACAAAATAATCAAATAATAAGGATTCTTATTATTTGATAAAGAGATTGAAATTTACAAGTAAAAATTGTTCCATTTTTTTTTTCAGTTCCACGCTGTATCCTGCGCACAATAGGGTAGGGAACCTAGTGTTAAGATACTCCATTCCACACTTTCCGCCGAAATCTGGAGGCATTGCGTGTTGAGTGTCGGAACTCAACGTCGCAAGGTATTCATGATCAAGGAAAATTTTACGATGATAAGCTTTGATTTTTATAGCATATAATTTGGACGTATACTTGTCGAGAAAATGTAAAATTAAAATAATTCAACGCTCTGCAAGCCTAAGATCGGGTCCCGTAGCGATTGCCCTTACCGCTGATGACATACTCTGAACCAACCACGTAATGCTTGCACTTTCTCAGAATGTTAAAAAATATTGAATGTTTTTATATTTCCATTTCGTCGCTCTGATGTCGAAGCCAAGCGCGGTGTTGAGTTAAGCCACTTAGCACGCAATGCCTCCAAAATTCGTGAAAAAGAATGTGGGGAACGGAGTGCATTAACACTAGGTTTCCTCTGCCTACGCTGCTGGCAGAACTGAACGCCGCGCTTTTGCCTCGACACCAGAGCGACGAAATGGAAATATAAATTTAAGTAAATATTTCATCTCCTCGAGTGGGGAGCGAACCCACAACCAGTCGGTTTTACAGTCACACTTTGTGCCACTGCGCCACGACTGGCCTTTTAATTTTATAGTAAAATATTGTAATTACTATAGATTTTTTTCTTTTAGAACAGTAGGACAAATAACAACTTTAAACTTATGTCGGCGTCGTCCTCCTAGCAAATGTCAAGGCTGTTATTGTTCGTCGCATGATCACAAGTCACATGATCATAAGTCACATGACATAAAGATGTGTTCAGAACTGCTCCGTCTGAGTGTTTCCAATTCTAATTGTTAAAAAATAGAATATAGTTTTTTATACTATGTTTTTGTTATATTACTAAATATCAAATCGCCCTGACATTAAGTGCATTATTTTTCTTTATTTATGTCCATGAAAAAGTTTACTGTAATAGTTTAATATCGAGAATATTCCATAAAAATCTATAATATCCTGGCATGGAAAATTCATAATACTTATTTTAGCGCCTTATCTAAATTCGAGTACAAAATGTATTAATTAGGTTATGATATAAAATTCGTTATATGGTTGGTATGTGTTATTTTTTACGGTATTAAGTGGAGTAGTCTCTTCTATTAATGCTTAGCCAATATTTATACTGATCCAACTACTTAGAACGATTGGCACATTCCTATTTATATATATTGGTACACATCCTTGTTTTTATTAATAAACAAGCGACCCACCTGCGGCTTCGCGCGCTTTGTCTATAAGATTATGTACATACTAACAACCCACTCGCGGCTTCGCCCGCATACCATGTGTAATATTTTTATTATGCTTCATTTGCCAATAGATTCATACAAAACAATTATTGTTCATTATTTAAGGCTAAATAAGACTTACATCGTAATTTTATACCCCTCCCGCCCACAATCACTTCAGCTGAGCTACTCTCACGGATGTTCTCATTTCTGATTCTATCACGTATGAAAGGAGATGTGAGGCACTCACCATAGATGATATATTTTACTGTAGATCTGAAAAGAAATGCGCTTAAGTGGTTAGGCGCATAAAAAGGGTAAGTCATGAAAGCTGATGTAGACTACCTCAAGCATTATCGTCACTATGTGTGATATAAACAACCATATGATTTTAACCGGCTTCTGTAAGAAAAGGAGATTATCAATTCGTATAATAGTATAGACAGTATAGATTATGACCACATTAGTATCGATATTGTACTGCTAGTATTGATAAAAATAGTTATATTACGGGATATCAGCCGTTTTTTGACACAGTATAGATGAATATATTTTATGAAGGAGTCACACATTCTTTTTATTCTTTCACAATAAAACATACGTGAATATATTTAGCTTTTTAGTTCATTTTATTATCAAATAATAAAAGCTTGTTCTTAAAAAAGGTTTTTTTCATTAATTTTCATTTTAAGCGCCATCTATATGTATATGAGTCGATACCACTTCTACGTTTTCATTTAGCAAAGCCTCTTGCTCACGAAGTATATATGAATAAAAGAATTAAAGTGTGCATTGTTGATCACTTGCGGTAGATGGCGTTCAGTAGTATAAAAAGATAATATGCAATAGTTTTGTTTAAATATGCACTAATTACCAAAATACAACACAAGATAATTTATTTTAATGTACAAAATTTGTTAAAAATTACACAAATTTTACACAAACTAAAACAGTAAAAAACAACATGTACAATAATATACTGATAAAGTAATAACTGTTTATCTTTTTAACTAAAAAAAAAACACTAGTGTGCAAGATGTCATTACATTGTTGTAGAACTCTATTTTCTTTTTTTAAATTTTATATATATATATTTTTGATATTGTATAAGAAAAATGTTCTAAGATCCTTTAAGAATATTTGGGCCCATTTTAATTTCAATTAATCAGTTGACTAAGTTGTTATTAAGTTTAATAAAGATATTTTATTTATTAAAACTATAAAATAATAAATTACCAATGTGAACATTAGTGTTGAGTATTTTTTTTATGATTTTAACTACTTTCGTAATATTTATTTAATATATATTTATTATATATATGCATTTATCCTATTAATATTAAAAAAATGTGAAAGCTTGTTAGGATTGGTGTTTGTTCCACTTTCACGCAAAAACTACTCAAACAATTTAGATGAAACTTTACATTAATATAGCTTATACACTAGAATAATTAATAGGCTACAAGAGATTTAAGCATTTTGTATAATTCAGCTGTACTATAACAATTACTTCAAGCGGGCGAAGCCGCGCGTGAGTCATTAGTGTATTATGATTTGTCCAACTATTGTAAAAAATATTAGAAATTGACAAATGTCGTATTAACCTCTTTACCTACTAACAAGTCAGGATGCCACTACACTCGTAATGCGCGCTGAATATTAATATTTCACTCTACATTGAACAATTTTTCTGTAGTCTATATATGTAGATAGGAGCTATATAGCCGAATCTAGAGAAATATTTTCAAAATATTGCTATGAAATTTAGTCCTTCAGCAAACATTGGCAAACATATATATAAATATATATATATATATATATATATATATATATATATATATATATATACACACATCTGTTTCTATGTAATTAGGCGTGACGTGGATGTGTGAGTCAAGTCCTGGCGCGTGGAGGCGCGCAGGCGGAAGTGAGGCGAGAAAGAAAGTACTAACAACCGGTCGTTTGTGGGCCAGTGGCAGGTTCGCGGTATCTACCACAGCTTACAAATTCCAGCTTGGTTGTTAATCACAATATTTGTAATGAAGAAAAAATAAAGATGTTGGTACAGATTATGGAGTATAGGGAGAGTTACTTATTTATACATTGCAATATATAACAGTTTTAACCGACTTCTGTAAGAAAAGTAGGTTATCAAGTGGACTGTATTTTTTATTTTTGTTTAGTTTGTTTCCTCAGACTGGGTCAACCGATTTTGAAGATATTTTTTTTAATTGAAAGGTAATTTCCCGTATTTGCCGATTTTTTTAAATTGATTTCTGTCAATTTATAGATTGTATCTATGGGAAAATTACATAAATCTTAAATTAGCATTAAATATGTGAGCGACAAATGAACGAACAACTCAATATCACGCCAACTGATTCCGATGATTCTTTTTTTGTTGGAATCATCGGAATCGGTTGGTATATCCATACTTCAAGGATAGTTTGGTGAAGATTTGGTTAGGTTCTGATTATGGGATCCTTTTAAATTGAACAAGTTTGTTTTTTAATATCTCTAGTCATGATAGATATGGCCGCTTATATCGCAAAAAACGCGTATTATGACACTATAAAGGAAAACAAAATTCATAGGGTACTACCGGTTGACCTATAATTATGAAATTTGGTAGCTAACATCTACAGGTAGTAGGTATTAGTTCAAGAAAAGATCTGAAAACTATACATTTGTGGTTAAGTCCTAAAAAAATAATAGACTTAAAAGGGGGGCAAAATTAAGCATTAATTCCACTAGTTCAAGTATTTCACTTATCAGATGAAAAGGCTCTGGCTAAGGTTTAAGACCTCCTTTTGTACGGAACCTTCGGTGGGCGAGCCCGACTCCCGCTTGTTTTATATTATTATAAAAAAACAAAGAACCCGACTGTGTGAAACCAAAAAGAGAAAAAAACAAGCTTGATAGTTCATAAGGATTAATTAACAGTCGAGACTTTTTCAACTCATTTAAGTTCTTAAAATATTTTTATTATTTCACCATTTTTTTTTGTTGTTAACTTTGAATATTCCTTATACCGTGGTCCACGACACCCTATATCTATAAATAAGTCACAATAAGACATTTTGTGACAAAAAATAATTGAAAATTGTAGGGTGATATTTCAACGTTTTTTATTTGACAAATATTTTAAAACTTACGAGCGAAAGTGTCTATCTTTGGCTTTTACGAGTATAGCATGTATTTTAGATATATACTTTTGTATTTTTTGAATGTATCAATCTGTTGGCAAATGCAGCATAATAAAAGTACTATAGGTGGTGGTAATACAGTCCTTATTAAGAAAACTACTTATAAAGAAAGTACTAACTACTTAGAAAGAAAAAAAGAACATTCTAGGCCATTGCGTCGGGCAGTCGGTTAAAAAAGTTCGATGTCAACATCTTAAAACTATTTTGTGTAACAAAATTCGTATTTGTAGCCAGTATGTATTAAATAAGATAATTTGATTTGTAAGGCGATATCCGTTCATTTCACAAGAACGGGCTTAATAAATTAAATTTGTATCTAAAACTGCGGTATATATTGCGGTAAAAACCCTATAAATATACAAGCACAAACACAAATACTTAAATATAATATTTAGATCAGAGGCCAGAGGTCCCCTGCCAACCCTGCTCTGCCCTATGAAAAAAAAAAACATACGGTACTCAATGTGGTGGTAAAAGATTTAAAAATAATAAACAAATAATTTTGAATACTTGTTAAATTGTACATTCAATGGTAAATGTTAAATTGACCATCACTAACATCTGTTAGACGTCATGACGTGAGGTTGGCATAACGTATTACACAGGTCTCGAGACGTAACTGTATTTAGTTATTAGTATAGCTGACTGACTCCGTAGTGTATAACCAATTGAAACTAAATTATCGGCCTGGCGGTAAAGTAAAGGCATGTAAAGAGAAATTATCTTCACACTACTTTGTGTTCAATTAACTTAATTAATATTTATAAGTTATCAGATTATAAAACACATAAAACGAGTAACCACTTTTGTATATGTTTAAGATATAAAAAAATATTTACTGCAATATCTTGAATTCAAGGTCCAAAATGGTAAACAGAGTGTCTTGACACTACGTTTTCTCTTAACTCCCTGATAAATGTGAGATAAAGCGCGAACCTAATGGCCTAAGATCCCATTGCTTAAAAGTGTAGGGATAAGTAATTCCAATGAAACTTATATTTAAGAATGATACGTGATAGTAGAATAGATTACACTAGGGTTGCCTTAAAAAATCCTGCCGCGATCACCTTTAATTCATGTTTTTCGTAACTCGTTTTTGGAGAAAATTGCAATTATGTTTTTTATGTGAATCGCACATCATTTGAAAGAAAATTGCATAAGGAATTGGAAAAACATTGGTGGCCAGCTCTCAGTCTGCCGCAAGCCCAGGGTTGCCTGGTTTAAACGGGTCACCTAATGTTAATATTTGCACTCATGTGTTTTTTAATGAATTATATATCACAAATTAAAGCTTATTTTTTTCTCATCTCTAAAACACATGGTTGCCTGGAAAATAACTGCCGCAAGCAAAGGTTGCCATCATTTGAAATATTTTATTCTAATTCCGTTTGACTGAGAATAGACGATGAAATGCGCGGTTTGTCTTATGTAAAAACGAGTTACGAAAAACATTAATTAAAGGTGATCGCGACAGGATTTTTTTAGGCAACCCTAGTGTAATCTATTCTACTATCATGTATTATTCTTAAATATAAGTTTCATTAGAATTACTTATCCCTACAGATTTATGCAATGGGATCTCGACAGAAAACAGTTCACCCTTTTGTTACGTAAAGTTCCTTTTCACCCACAAAAACCAATAAAATACCCACAAAACCTATATAATTAGTTTACCTAGAAAATTTAGAAAAGATCATAAATTAATTTAAAAATGTTGATACTTTCTCCACCAAATTATCAAAAACAATCATTTTAAAGCAATAACTTTATTTTACTACCAACTTATTATATATATTTAAAAAAAAAATGTAAAATGGTTTCACATTAAGTATAACTTTAGTGTCGTGAATGTTAAAGAAAACATAAACTTTCTTTTAATATCCGCAAAGAAACTGCGAGAATATGTTTTGAAATTTTACTCATAACATAAATGAATTCCTTTATTACGTAAGAGAATCTTAACTTTCTACCAAATAGTTTTTATTAGAATTGGTTTTAGAAAATCTTGATTATACGCTTGAATTTTTATATGCTTGTTACAACTTATTTATGTTGTTAGTATCTCTGTAGGGAGATTTTTACAAATTTCGACGTAGTCTGATAAGAACGTATGGCTTAGTGGTCAAAGCGCCTGGTCGGTTTCCAGGAGGCGCGGGTTTGAGTCCCGCTACGTTCAAATTTTTATACGTTTTCTAAATAAATATTTTTCTTTCCTAAGTGTCGAATAACACTTTAAAAATGTCTAAAAAAATAATCAACATCTTCAATCAAGTTCGAGTCGTACTTGTGAACCGAGAGTTCTGTACCGGTTTTATGAATGTAGATACACCAAATGTATAACTGATCAAAGTTGACATATTGTATTAAATTACGTACAGATAGAAATTTGAACCTGAAGGTTTTTTTGTGTGACACAAATACAAATCAGTAAGTTTTAACTTCTTACCAAATTTCGTAATTGTAGATCAACGGGAATTATCGTTTTATAGTTATTATAGTTTTGATACAAAATTAGATGATGACTTAAACTTAACTGTTATGAAAAAATCACTTTTTCATTTCTGGAAAAAAAAAATGTATTAGGCTTTTATAGAGTAGTTAAAACTGTGATTTCATTTAAAGTGGTGCTGACACTTCCATCCTGTGGCCCACTCGTCGCTTCAACCGCATATCACCTTTTATTATTCTGAATTTGCCAACAGATTGGTACATTCATTCATGAACGCGCTCAAGGGCGCCCCCTGCGGGACTCTAGCCTAGGCTTGCCGAAAAGAGAGCGTTGAATTATTTTAATTTTACGTGTTCTCAAGTATACGTCCAAATTACAGGCTATAAATATCGAAGATTATCTTCATAAATTTTTTTTTGATGATAAAATAACTTTTGCTAGTAACTTTTCAATATACATGTGAAATAAAAATCAATCAAATATCACCTTATGATTTTCAATAATTTTTCATCACAAAATGCCTTATTGTCACTTATTTATTTACATAAGATTATATTTTGTTGTAGATCTAATCTATATATATATAAAAGGACTTGTGCTGACTGACTGAGGTAAGACGCACGCAGAGCCGTAACCGCTGATGGTAGAAACGTGAAATTTGGGCAGATGTTTATTTTCATATTCTGGACATCCACTAAGAAGGGAATTTGAAAAATTTTAACCCTAAAGGGATGAAATAGGGGTTGAAAGTTTGTATGGAAATTTTTTTTAACCTGTACCGATTTTTATAGAATTTGAAATTCAGACTCTTAAAAATATTTCATTGAATACGTGTTTCATGGTTTTCAAGAATTCACCCCCTAAGGATTCAAATAAGGGGTTGAAAGTCTATATGGAAAAATCTTTAAATTGACACCGATTTTTATAAAAAATTAAATTCAGACTGTTAAAAACATTTTATTGAACACGTGTTTCGTGGTTTTTTTAGAATTCACTCCTAATAAGCGGGCGAAGCCGCGCGCGCCCTCTAGTAAAATTATATATTTTTGTCATACAATGTACTGACGTATTAACTATGTGTGCAGCGCACGCGCTTAATTTTAAAGCAATTCGATGGCGTGCCTTATTATTATTATTTCGTTATTTAAGGCAATATATTAAACTCTTAACAACCTTTCTCAATTTGATGTTATTTTAGTAGGTAGTTGTAAAATAAATACAGAGCTAACATCATTATAAAAAAAAGAATAGGTTAAATAATTATAATATTTTATACATAGTAATATTTTATTACAGTATATATAAATGTTAAATAATTAAAATGATTATTTTAATTAATAATTTATTATTTAAATGTGTGTGTCATTCCGTCCGTACACAATGTTTATAGAAACATTTGCTGGTGTGAGTAATAGAGACCTAAGTTGTGGCGAGAGAAAGTCTTCGAGGTCCATTCACAAGCCGCATACAAATATTTGTAGCCGCCTTCAATACCGAAAACGGGTTTTGACCTTTCTCGGCTTGGAAACTCGCGATATCAACCTGTACCACTGATATGAAATGTTTATGATTATTAATCGATTATAAATCATAACGTCTTTTTTTAAATATCAATTATAAAAAAATATTTCTTTAATCGATATTTTTAATTGTATAGATTTTACTAGCCATATTTAATAATGTGGCAAATAATCGGTATAAAATATCTAAATAAAATAAAAAAATCCACTATGAAGAAAAATAATATCTACATAATTTAGATCAAGATTACGGATATGGCGTAAAAATATTTTAGAATATACTTTTTCAGTAAATAGTGTCAGTGTAAATGGTTGTGGATTTCACTCATCCACGCGGAAATGAATTAATTTGTTTTCTGTTAGACAAAGTACTGCGTTAAGTTTCGCCACTGAGAAAAACTTTCTGCTGTCATGCATAGCAAATAATAAGGCCACAAGTACACAAAGACACAAGTGTGTGACTGTAAGCGCGACTGCTTGTGAGTTCGATCCACTCGAGGAAATAAAATATAATATTAAAGTACCTTATGATTTTTGATTCCCTTGATAGAGTTGAAATACGCGTTTTTTGCGATATAAACGGCCATATCTTTTTTTTTTAGGTAAATATAGAATTTTTTTTTTCACCAAATCATGGAGCCGTAAATATGAATATATGGTATGAATTTCAATTCGATATCTCCAAGTGTTCTAAGATAAACGCTCTCGACAGATAGACAGACGGACAACAAGGTGATCTTATAAGAGTAACCCTAAGATTACATAGTTTATACATTTCAATTATTAATTTGTGCTATCTATCTATCTCTAGTCTCTCTCTGTCTGTCAGAACCTTACCTACCTACGTGACCAAGAATGAACCGTAAAGTGGCTCTATATTATATGTTGATCACAGTCAAATATTTCGTATAGTGTTACACACAACTATTTATAACATATCAGTTAATACTGAAATGTGCAAATTTTAAGTTAAAGTGTATATTTATAATTATAAAGAAAAATAACCGCAATTTAAGTTTATTTTATTAATATTATAAATTAAAAAAAAGCACTTTCTTTAACTCAACATTAACGTAAAAGAAACATAAGGAAACAGAATTTTTTAGAAAATTATGAGCACTAAGATGCAAATTATAATGTTGCGTTGCCATAAATCGACTATGTGTGTACTCTATTAATGCTATTAAAATTATTCCAGCAATAAATAATAATAATAATAGTAACAGTTATATTCTATTAATATTTATTTTATAATCAAAGTATATATTGCATTTAACATTGTAAAAGTGGTAATATTTCCCAATCAGTTGCTTTTGATTTTACGGCACGTTATCAATTATACTTTAAACATACATAACCTTAAGTGAAAGTATGGGGCGAGTCGCCACATACTAATGTTTAAAACATTTTAAGATTCAAAATCCACACGCTACTTTACTTTTCTCTAACTAAACATGCCGAGTCGACAAATACGTTGTATAAATTAGTCAATCGAACTTTACCAACCCCTTTCGAATTCGTACAATAGAATAACAAATAAACAGATGTGCCTTATGAAATATGGTATACAAACTTACGTATCAAATATATTTCTATAAAATGCTTGCAAACTTTAGCGTGTCACTGAAAGATTGATTGAATAATGTTTTTGTCTATTGCTGAGTATTTAGTAAAGATATGTTACGCAGAAACATCGTTAGTAGGCAAGTAATGGCAAGCGGTGAAAGTCTTCGCGGTCCTTGATCTATGACCAGCGTGGACTACCATCACTACTTTCCTTCCCCGCGACTGTGACGTAACTCTATAAAAGAGAGTGCATTGAAGACGCCGCCGCTATACCGTTTCCGATCGCCAACCTCGGTCATAGCGTCCTAAACTCATAAAAAGGACGCGGGCGGAACCTCTTCCGCTGGAGCCTGAAGGACTCGTCAGTGAAAAGTCAAAGGTGAAGTGTCGTTAGGACATTAGTGCACGTGTGTGATTGTGTTTGTGCTGTGATAGTGGCGGGCAAGGACACTGTCGTGGCCGATTTGGCTGTGATCATTAAAGGCCTCTATTTGTTTCAGATACGAGATGAGGTCGTTGTTTTTATTAGCGGCGTTGTGCTGCTTAGTCTTGTCGGCTTATGCTGGCCCGGTTTTCCGATCTGATGAAAGCCAGAAGGAAGTAGGCAGGCAATCTGCTGCACCGGCTGCGCCCGCGCCGGCTGCTTCTGATGACGACGACGACGACGATGATGATGATGATGATGACGATGACGTCCTCGATGACCCATTATCAGGTAACTAATTTGGATTTACAAACAGTCTTAATTTGTATTTTTTAAATTTCTAAGACATTTAATATATAAGATATATAATAATTAGATTAACATATAAGATAAATAATATTTAGATTTTTAAAATATTCGGTTTCGATCGAGTCCGATCTCCTCTCAAGGAAATTAAATATTTATTTAAATTCATATTTCTTCGCTCTGGTGTCGAGGTAAAACGTGGCATTGTATTTTGCTACTGAACGCAATGCCTCCAGGATTCGGCGGAAAGTGGGAAACGGAATGTCATAACACTAGGTTCCCTCTGCCTGCCTTGTTGTGTGCGGAACACAGCCTGAAGCTGATTTTTATTTTTTTATAGTGTCATTTAAAAGGGACTTTTATCTCGAATAAAAGCGACAGCCCAGCTTCATTTACCTATCATTATTTTTAAATGAAAAGTAAAGTATTTCTATGACGTACTCTTAGCCAATATATCAATAGAAAGATCATAAAATAATTTAATAATAGATGCAATCATCATTTTATAAATGCAAACCAATCATAAATGTATGGTAGTTATAGTATAAGGTCTATTTTGAATACTTACATGTTTAATAGTATCATAAAATGTTACGTTACAGCCACAGTAATAAATAAATATTGAAGTTTACTCTGTATGAACTAAAATCTCTATTTTTGAACTTGTTATAAAAAAATTGCAAAATGATAAATATTAAAAAAATATTCTTATGTTAAATAGATACATATTATTAATAAACATTTCAGGTAATAGTAGACCAACGGAATTTAAATCAAACAGCGTGACAAGTGCTCTCATTTATTAATTAATTCACACTCCATCAGAGGAATTCAAGCTAGTCTGCTTTCTACACTTGGTTGGCTTGTTCAGGATGTCACGCACCAGCGCGGAATTCGATTAACTGTTTGGTAGCACGCTTAAGATGCGTAGTTGATATATTACTCTTTAATATTGACAATGCTATATTAGGGTTAAGATTATGAGGTTATTTTAGACGCAATTAAATATCTTAATATAAATAAAAAACTTGTCGATAATAGGTAAAACAATTCAATAGCCTAATTGTTATCTTTCTTTCAGATGATGACGACGACGACGATGATGATGATGATGAAGCAGATGAGGAATCCGATGATGATGATGAAGATTATTTAGAAAGATTCTTTGATGACATCTTAGGAGGTAAGATAATGTTATATTTAGAAAAATTTAAACATGAAATATTTAAAAAAATATACATATTTTACAAATAATTCATTGTTTTTTAATTTTTTTTAATAGGTGATGACGATGATGACGACGACGACGAATCTACAGGTGTTCAATCCGTAGTGGCTGCTGCCGACACCGTCGCTGCCGCACCAGCACCTGTAGCTCCGGCTGAAGAAGCTGCAGCATCTTTGGAAGAAGGAAATGCAGCTGACGCTGCTGAAGAAGTTGCTGAGGGCGATGAGGCTGAAGCTGGACAAAAACAACCCGCTAGCGCCGAAGTAGAATCACCTGTTGCCGCGAGTTCAGAGGTAGCTGCTGCTTCTGACTCAGATGATGAAGAAGAAGATGATGATATTGCTGATGCTCTCGACCCCGAAGACGATGATGATGAAGAGGACGATGACGAGGAAGATGATGACGACGATGATGATGACCTAAGTGATGCTCTTGGCAGGAATAAACAAGCACGTGAGTCTAAAAAACTGAAATCATATGGGGCGCATATGAAAAAGAGCGGGAAAAAAACTAGCCACATCAAAGTTAAGAAAACTAAAGCGTCGTCCGTTGCAGCTGCCCCTGCCGAGCATAAAAAGTTTAGATAGTTAGGAGGCGCTGAAGAACAGGCGACTGTCGCCTTCACATCCACCTGAGGGGCCCATGGTCCTCTCCTTTAGCTTAACTATTTATTGACTATTTATTTATTCTATTTATTTTATTTATTAAGTGAGCGTGCTTGACGTGTGAAAGTGTAAGTATTGAAAGATTAAAAATTAAATTAATGTCTAGATCATGTCACAACAGTTCAGTGGCAATTTATTTAAATAAATCTGTTTGTTCAAATTGGTGTAAAATTTATTGTATTTCACTGCCTTCAACAAAATATTATGTGCAAAAATATTGTATATATCTAAGAAAACATATTTATCGGTCAAAATATGAATTAAAATTTGTCAAATAAGAGTGACATTATCTAGTAATATTAATTTAATTTTTATTGTAAAAAATAAATATATACTAGTCCAAAATATTAAGTGTATTTATATAAGCATCTCCTTATCAGTACTATAATATCATATATTATTATCTATTTATAACAAATCCTTTTAAGTATATAATTAAATAATGCCTTTACTGCAATAACGTATAATATTATATTAATTAGCTTTTGACCGATATATATGTAGTTTAACGCACAAATAAATACCCAATCCATTCTGCATCCATGCTAACGTTTCCACTTAAGGTCCATCCTCCTAAAGTGACACCTAAAGATCTATGAAACGTCGGTTAGAGATATGTCCAGATTCAATTAGCTATAACGGCAAGCACCCGTTGACACCGATCTAGAAATCCTCCACATATCTGCTAGGGCTCACTAGTATGTGGTATAAACTACTAAAAAGGAACTAGTTTCATGTATATGTATGTTAAGGGGTCGACGGCGGGGACTCGTTGTTGTTCGCTTACTTTCCCATCCGGAGTTAGTTCGTTGAACCCTCCTGATTTCTTTTACAACCTTGACACTTTCTTTGGTCTTGCTCGGATAGGATTCGGAAAATGACCTTGATGCTACCTAATGTAATTTATGCGATCAGTAGAAAGTAAATTAATTTAAAATTTACTCTCACTATGACGAAACCAGCGCAAATTATGCATTTCAAGTATCGTGCAGAGTGAAAACGTGATAATGAGATGCGAAAAGAGAAATTTTTGTTTGTCGTTGAGAAATTCTGGGAGAGTAGCGAAGAACATATAATTCGACCTAAATATAACTTGTTTGCCATCGACTTCTAAAACAAGCTAGTGCACGATCTTAATCTCCTAACGAAAAAGAAATTACAATTTTATTTAAATAAAGTAGTAAATAAATACAAATATTAAAGGCAATTTCAACATAAAGTAAGACAAATTAGCATCATTAGAATCCAACCTATAATATTAGATTTCTTCGAATATGCACTGACGGCACGCGGTTTCTTTTACGTGTGTTAAATAGAAAATCCACCGTTGGCTGGTCCAAATAATTGTTATTGGCTATTAGAATTCTCAGGGGCGCGTAGAGACTGAAGCAGTTACTCGTTGGCGTGCGCGCTTTACGTGAATAGAATTAGACGTGCATGAATTATTAGTTCACCTAATTAACTACTGTAATTAAATTGCATTAATCATTATATATACATATAATGATTAATGCAATTTAATTATATATACATATAATGATTAATGTCTGATTAGATCCAATGTGTTAAAAAAGTAAATAATGATATCGTGCCTTCATAATTTACTGTCAACGTTTTTTTTAATGGCGCTACTTATCTGATTTTGTATTTACAGTTTGTTTTAGTAGACTTATATTTAGTTTGGCTTTGGGTATCGCAATTCGCCGTGCTTTCACTAGTCACTACTGTTTGAGCTGAGAGTGTTAAAAATCTTTAAGTATTTTTTAACTTCTCTTTTACAATATATAAATTCTCTTTAACAAAAAGCAATCATCTTGAAAGATAAAAAGATTTATGTTTCAAGATAGAGATAAAAAGAGTTATGGATCACTTCGTTGTACGTCTGTCCGTTTATCAGGACCATTTATCTCGTGATCACGTGAAAGTATCAAGCTGAACTTAAAGTATAAAGCACAGAAAAAATCATGCTTTTAAGTTAGTGCAATCACAAGTTACGAGCATTTATGCGTCGATTTTGCTGTATTTTGTATGAAAAAAAAAATTGTATGAAATTCTCCGCATAGTCAAAACCTATAGGATATACTACCCGTGGACCAATAGTTATGAAATTTGGCGCGAAGTAAGAGTTTAGAGCAGAAATAAAAGAAAAAATCCGAATAGCGAAGATTTATTGATATTTTTTATTTAACACAAAATGAATATAACTTAATGATAAAATATAACTTAAGTTGTTATATTTTTAACCTATAGAAACCTCAGGGTCGCACTCAACTGTTATTTAATTATTTGGAATCCACAAATTTGACGAAATAATTTAATTTTAAAAATTCTTATTATTTTTTTGAAAATAAAAATAAAATGTGTTCACTTTAGAAACAAGTAACATAAACATTTACTCAAATATAATTCAGGTGCATTAAGTGATGAAACGACGAAGAAACCATCTGTACCTGCGGTCTACATTGTTAAATACAATAGATTTGTGGACAACATTCTTGATAAAATGAACGATATCTTGAGACGTTCATACGATCCCGTGAACGTGAAACTACAACCTATCGACGCAAACAAAAAGACAACCAAGCCCAAAAAAAATAAGATTAACTCCAATAAAAGGTAAATAAGATTGTTAATATTTATCAAAATAGCAAAGTAGGCAGATTGAACCTGGGAACCTAGTGTTAAGACACACCGTTCCTATTAAGACACTTCCCCATTCCCCGATTTCCGCCGAATTCTGGAACCATGGCGTGCTGAGTGGCGCAATTCAACGCTGTGCCGTTTTAGCAGAGCGAGGAAATGAAAATAATAAAATATTGTGGAAATCGAACCCACAACCTGTAGCGTTAACAGCCGCCCACTTCTGCGCCATGATTGGCCTCAAACTGGCAACTGGCATCAATTTGGTACATAATTAATTTAGTATATATATTTTACTACCCGACTATGCCGAAGCAAAAAAAAGGGTTATGATTTTGATTTGTATGTATGAATGTATGTATGTGGATATGGATGTTCATCTGTTCACTCAGAACTTTTAAATTAATTATCATAATTTTATTTTATTACGGTGTCGAGGCCAGTCGTGGCGCAGGGGCACAAAGTGTGATTGTAAAATCGACAGGTTGTGGATTTGATCCCTATTCGAGAGGATTAAATACTTGTTTAAATTTATATTTTCATTTCTTCGCTCTGGTGTCGAGGTAAAGGTAGGTTCCCTCTGCCTACCCTGCTGTGTGTAGGATACAACATGAAGGTACACTTGAAAAAAATAATAGAACGCACAAATATATTTTTTTAATTTCTTCTCTGTCTATCTGTCTGTATGTACGATCATGCTTATCTCCGAAAGTACTGAACCGATTCACTTAAAACATTCACCAATTGCTTTGTTTTAACTCAGTATAACATTTAAAGTTTATTCTATCAAAATCGGTTCATTAAAAAAAAGTTATCGTCATTTGAATGAACTCAAGGCATGGATTTGCATGTGAATATTATATAGCAATCTATATCTATACTTATAAGAACTATATAATTGCCTGTAATAAATCTGTATGTTCAACTATATAGTATGTATTTAGTAAAACGTCGTTTTCGAATAATATGATTATATATTACGTGAAATTTTCTATTCACTATTGTTCATAGTACAAACAACAAAGTAAATGAAATTGAATTGTTGGTGAAGGTTACCTTCATAAATCCTAAAAAAATCCAAAAAATGCTTATAGAAATTACGATAATGTGGTAAAAAAGCATATTAGAAGTCATTATAGTTGACAGTTAATTCTGTTTATTAAATCAATATCATGGAGTTCAAGCGGGCGAAGCCGTGGGCGGGCCGCTAGCTATAATAATAAAATTAAAGTGGCATACGATCACGTCTATCCTTTAAACATCTTTATCTTTTTGACGTATGAAATACGTTACGTATACGTATAAGTAATTTTTTAGAGTTAAGACTACTTCCTTGTTCCCTACTTTTTAGTGAGTGTTTTAGTAGAGCGGTTTTAGTATTTAAGCTCTCTTTTTATTTTGTATATTTATTTAAAGTTTGAAAGCCTTCATTCCTAAAACAAGTTTATATTTTTAGAAAAACTTCCAATAAGAAGAAAAATTCAGCTCGTGCTGGTATAAATGATAATAAAATTATTAATGAGAATGTACCCGAAAAAATCGAAGACTCCAACAAAATTAAAGAAGTATCAGAGAACAAAGTCGCTAATGCTATCGTAGAGCAAGCTGTTGCTGAAGCGAGAGCTACGAAACAGAAAGCTAAGCCTAAATCAACCACCACTACCCCAAAACCAAAACCAGCGAGGAAGACAATTAAACCAAAAACGAAACCTACAAAGGCGACTACCACAAAACCTGGTAATAAAAACAAAGTGAAAACTAGTGAAAAGAGCAAGCCTAGAGCTAAAGGAATTTTGTATGGACTTTCGTCTTTAAAAAGACAGGGTGACGTCACTGTCAATATAATGGCCGATCATACTACAGTCAAAAGTAACTTTGCCATAGGACCTTTAATATTGAGAGTCGAAAAAGAGGTAAATATTTAAAATTTTACATATTAAATTATTTTGCAGAGTAAGCAGAGTTAACCTGGTGATATTCATTATTAGGTATTTTTTAAGCAAAAAAAAGAACCCTCATAACATTACTTTGTTGTTCCTCTGTCCGTTCCTGTCTGTCAAAAGCATTCCTGAGAACGCTTTCAGATCTATAGCCTCATGATAAACTAAAAAAAAACGTATTTCTACATTAACTTATAGAAAAGATATGACACGACCACTATAAAGGGAATAAAAATGTATAGAGTACTTCCGGTTGTCCTAGAATTATGAAATTTGGCAGCTAGCATCTACAGGTAGTAAGTACTAGTTTAGGAGAAAAACCTGAAAACTATACATTTGTGGTTAAATCCTAAAAAAATAATAGCCTTAAAAGTGGACAAAATTTAATATTAAAGTCAGCTAGTTCAAGTGATAAGATGAAAGGGCTCTGGCTAAGCTAAGCTTGAATTTCAGAAAAAGCTCGAGACCTCAAGTTTTGTATGAGATTCTGTGGGCGAGCCCAACTCGCGCTTGTATTTCTATTGTTATTATTCGTAAATGCCCTGAAACCAAAACACCACACTAGAATCAGAATTTATCTATAGTCAGAATTTAGATAAACGGTACACAAATACTATACTGTAAGGAGAGTAACAGAGTAACATGCTTTAAATATAAATATGTACACGCGGATTAAGCCTTAGGTACGTGTGGATTTGAGTATTTTAAAAAGAAATGCATGTTTTATATACTTACATAGGGACGTTCCGCTTACAGCACCGCTATACTCCGAACTCGATGACAACATTATAGTACAGTAGAGCAAGCCGCTAAGAGTCATTTATTTCGCTAGTTTGAATTTTGTATTAATATTATTTCGAATAATATTATGCGCATGCCTGTATTTACAAACTTAAAAAAAATATCGGAGGATAGTATATGTATTCTGTGTATTTAGTCAAATGGAAGTAGATACTTTGTTAATGGTAATATGGCAAATATCGTGTGGTATAGTAATCAATTTTCTATTAATATTTTTTTTTACTCTGCGTGATGCATATTTTTATGTGAGACTATTTACGTTAACAAATTTTCTAATATAACTAGGTTGGACGTAAAAAAGAAATTAAGTCAGCCACAGCAACGACCGCTGAAATGATGGGAAAAATCACTTTGCGTGTTAACAACCAAGGAGAGGCTTCTTTACATTCCATCAAAGTTTTGCAGCCTAAACAGGTTAGCTATTTGAATTTCTTGCTTTTTATTAAGTGTAGCCTTAAGAGAAGAGAATTAGATAAACTAATCTATATTTTTAAAATATTTCTGTAATTATATTTATATATATAATTTATATATTTACAAAAATAATATATAAATTTAATGTAAAAATCTAAGTAAGAGTCATCAATTTAAAAAAAAAAAATTTTACCGTTACCGATTTTCATAACAATACATTAACAACTAATTTTTTTTAAGGTTCGTGTGGACAGTAATCATGAAAGAACACGAGAGTTGGCATGGCAACGCAGTTCAAGAATCGCTCACGTCGTCTCAGAGAAACTTCGATCTGCTTCCAAACCAATGTTTATACACACCACCGTTGAAAAACAATAAATCTACCATTCGTTACATCTCAAATTAAAAAAAAAGTATAAGAATATTTTAAATGGTGACATTTAATCGACTGGAAAATTGATATATCTATTATGATTTAATGTATAACGTAGTGTTAAGATTTATTATGATACTCATCAAGTAAATAGTCAGAGATGCATTTATAATTGTAAGTCATGGTGCTAAGATGTTTAAGTTATCGTCGAGACTAATTTATGTAATTTATTTATTTAATAAAGATTAATAAAGATAATTTTGTACTTCCTTTAGTCATATTTTGTACTACTTAACTTTTAATACCCAATCTTTTTTATAGAAGTTTAAAGTAGTAAGATTGTTAGGTATAATATGCCTACTCCTTATTAGTGAATCTATTCTAATATAATAAAGCGGAAGAGTTTGTTTGTTTATAATCTTTGGACCTACTGGTCCGATTATTTACTTACTACTTTTCTTTTTTTTTGTTTTGTATAAAAGCTGCATTCTTCAGAAGTGATATAGGCATATAACATTACGGTGTAAGTCTTAGTTAGGCTTAAATAACGAAATAACAATAACAAGGAACGCTATTGAATTGCTTTTAGAGCGTGCGCTGCAAAAATAGTCAATTATATGCCAGTACGTTGTATGATAAAAATGTTCAATTTTATTAGTTCTAAAATAAACTAATTTTTACCAAATACAAAAACCGACTTCAAACAACGAACTAAAAAGTAAAAATTTATTTTACGTAAAGTAAAACGTACTTTGATTTTGGCTTACAAAAATATTCAAAATATATATTATTTTGAAGTCAGTGCCAAGTAAAATAAACAGGCGTAGTAATTCGATATTGTAGTAAGGTTATTGTAGCATTATAAAATATTTTTAGTGAAAATTAATTCATAGTATGTTTTACTATATGTAAAATTTTTTTGTTCGTTGTTTGAAGTCGGTTTTTTTTGGTAAAAATTAATTTATTTTACGATTTTAAGTGATGAGCACACCTTAAAAGGGTGCTTCTCAAGTTAGTGGTCGTTTTACCTTGTAACTATTATAGTATAATTATATTATTTTCCAAAACGAAATTTGTTCAATTTCAACCGGATATCATAATCAGAATCTAAAAAAACGTTCACCTAACTATTCTTGGAGTGTATCCTTTCAAATAAAAAAATAATAATCGGAATCGGTTGACGTGATATTGAGTTATTTGTCCATTTGTCGCGCATATACCTAATGCCAATTGAACGCCTCTGTGATTTTTGCATTACTAACATTTTTAACCGCGTCCCGTAATCAGAACCTAATCAAACTTTCACCAAACTATCCTTGAAGTGTATCACACTTCACATCTTCACGCTGTATCCCGCACACAGCAGGGTAGGCAGAGGGAACGTTAGTGTTAAGACACTTCCTTCCTCACTTTCTGCCGAAATCTGGAGGCATTGCGTGTTGGGTGGCAGAACTCAACGCCGCGCTTAACCTCGACACCAGAGCGAAGAAATGGAAATATAAATTTAAGTAAATATTTCATTTCCTCGAGAGGGGATCGAACCCACAACCAGTCGGTTTTACAGTCACACCTCGTGCTCCTGCGCCACGACCGGCCTCAGTGAAGTGTATCCTTTCAATTAAAAAAAGAATCATCAGAATATATTGAGTTATTCGTCCATTTGTCGCGCAGATACCTAGTGCAAATTTAAGACTTGACGTGATTTTCTCATAGATACCATTGTTAGAAATGGACCAAAAAAAATGGGACCACACGAGAAGCACTAACTTTAAAAAAATCATCAAAATCGGTTCACCCAGTTAAAAGTTCTGAGGTAGCAAACAAAAAAAAATACCTTTGCCTTTTCTTACAGAAGTCGGTTAAAAAAGTCCGCGACACCGTATATGTATCTCTTATAAATAAGTGACAATTAGGCATTTTGTGACAAAAAAATAATTGAAAATTGTAAGGAGGTGGACAAAATGTGGGCAAAATTTGATATTAAAGCCGCTAGTTCAAGTGAGGTATCAATAAACAAACAAGCATATCTATAATAATATTTTTTTGAATGTAATTTATATTCTTACTGTATTCCGCACACAGTAGAGGCAGAGGCAACCTGGAAACCTAGTATTAAGACCCTCTGTTCCTGGTTAAGAAACCCCCTTACCCCACTTTCACCGAATACTTGGGATATTGCGTTATGAGTGCCGGAACTCAACGCCGCGCTTTTCCTCGTAACCAGAGTGAGAAAATGAAAATATTAAATATGTCATTCCCCCGAGTGGAATCGAACCCACAAGCGCCGGATTTACACAGTCGCACGCTTGTGCTATTCAAATAGGCAAATAGGTAACTTGTATAAAAAAAACAAAAATATACTTATTAAACTTTATTTTTTGTTTTAAAGAAAAAAGATATAAACATTGATTTATTAAAACTATTATTGAAAACATTAAAATAACAATAATAAGACATTTAACCGTAATTATATATGTAAATAACTATAATATGTGTATAGTAACAAAATGTATGGAGAGCAAAAATAAAATCGATTGTTTGTTTTTTCCAAGACCATTTAAAAACGGTACGAAGCACGTATAAAAGCTGTTCTTTTTAAAGTTTCGTACTTTTTAAGGAAAAAGGAACCCTATATAAGATCATTCTGTTGTCTATTTGTCTGTCCGTCTGTCTGTCTATCAAGACCCTTTATTTCAGGAATCCTTGGAGATATCGAATTGAATTTCAAACCATATAGTCAGATCTACGGCCCCATGATTTCCTAATAAAAAACATATTTCGTTATTTAGTTATAAAAAAGATATGGTTATTTATATCACAAATAACACGTATTCCGATTCTATGAAGGGAATTAAATTTCATAGGGTAGCATCAGCTACAGCTAGGCCAGCTAGCATCTACAAGTAGTACTAATTCAATAAAAAAAATCTGAAACTATACATTTGTGGTTAAATCCTAAAAAATAAGAGCCTTAAAAGGGGCCAAAATTTGGTATTAAAACCGCTAGTTCAAGTAAGGTATCAGATAAAAGGGCTCTGGCTAAGCTAAGCCTATATTTCAGAAAAAGCTCGAGACTTCCCCAAATATTGTACGGAATTCTCGGTGGGCGAGCCCGATTCGTCCAGTTTGTTATTATTTTTACGCTAAAAAAAGATGTAAAAATATTATAAAAGATGTGAAAAAATATTATAATATAGAGTTCCCATTTTCTAATATTATTTGATACATAAAAATGGGCACAAAATGGCTTATAGTATACTTGTTTAAACTTTACTTTTAAGGTACGTAGGTAACTATACTAATGGCAATCATTTTATATTTTGGTAACAGCGCAATATGTGACAATATTTTATAACTAAGCAAGCATTGGGTTATATAAAGTTTCACTAAAAAAATCATTAATAATATGAGAACACTAATATGTAAATAAGAACAATTAAATTCAATGTAAGTATCGTCAAAGAAAGCTAAGGACTGACGAAGATTTTATACAATTTAGAAAAACAACTATCAGATCTATCGAAATAGAGAAGAAGCTGTAAACAAATCTAATTAAAATACTTAGTATATATCACAATTGCCTACATAGCAGGATTGACGACTTCATAATATCATCGACTATTTCGTGATCATCAACATTTAAAGATTTCGTCATCATATAGTTGATCATATCGTCAAGCAATGACGTATTATCATTAACCTCTTCAATGTACATGATCTGACCAATAGATGATTGACGATATGATGATTTCAAGAAATGGTCAATTCTACGATAAATCTTCGACATATTTATATAACAAAATAAATTTCAAAAATAAGCAAAGGTAGATAGATGCTTTTTTTATCAACTATTATTATTTATAGTCAGAAGTCGTTGAAGTCGGTTTGATTTTGTGAAAAATTAATTTATTTTACGATTTTAAGTGATAAAATGATGCTTCCCAAACGATTAGGTAGTGGTTGTCCTATGTAAGACTTCAATCTTTACTAGGTAGACATACCACCGGCTGTACCCGATTGAACTACATGATAATTTATTTAAGAAATAGATATAGATATTTGAAACAGCCTTAACTATTATTTTGTAGGAGTATTGCACATTAATATTATTTATAAACAACATTTGTAAACACAGAGTTCGAATTGATAACCTCCTTTTCTTACAGAAGTCGGTTAATAAAAAGAGATGTCAATAGTCTTTGCTGAATATTAACAAAATGTTACATACAAAGATGTCACATAAGGAAGTCATTTTATGACTCCCTGAGCTTATGTTTATAACTTAACAAATAATTTTAAGAGTAAGTGGTTGTCTGTAAAGTCGGTTTACCGCCAATAGTTTTACATGATAACGTCATAAGAATACATTGATGAAAATTGCACACTTTTTTAAATTGAAAAATCTCTGAATTATCATTATTTATCCTATACTAATAAAGCGGAAGAGTTTGTTTGTTTGTTTAAACGCTAATATCTCTGGATTTACTGGTCCAATTTACTTTCTTTTTGTTTTGTATGAAAACTGAATTCTTCAGAAGTGCTATAGGTTATATAACATTACGGTGTAAGTCTTAGTTAGACTTAAATAACGAAATAACAATAATAAGAAACGCCATAGAATTGCTTTAAAAATGCTTCAAGCGCGTGCGTTGACCCAGAATTGAATTATGAAATTTGACAGCTAGCATCTACAGGTAGCACTTGTTCAGGGAAAAAATTGAATAATCTGATCAAAACTATACATTTATGATTAAATCCTTAAAAAAATTAAAGCCTTAAAAGGGGATACAATCTGGTGTTAAAGTCGCTAGTTCTATCGAATGAAAGGGCTAAGTTAAGCCTGAATTTCAGAAAAAGCTCGAGATATCCAATTTTTGTACAGAACACTCGATGGGCGAGTCCGACTCGCACTTATCCGGATTTGTGCAAATTCTATTTAATACTTATAAATAATTACAAATTAAGCTGAACTGTTAAGAAGCTAACTTTCACCAACAATTCAATTTTGTTTACTTTTTTACAATTTTGCTTAAGAAATACATATTTTTACCAACAGTTAAATAATGAAGACGTTTTTAAAGTCATTCTTTTACCGAGAATCTTACCGGCGCTATTCAGAAAATGTCGTCTTATTGCACAGCGCCATCGATTATTTACAGTTGAGCTGTAACCATTCGAACATACTCAAAAAAATACTACAGTTTTTTTATGTAAATTTATTATAAGTATAGATTATACTTAACATTAAACTATATAAATCGAAAACGATGTACGACTCAAATATTAAAATGATTATTATTCCTTTCGGACGTAATTTATGTTTAACAAATAACTAACAATATGTTTTATGCGTTTTCATATTATACATAAGTATATAAATTCATTATTATACATAAGTAGTCAATAGATATCGTTGCGTATCTGTTTCTGCTTTCTCAAATATACATTTCTTGAAAACTTTAAGTACATTGTGTTTTGATAATATGTAGCGATAAACTTTACTCACTATTTCATTTAATTTATTCTGTAGGTTTACTACAAACTTGTTTGAAAAATACATATTTTTATCAACAGTCATATAGTCAAGACATTTCCAACGTCTTTTTTGGCCAAAAATCTTACCAGCGCGACTCAGAAAATGATGCTCTATGTACAGCGCCATCAATTGGGCTTAAAGTCAAACTGTAACTGTCAAAACAGATAAAAATTCCGATTTTATGTTAAATTTCATCTAAAAAAATTATATTGACCGAAAACGGTGTTTTGTTAAAGTATTAAAATGATTAATATTCCTCCCGACGAAATTAATGTTTAACTCAACAGTATGTTTTATGCGTCATCAAGATACGTAAGTACCTATTGTTTGATGTCAATAGAGAGCGTTACATGTACCTATTTCTACTATCTCAAATATAAACTTCTTGAAAACTTAAATACATTTATCTTTTTATAGAGTGTAGCGATTATAATGAAATAAAAACTAAAATGTACTGTTAGTTACTTCCAATTTTTACGTATAAAAGTTGCTTAAATTTGTTTTGTACTTTTTACGTGATACGTGATTAAATACACAAACAGACAAACGGACAAACAGAGAAAAATTTTAAAAATGTTGGAAATGGATTCTGTTAGCTATCCTTTAGCACCCTGGCATTTTTTTTTATATTTTTAATCTACAGAAACCACTTTTCTACAGATTTATTATAAGTATAGATTATAAGCAGATATTTATCATATAATAATAATTTTATATTTATTACAATATATTAAGTAATTTAGCACAATTTAACTATACAAGACACACAAAATACAAACAGTTAAAATACTATTACAAATAAAAAAAAAAGTTTCATACACAAAAAAACATGACTATACTAGAATTTTATCTTTCTACTGTATTTTAACATCATCGAGACAAAAAGTATGTACATGATCATAATTTTGAACTTCTTATAGGACATTAAGTAATTTAGCACAATATTTTATATAACTAGCTCTATTAATAGAATATCATTGACATGCCTTTCTCGGTCACGTATTATTCCCATTAGTGATAGAAGTCATACTAGAAGTTAATAATGGGGTGCTATTTTGATCTGTTATAACAACTTCTATAGCGTCATCCAATTGATTAAGTGATTTGTAAGTAGGAGGCGGTGTATTACGCTCCTTTTCTTGAATATTTACTTCCAGTAGCGCTATTCGATGCGTAAGATCTGTAAAAATGCAAAAAAAAAACAAAATGTTATTAATTAAGTACTTCATTTATTTTATGATATATTGTTTATATGCTTGCCCGCGGCTTTCCCCGCTTGTATTACATGATTTTTCTTTTAAGAAATAGAGATATTACAAACAGCCTTAACTATTAATTAATTGAATTGGATAAGTATTCACAATATTCTTTGTAAAATAACTAATATTAGCTACTGTACAGTTTTTAAATTAGTTACCTATATTATTAGTTAAATATATAATTGTTTAATATGTAGGTATTACAGAGTACACATTTTTATATAATATATAAAAATTAATTAACATTTTCGGTCAAGTTCGAGTCGTACTCATATACCGAGAGTTCCGTACCAGTTTTATGAATGGAGATACTCCACACTTCACAGACAAACAAACAACAAAGTTATCTTATAAGAATTTTGAAGTATGTACCCTAAAATACCCTTAGCATATACATACATGCAAAGGTGCAATAATGCAATGTCGGTACGTGTCACTGGTAAGTTATGAATTATTTTTTGCGGGATATTTATATACACAGTGTCAGAGCATTTTTTTCTTTAGGCATAATTTTTTAGAGTTTACTCCCAAAAGTTATTTTTTTATACGTTTTCTAAAAAATATTAATCAGACAAACGACCTAATGAAGAATCTATTCAAAGAAATATCAAGTAAAAAAAATATTTGTAAAAACAAAAACCCCGACTGCAACTAAAAAGAAACTAAAAAGAAGATAAACAAGCCCAATAGTTTATTAGGATTAATAGTCGGGACCTCTATAAATTATGCGGGGTTCCTGGTAAAGATTTTATTGATTGAAGAATTACTTATAGGTTATACATCGTTAGTGTAGTAACAAATAGTTAGGTAACATATAGATAATTTCGTTTTAATCTTATATATATATAATAATAATAATAATAATAATATTTATTAAATTAAAAATTCGTACATAACAAAAACTTAAATCGGTAATAACTGCATTAGTATAAAACTGTGTTGCAGCTATTAACTCCCACCTCGCAATCGTCCTTTAATATAATATATAACTAATTTTACAAACAATTAAAATAATAACATAATATTACAAGAACCAATCATGAAATATAAAAACAAAATTGAATAATTAAAAATATATACATTAATTACTCAAAAGATAATAAAAATAATTTAAAAAATAGTAATAAAATAATATTAGAATAAATGACACAAATTTAAAAAAAAAGTAATATTGTAATAAATGACACAGATTAAAAAAGTAATATAAAAAAAAAAAAAACAATACATTTAACTTTGATGATGACGTTGATGATGTGTGTATGTGCTCAGTACATGAGCGTGTGGATGTATGATTGTGAATGTGTGTGTATATGTTTCGTTATATTTGGTATGCATGATTACATGTTATAGGTCCAGAATCTAATTAGGCTGATAGGAGATCTTCTGTCTGATCATAATTTAGCTCTAACAACCAGTTAGTTAATTTGGTTTTACAGTGTTGATAAGTTAAGGGATATATATTTAATTTTTTATTGATGTCATTGTACAATAAGGGACTAGAATAATAAAATTGTCGGTGTGTTAAGGCTGTACGACGTGCTTCTATTTGGCAGATTTTATCAAATCTACGTTTGTTGGTCACTACTTGGACATCATAGGACGTGAGTCTATGCTTTCGCAAAATGAAACGCAGAACAAACAGTTGACGAACTGTTAAGACTTTACACATCATATATAATTCTACTGTAGGGAAATGTATAGGTTTGTAAATCATAACTTTCGATATGCTTCTTTTTGTTATTTCTAATGTAATTATGGTTATAAATGATTGTGTTTAATTTAAATAAGCATCTTGTTTATTCTAGTTTTTACAAAATAAGGCATTTTTTTATCTTAAACAATAAAAAAGTAATATTTATTACACAACGAGTATTATTACGCAACAAGCACCTTTAAAAAACATCTCACTTAAAAAAAATCCGAGTAGACAGATAAGTAGGCAAAATAATAATCCGATTACAGTTATATATTATTACGAGTGCAAAGGGTTAAAACGTTTGTTTTATTTAAATAAAGCGTTGACTAAAAACCTGGTCCAGATTTCATCAAATAATACAAGTACAACCATAATTTGAAGTGTGACTGTAAATGAGATAATCGTGAGTTCGATCCCACCCACTGCGGATAATAAATTAATTAATCACAAATAATTAAATATGTATTTGTTTAAAATTGATTTTAAAAAATAGGTCCCGCTGAGTTTCTTGCGCCGGTTCTTCTCAGGTCTGAGGCATTAATTTTAGTGAACTGGTGGTAAATTTGACGTTAAAAAAATGAAGCATGTAACTTCTTATTTTGAATAAAATTATTTGACTTTGAATTTGAATTATTTTAAATTTATTTAATAATTATTTTCATTTCCCCGTTCTGGTAAAAAAGATTGTCGCGTTTAATTCCGCGCAATGTCTCGAATTCAGACGGAAAGTGAGCAACGGAGTGATAACTTTGCATAACGTTCTCTCTGCCTATCCGGCTATGCTGAATGAAGCGTAGCCGGATAGGCAAAAAATATTTGAATTATTAATAAGTAATTATTACATAAATTTTACCTTGTAAAGTAGCATCTAAATCTGATGCATTAGGTACAACTATCACGCTGGATGCGCCTGCGCCGTTAAACACCGACGCGACATTCAACCGCGGTGACAACAGCACTAGCGGCTGACCGCGCGATGATAAGGAATTTGATAACGCACATATGCCTTTGGCTGCTGTGAAATCTGCACCTAGAATGGTATATTTAAAAAATCACTTCCAATGTTTATTTAGTTTTAATTAGAAATTATAAAAATATAGAAAAGAAATTTATAAAACCAAATCTCTTTTCAAAGGATTAAGTAATTTGACAAATATGTTATAGTCTACTAATTTTTAACAAAAAAAATGGCTTTTTAGGGTTCCGTACTTTTTAAAAACAAAAGGACCTCTTAAAAGATCACTCTGTTGTCTGTATGTCTGTCCAGACCCTTTATCTCAGGAATGCTTGGAGATATCGAGTTGAAATTCAAACCATATACTACGGTCACATGATTTCCTGATACCCTGATAAAAGCATATTTCTATATTCACTTAGAAAAAAGATGGGAAGAACTATAAAGGGAATCAACAATTACTTATCTACTTTCGGTTGATGTAGAATTACGAAATTTGACGGCTAGCAATTAAAAAAAAACTCAAAACTATAAATTTGTAGTAAAATACTCAAAAATTATGGCTTTAAAGGGGCTAAATTTGGTATTAAAGCCGCTAGTTCAAGTGAGATATCAGATGAAAAGGCACTGGCTAAGCTCAGCCTGAATTTCAGAAAAAGATCGGGATCTCCAGTTTTTGTACGGAACCCTCGGTGGGCAAGCCTGACTGACGCTTGTCCGGTTTTTTTTTTAATTTTTTGGATCAATTTAGATAATACAAACACTATAAATGTTAAGAGAAATTTATCTTAATACAATAGTGAAAACTGCACTTAAATAGGTTAATCTGATTTTTTTAACACACAAACTAACATCCAAAAATTTAAAAATGTCAAATAGATTTCTCATATATTTTTCATGTACAGACAGTGATCTGTTAGAATTTATATATATTGATTTTTTCAGAGCTCCAAGGGACAGAGGAGCCCTTCCTTTAGAGACACTGAACCCTACTATTTAATAAAATTGGTTCTAAATGATTGTACTTACCCAGTACAAATCTACAGTCAATAACGATAGGCATACTGCATCCACCCTGTTTCATTGCCGCTCTAGTTACATACTGTCTAATGTATTCCACACCTGGGAAGTACAAGCTATTTCCCACTGTTATTAAAAGATAACTGAATCCCGCTGAATTCTGTAATATTGGGGAAAAAAATTGTATATGTTTAAAAACAGTGAAGTTTAAGTCGTAATAAATTCAACACCTATCAAGAGTAAGATCAAATCGGTCTTTATCTATGATAAAGACCGATTTGATCTTCAAAGAAATATTAAGTAAATACATAGATTTTTCGGATCATTCGTTCGTTTGAAATAAATCTATATAGATATAAAAACAACCTTTCTACGTACACTCTGTAATAACTACATATTTACCAATTGTACTGTAACTGTAATTGTATTTAGCCAATAATATATGTAACTAATTTAAAAACCGTACAAGAGTTAATATGCAATCATTACAGTTATTTTATAAAGAATATTATGAATCCTTCAAATCAATTATTTAACATTTAAGGCTGTTTCTCAGTAGAGTAAATTAAATTATTCACTGACATCAACACATTCAACAGACATTTAAAATTATAATAAGACGTACATAACATAGGTAAAAAGAACGTAATGTTACAAAAATGTACACGTATAATAAATAATTAGCTTTATGTATATTTTTATAAACATCAAATATCAACATTAGTCGTCTTTTTTAATTCAAATAAATCAAAAGTCTCATAAAAATTACGATACTGTAGTAAAAAAATCATATTAGAAGTCATTTCTGTTTATTAGATCAATAATCATGTAGCTTAAGCGGGCGAAGCCGCGGGCGGGCTGCTAGTATGATTTTATTTTTCAGCTTCACGCTGTATTCCGCATACAGCACTCTGTTCCCCACTTTCTGCCGAATTCTGGAGGCATTGTGTGTTAAGAGGCAGAACTCAACGCCGCGCTCTAAAAGCCAAATTTTATCTTCATAAAATTTCATTGATGATGAAATAACTTTAGCTAGTAAGTTTTAATGTCCATGCCTAATAGAAATCGGTGAAATATCACCTTGCCATTGTCAATAATGTTTTGTCCCAAAATAATTTATTTATAATAAATAGATATCGGTATCGCGGATTTTTTTAGAACTAATAAAATAGAAGAATAGAATATTTTTGCCATACAGTGTACTGTGATATATTTAACAATTTATTAGCGCACGCACTTAAAGCATTTCGACGACGACGACGATGACGTTCGTTATTATTGTTATATATATATATATATATATATATATATATATATATATATATATATATATATATATATATATATATATATATATATATATATATATATATATATATATATATATATATATATATATATATATAGCTTTAGCTCTCCTGACGAATGGAGCTTTCACAAAAAATTAAAAAATTAAATATTAAATTACCAAACAAAACAAACAAACAAATTCTTCCGCTTTATTATATTAGTATAGATTACAACAGTTGTAATTTCATAAGAATAAAGGAGCCTTGGATATATAGTACATAAATACACTTATTTCTGCAAAATTGCAAATTAAATATACAATTGACAGTAAACTATAGCTATAAACCAATGTTATAGGTATTCAAATAAGTTCTAGCTCCAATAACCTTGAATATACTACGCGCGTGTATAATACGATAATGACAGTTTATATAACGATTAAATTGGTTAACCTTGAGATCTTTCAAAATGGCCAGCAAAAGTAAGCGTTACGTTATATGACATTGTATATGATAACGTATTTTACTTTTACTTAAGTGATACTAGCCTAAAAAGCATAAGATTTTGATACAATAAAGAAAATTATTTAAGAGTTAATTAACTTCTTATTATTAACGATGAGTGACCTTCGTGGCGCAGTGGCGCAGCGTTTGACTGTAAACCAAACCATGGTTGTGATTTGGATTCGAAAGATTTTAAACTAGCTGCCCTTTGATCAACTATATACTAGATAACAGATTGCATACTAATACGGCTTAAAAATATGACACCAGTCAAGATAAACAGAAATTCATAATATTATTACATACAGACTTATTATATAAGATCGTTTCAATAAAATCCATTAAAATAGTGTTTTAAGGCTTACTCTCGTATAGCGCGTAATGGATATAAATATGTCACAGACAAACAGACAGACAAAGTTACTTTAAAATTTTTAATATCAGTACGGAAGTATGGATATTAAGTAGATATAATTAATCCTATCGTTAACATCATTATGGCACAGTGGTCCATTTTATGTAAGTGATGTCTCAAACGCTGTTCGAAGTAATAGCTGTGTTTATAACATAAATATTTAAGACAACAAACTAACTAATCACTAAAATATGTCCTTTTTAGTACATTTTGTGATAAATAGTAACTAAGTGAGGCCGGTCGTGGCGCAGCGGCACGAGGTGTGACTGCAAAACCGACTGGTTGTGGGTTCGATCCCCACTCGAGGAGATGAAATATTTACTTAAATTTATATTTCCATTTCTTCGCTCTGGTGTCGAGGTTAAGCGCGGCGTTGAGTTCTGCCACTCAACACGCAATGCCTCCAGAATTTGGCAGAAAGTGGGGAACGGAGTGTCTTAACACTAGGTTCCCTCTGCCTACCCTGCTGTGTGCGGGATACAGCGTGAAGCTAGTAACTAAGAAACTAAGATTTAAAATTTTTCTTTAACTATCAATATTATACTCACTGTCACAATTTCTGCTTCCATAGTTGGTCTCGCACTGGGATATAACAGGAGAGCGACATTTAGTAAGACTCCGGCAACTATGCCCAGTTCTACTCCAACTATAAGGCACATGGCAAACGTAGCAAACGCTGGCATCAGATCTGCTCGTCTTGAACGCCACATTGGTTTTACAACCTAAAATATTAAATTAAAGTAAAAAGTTCTTCATTATATAAATACCTTGTGTTAAGACCAGCGTTACCAGATTTTCGTTCGGTAAAAAGCGGTATTTTTTTAGTTTCAATGATGATAGATTAATTACAATATAAAATGTTTTTCAATAAAAAAACGTCTCTATGCTTATATGAATTCTCTTAATTTTGGACCTGGAGGACGTTCCACTAGCCGTGAGCCGAGTAGGCCGCTGTGATGTCTCGTTGATTAATGTGGGAGAGATCCGCCAGGACCGCAGTGGACTGGGCACAGCGTGGGTCAGCTGCCCTATCATGACAGCGAAAAAAGTCAGCGGTTCGCGGCTTTTGGTCAGTTTCGTTTCGGCGCGAGTGCATCTGCTGCAACAACGAGCCCTACAATGTTTTCGCTGCCACGACATTGGCCACGTGACAGCAAAGTGCAGTAGTGCACTCGATAGTAGCCTGCAGTGCTTCAGGTGCGGCCAAGACGGGCACAAGCAACACCAGTGCTCGCCGGCACCTCACTGCCCGGTCTGCGAGGCGGCAGGGAAGCCTTCAGATCATTCGGTGGGAAGCACTGCCAGGAAAAGATGGGGTGGCAGGAGAACAGGGAGCCTACATCTGCCAGTCTGCGAGTCCCACATAACCCGGTATCCGTAACAGGATTTCCTGACGATAAAAAAAAGGTGGCGGTTGTTGCGGAGCCCGACAGAGACAATTGGGTCGTCGACAACACTGGGGTGGTAGCACTGATCACTCCGCCTTTCTCACGTTTAGAGAAAAACGCGGGATGCGTCACGGCACTTCGGCGACGTCGTTTTCGTCGGGGTCTATTTTTCCCTTAATCGAACTCTCGCGAAGTTCGAGGAGTTTCTCATTCGATTGGGGGAAATGGTAGAACGATTTCGTCCGGCGGAGGTGTTGGTCGCGGGCGATCTTAACGCGAAGTCCAGCGTGTGGGGCTTCGCAACGACGGATGTATGTGGTGTGACAATGTCGGAGGAGGATTGCGACCGGTTTGTCTGTCCTCAACCAGGGGACGAAGAACACGTGTGTGCGAGGGCTGGGCGGATCCGTCGTGGACATAACGTTCGCGAGTCCAGCTTAGATGTTCCGCCATATTAGATTTAAAAAAACATCACATTAATTTTCGAGTTACTCTCAATGAGCCCTTTCATTTAATAACTATTCCTAACTAACATACATACATTGCAAGTTAAATAAAAGCTTTTAATAAGGATGATTTCATCTTTAAATAGTTTTGTGTATGTACTTGATATGATTAAAATCATAAATTAACAAGTGAACAGTTAAAATAAACATTCATAATAAATTGACCTTCTATTATATAATATTTTACTTTAACATAAGGCAGACTGCGCATTTTATCGTCTATTCTCATAGTCAAACGGAACCGGAACAAAATATTTCAAATGATGACAACCTTTGCTTGTGGTTATTTTCCAGGCAACCATGTGTTATAGTGTTGAGAAAAAATAAGCTTTAATTTGATACATCATTCATTAAAGAAACACATGAGTGCAAATTATTAACATTAAGTGACTTGTTTAAATCAGACAACCCTGGGCTTGCGGCAGACTGAGAGCTGGCAACCATTGTTTCTCCAATTCCTTCTGCGATTTTCTTTCAAATGATGTGGGATTCACATAAAAAAAATATGAGTGCATTTTTTTACAAAAACGCATTACGAAAAAATTTCATTAAAAAGATGATTGCGGCAGGATTCTTCTAGGCAACCCTAGTGTAATCTATTCTACTATCATGTATCATTCTTAAATATAAGTTTCATTAGAAAAACAGATCCCTACAGATTTAAACAATGGAATCTTAGGCCATTTGGAAATCGTCCAAGCGATCTGACCAACTAAGCAGTACGTTCTCATCGGGCTACGTCGAAATTCTTATATGCTTGATACAACTTATTTTTGTTCCTATCATTTGTAGAAATTTCCCTACAGAGATGCTAACAACAAAAATAATTTGCATCAAGCATATAAGAACACACTTGCGTAAAAACTAAAAAGAAAGAAAAAAACAAGCCCAATAGTTAATTAAGATTAACAGTCGGGCCTATTTTAACTTTTTTGTCGGACCTATTTTAATTTTACGAAGTTCGTTTTATATATAGGACCCAATTGTTAATCCTAATAAGCTTACGGTTTTCGGCATGAATACGTCTATAAATTTGCTACCATACGAGGGTAATTAAAATAACCTGATGATAACAAAATTATATACCGTAGCGTTTGGCGCTCCGTTCTCTCTGACTACCCCGCAAGGGACAAAGCGTGAAGCTAAGTTAAGTTAAGTTATAACAAAATTAGGAAATCGGATGCTGTTTGGCTTTGTAGTTTCAAATCTGTCCACTACACCCAAAACAAAAATATATCACTGGGTAGCTAAAGAATCAAACGATTGAATACAATAAACAAGAACAATGACGCATCGCGCGTGGTGAAGGGGAAGTAGACGTGATTTTGAGGTTATTATTAGTATAACTTATCACTCGGGGAAGTTAGTTTAATTTTTAATTGTCAGCTAAACTAGCTAAACGCATAAATAAAAATATGCTATCTAAAACTATAACCCGTTGCATAAACGAAGTCACGCACAGCTACATCTATTTTTTTGGCAAACCTGTGGTTACCCAGAGATGGTCGCCGGTTAATGCGTAGGAACTATGGAAAATACGGAAATCTAAACTAGGACTATTGAATGGATTGGCTACTGGGCTTTTTTATTATTATTATTATTATGTCGCCATTGATTAAATAAAATATATATATTAAACATTTATTACCTCGTATTCTATCATAAATATAACAGCGCATATCACGACGGCGGCGAGCGCCGCCTTTGGTATGTAATAGAAGTATGGTGTCAGCAGACTTAACGCTAGCAGAACTAGAATACCTGGAAAGAATTTTGTTTTAATGAATGTTAAAAATCTTAACTTCCACCGAACTAATATTTTTTTAGGGACTGTAGCGTTTGGCGCTCTGTTCTCTCTGACTACCCCGCTAAGGATAAAGCGTGAAGTCATGTTAAGTAATAAGTTATTATACGATTTTCAAATTACACGAAAAAGTTCTGCACCGACTTTTTTATACGACTTTCAAAAAAAGAGGTTCTGAATTCGTCGGAATCTTTTTTTATGTATTCTGCGATTTTTCGAAGTCGCCTGAACCGATTTGGATAATGCTAATTCTTTTTTTATTTGAATGGGTATACTCACAGGTGGTCCCATGGTGACCATGTCAAGATCTAGTGATGGGATCCTGGAGAAATCGAGGGAACTCTTTAAATTTTAAAGGCACACTTACAAGGATTTGAGTATTTTTTGTAAAGACTCATGTGTTTGCTTTCGGAAATCACAATTTGATGACGTGTAACTGATAATGAAGACCATAAATGGCCTAAGTAGCTGTACTACTTTTACTGTAATAGTTACAAGGAAAAACATTGTTAAAACTTTTCAGAAATGAGATTCCTCAATCGTTGCATTTTCAACCGACTTTAAAAAAGGGAAAGGTTCTCTATTTGGGGCCGTTCAAGTATTACGTAAGCAGTTTTTTTGCAATTATTGACCCCCCGTCCCCTATGTCATCAAAAATAAGCAAACCTCTTACCCCCTCCCCCAATTCTTACGTAAACATTAGCATATAATTTTTTTTAAGGTATTTTTTAATTGATATTTTATTTGTATCTGCATATATAAAAGGACATGTTCCCACTGACTGAGGTAAGACGCATGCACAGCCGTAACCGCTGATAGTAGAAACGTGAAATTTGGACAGATTTATATTTTCAAATTCTGGAAATCCGAAAGGGATGAAATAGGGATTGAAAGTTTATATGGAAAAAAAATTAAATTAGCACCGATTTTTATAAAATTTTAAATTCATTCTTAAAAATATTTCATTGAACACGTCTTTCGTGGTTTATTTTAATTCACCCCCTAAGGGTGCGAATAAGATATTGAAAGTTTGTATAGGAAAATCCTTAAATCGCCACAGATTTTTATACAATTTGAAATTTTGACTCTTGACAATGTGCCATTCATACCTTGGTACAATAAACTTATATATTATATTATAAAACTAATAGTTATATCGTCTACCATTCATCCGTCCACCAATTATAGCCATAATATATATGAAAAAATAAATAACTTCTGCTTACGTAATCACTAGCTAGACCCCCTTCCCCCCATGTCATCAAAAATAAGCAAACCCAAGACCCCCCCGCCCCCTTACAGTGCTTACGTAATACTTGAATGACCCCTTTGTCCAAATATTTTTTATATTGCATATTCACAAGAACGTATAATACGTTCTTGTGAATATGCCCAATTAAGATTGAAGCTGCTATGTAACAGTACAACCACTACGTATCCTATTTAGGCCTACCCATCACTTAAAATCGTAAAAAAAAATAAACAAAAAACAAACAGACTTCAAATAAACTAAAGATTATAAAATAATATCATAAAATAATATAAAATAATAAAAATAAAGTAAAGAAAGATTTTATATTTTTTTAGGACTCTATTTTCCTCCGTCATTACCTACTGTACCTCAGATGGTAAAAACGGAACCCTTATAGGATTCCTTTGTTGACAGTCTGCCCGTCTGTCAAAACTAATTCTTTGAAATCGCGTAGAGGTACCAAGCTGAAATTAATACCAAATATTCAGGTCTATGGTCACAAAGCACAGAAAAACCCATTAAAACTGCAGCGGCCGCCGCAGGATCGCTCGCGCATGCCACTACAACTGCTCGGTGTAAGGCCCGCCTATAGCGCCTATACCGGGGTTGCTAGGGCACCCGCAGCCTCGATGACTTGCAGAAGTATCGCTTTGATTATCTTGCAGTAGCTCCTCTAGGGTAAGGGGAGTTGGAGTTGCGCATACTGCCTACTCACTGGTCTACGTCGACGGAGCGAGTCTGCATTCGCGATCGACTCACGCACCCGCTCCGCGACCTCCTTCAGTGCGATAACAGATTCGCTCGCTTTCACTATCCAACAGAGCCCCTACCACACTGGATAGTATGAGACAGTGTCATGGATCTCAAGACACCGACATAAAGCCGTCGGCATGGAGAATCCGGCAGTCCGACATTCGGTAAGCGGTCACGAGCTTTGGTGCATGCAGAGCGAAATGCGACTTGAACGACCAGCGATCGTCCAGGTTCAGACCCAGATACTTCATCTGAAACAGTCCCTGTCCCTGGATGTGCATGGTAGCCCTACGAGGGAAACCTTTGCGCGGGCTATGGAAACGGAGGGCCTCAGTTTTGGGCATGGAGACCCTCAGATCCAGCGCTTTGATGTGGTCGACGACAAGGTGGGTACCAGTTTCAGCCAAGCGTGCCACATCCTAGTAAGACGATCCTCGGGCCGTGACAAGAGTATCATCCGCATAGCAGATGATACTCATCCCAAGGGGAAGACAACCACTCAGGAGCCAGTCACAGCCGATGGGCCATAGTATCAGGCGTAACACCGACCCCTGTGGAACCGCAACCGACACTTCGTCGACCGATCTGACCGTATCCCCCAATCCATACGACTACTCTCGTCTTGGATGTAGTCATCTAACAGCTGCTGGAGATAGATACCTCTCGTAGAGTCTCAAACGGCAGACTGTCAAAGGCGTGTTAAAGGTAAAAAACGACTTCTACCGACAGTACATGTTTTAACTGAACTCACGTACTCAGCCAATTTTGATTCTACTTAATATTTAAATAAATTTGTGATAAAATATTCCATTGAAAGTTATTATTTAAATTACATTTTTAACAAAGTTACTTAAAACAGCTGTCAAGTGTTGCGTGATATCACCTTATTCGCAAATTGCCTCTACTGAATTAATTCAAGGACTTTTAGTAAACAATTTTGTATTTTATTATATTCTGATAATTAAAATAACAACATACATTTACATTTCATAATTTTAATCCGTACTGTATTATATGTGTACGTACAGATAGAAGTACAGATAAAAATTTGTGCTTTTTCTGTGACACAAATACAAAAAAATATCAAAAGTTGGAAAACTATTTTGGAATTTTTATGCTTACGTTATACGTATTATAACTTTTATCTTATCCTATAGTTTTAATACAAAATGTGACAAAAAACGAAGCCTAAACCCTCGTATCATTTGATTGCGATAATTTAGAAGATGGCTTTTTTGTGCTCTAAGGGAGAATATCTAAAACATAATAGTAAAATAGTAAAATACGCTTATTTTGACACTATAATGGGAATTAAAATTGATAGGGCAGTAGCTGCATTCATGCAGCTACAAGTAGTCCTAGTTTAGTAAAAAATCTAAAAACAATACTGTTGTCGTTTAATCCTATAAGATAAATAGCAAAAAAGAAATGGAACTTCACACTATAAAAGAAATCAAAATTAAAAGGGTACTTCTAACCTAGAATTATGAAATTTGGTAGCTAGCATCTACAGGTAGTACTAGTATAGGAAAAAATCTAAAAACTATACATTTGTGGTTAAATCTTAAAAAATAATAGCCTTAAATAGCAAAATACACATATTTCGTCACTATAAACGAAATCAAAAATAGTAGGGCAAAAAATCGGTAAAATATACATTTGTAAAATTTGGTATTAAAGCTAGTTCAAGTGAGGTATCAAATGAAAGGGCTCTGGCTAAGCTAAGCCTGAATTTCAGAAAAAGTCGAGACCTCCAATTTTAGTACGGAGCCCTCGGTGGACGAGCATGACTCGCACTTGTTGTAAACTGTATTAACTTTTATAGAGTCGTTAAAACTATTTCATTTGGTGGTGACAAAAATACTCTATAATTTTTTTTCTGTTTTATTATAGCATAGATAGATTTTATTTCCTTTACTTCCTATAATTCTATTTAGGTTTATATTTTCTTACTATTCCTATTGCAAATATGCATTGAAAATAATTTCATAAATATATTAAATCAATACTCGTATAGTTCAAGCGGGCGAAGCCGCGCGATTCGGCTAGTGTATTAATATTATATTTTTTTCTTATCTTTGTTTTTTAAGAGAGAGAAAAAAAATCTAATCTGCTATTCTTAATTAAAATAAATAATTACCATTAGTTTTGCAGACAATTACAAATACAGGTTAATTAAAAATTAAAGCAATAAATAACAAATTGAATTAACAGAACAGCGAAATTACAATGTGAAATTGAGTAAAGTACTTATCGTCGCGTGATATAGTGGAAACATTTTTAACAATTCTTATTACTATTTCGGCACTATAAAGCAAATCAAAATTAATAGGGTACTTCTAGCTAACCTAGAATTATGAAATTTGGCAGTTAGCATCTACAGGTAGTTACTAGTTTGGGAAAAAAATCTAAACCATGTGGTTAAATCTTAAAAAATTATAGCCTTAAATAACAAAAAACGTGTATTTCGATACTATCGACGGGAACGGGAATCGAAATTAATAAGATACTTCCAGTTGACCTAGAATTTGACAGTTAGCGTCTACAGATAGCACTAACTCAGAAAAAAATCTGAAAACTATACATTTGTGGTTAAATATTAAAAAACAGCCATTCAAATTTGGTATTAAGGCTGCTTGTTCAAATGAGGTATCAAATGAAAGGGCTTTGGCTAAGCTAAGCCTGAATTTCAGAAATAGCTCGGGACTTCCAATTTTAGTAAGGAACCCTAGCATAGGCGAGCCCGACTCACGCTTGTCCGGTGTTTTTTTTTTATTTTATAAAGATATTTAAACTTACGTGCGAAAGTTATTCCATCATCAAAGAAGTATTATGAAAATATGCTTTGACTTTTATAGCATGTAATTGTCGGTGTCAAGCTAATGCTACAACAACTTTACTGCAACATCTATTTACCAAGCCTGTTAGGTTAACTTGGCATCGAGTTTAAAATTATAACATCTTTTTCTTATTTTTAACTTAAAAAAAAAAAGGTTCTCAATTCGTCGGAATCTTTTTTTTATGTATGTTCAGCGATTATTCGAAGACACCTAAAGTGATTTGCATAATTCTATTTTTGTTTGTAAGGGATTTATGTAAAGATAATATAATAAATCTAAAAGGATACTTCTCAAGATAGTGGTTGTCCTATGTTAAGCTACAAACTTAATTAGGTATTATTGTACATACGAACATTTTGGCATATTGACAAGAACATAAATAAAAATATTCGGGCAAATTGGAAACCTCTCCCTTTTTTGAAGTGGTTGAAAATAAGAATATCTTTTTTTTGAAGTTGATTGAAAAGAAATGCAACGATGAGTATCTCATTTCTGATATCATCTAAATCAGAACCTAAGTAAACTTTTACGAAACTATCCTTGAATTGATTCTTTTCAAATAAAAACAGAATCACCAGAATCGGTTGGCGTGGTATTGAGTTATTTATCCATTTGTCGCGCATACCTAATGCAAAATTAAGACTTATGTGATTTTCTCATACATACCATTGTCAGAAATGGACCAAAACAAAATGGGACCAAACGGTACTAGCTTTCAAATAAAAATAAAACATTAACATCGGTTCACCCAGTCAAACGTTCTGAGATAACAAACATAAAAAAAATACAGTCGAATTGATAACCTCCTTTTCTGCTCTCCCTCCCCCTTCCTCCAGATCGTTTTCCAAATATGTTTATTATACTGTACAAAAAATAACAATATTTGAGATATTTTTATGCTTGAATTGTTGCACATAGGGACTATACAATAATTATAGTGTTTCGTGTGTAGTAAAAACAATAAAATTTATAACGAAACCACGAAAGCGCAACGCGCTAAACTATGACGTCATATGTTAGTGCGGTCGTTTAGCCATATATTGCCGTGGAGGTAGTATGTTTAATATTTCAATTATTTTTGGAGATAGAAAAAACGGATCTTTTTTCGAGGTACAAATTTTTTACATATGCTGATAACAAAAAATGTTGGTGTGACTCATTATTGATTAATTGTTGTTAAAAAAAACATGTTTACTTAATACTATTCAGTATTAGACCAGTATCTTACTCATATAATCATTTCTATTTCAACCATAAAATTTATAGCAAAAAATGTAAAACATCCATACCAGTGTAAACATTGCCCAGCTGCGTGGCCACTCCGCTCGCGTGGTTGACAGCGCTGCGGGAGAACGAGCCCGTTATAGGCATAGCACCGACGAACGAACCCAATATGTTTGATAGGGAGAGGGTTATCAATTCTTGTGTAGCGTCTACTGATTCACCACTGGCTAAGCAAAAAGGCAGAGGCAAGTTAGGAATATTTATATTTATAAATGTTAAGACATTTCGTTACCCATTAAGACATTTCCGTTCTCCACTTTCCGCCGAATTCTTGAGGTATTGAGTGTTGAGTTGCGGACTTCGATGCCGTGCTTTGCCTTGTTATCAGAGCTATGAAATGAAAATATTAAATATTTGATTCCACCGAGTGGAAATCGAACTCACAATCGTCGTGTTTACATACGCATAGTAAAACGCTGCGCGGAGCCACGGCGGCCTCAATTTTAATTTACTGTTTTAATTTTTTTTATATATTCTATTTAACGACCGGTTACGTTTATGTAAACTAACCATTGAACTTAATACATATTCATAGATAGCAAACAGGCAAATGTTTATTCTAGATAAATAAAAACGTTTTAATTCAATTATGGAAAATATATATATATATATATATATATATATATATATATATATATATATATATATATATATATATATATATATATATATATATATAATAACATACAATATAACCATAATCAAAGAAGCAGAAACTATGCGACATAATAAATAAAACAATACAATTAATTTTACAACACTTCACATAGCATACATACCGAAGGCTTTAGCAATAGCGACATTTCCCAGTACACCAATAATTGGCACAAGGACTATTGAAGAGCCCAAATCCGAACACATATCGATAAATGTTACATTACTACCACCGTAGTTTGTACTGAAGGGCGGGATAGCCCACGATGGAAGTCCTTCTCTAAAACAAGTTAGTGTATTTCAATTAACAATAGCAGTTATAACTAAATCTAATTATACAAACAAGAAAAATATAATGTAACAGTATTTTGAAAATTAAAAAGGAGGTGGTGTATAAATAAATATCAATTATATTGATATTTATTTATACACCAGGTGGTGTATAAATAAATATCAATATAATTGTTCAAGATTCCTCAAATTGCACAAAACGGAAAATAAAAAAAAATTAAGACAAGTGCGAGTGGAACACGTATATGAAGGGTTCTGTAGAAGCAATCATAGATAATCATATATAGAAGTGTAAACAAATAAACGTACCGACTACCTACAACTAGGAATAATACGAGCATTTTTTCCAAAAAAAAAATAACTTTGTTTTTAATAGTGTTCTATGGTATTTGTATAAATAACATAGTAATAATTTACGGTTTCAAATATAGTGCTATATCTCAAAAACTGCTGACTGTATTTATTTTCTTAGATATTTCACTCTGGTATTTTATAACTATACTTTTAAATAGGAATGGGAACACATTTTAGTACTTTGAAAGTGTTAATAATTAAAAAAAAAATGGTTTTATGAACCTCAATGCCATTTATACTATTAATCCATTAGACCTATCTATAAACTCTCGACACGTATAGGTGAAGTAAAAAATTGTACTTATTTGGTGAAGTGATAAAAAAAAATGTTAGTTCCATGTACAGGGAGCCCCGTTTCAATATCTTTATTTTTAGGGTTCCGTACCTTTTAAGAAAGAAAGAACCCTTAAAAGATCACTTTGTTGTCCGTCTGTCTGTCTTTATCTCAGGAAAGCTTGGAGATATCGAGTTGAAATTCAATTCATATACCTAGATCTACAGCCCAATGATTTTCTGGTAAAAAAAACGTATTTCTACATTTACTTAAAAAAAGATATGGCCGTTTATATAGCAAAAAAACGTGTTTCAACATTATAAAAGAAATCAAAATAAATAGGGTACTCGCGGTTAACCTACAATTATGAAATTTTGAAATTTGACAACTAGCATCTACAGGTAGTACTAATTTAGGGAAAAATATGAAAACTATACATTTGTGGTTAAATCCTAAAAAATAATAAGACTTAAAAGGGGGACAAAATTTGGTATTAAAGCAAAAGTTCAAGTAAAGTATTAGATGAAAGGGCTCTGGCTAAACTAAGCCTGAATTTCAGAAAAAGCTCGGGATCACCAATTTTTGTAATGTAGGGTACATTATATTATACTGTGGGCGAGCCAAATTTGCGCTTGTCCAGTTTTGTTTTTATTTTAGTGTAAAAATCGTAAAGCGGTTAACAGAATATATACTAAATTTTAATTGTGTAGACCCAATAGTTTCGGAATAAAGTGGCTGTCACATACGGACCGACGGACAGACAGACAGATGTTAAGAATTTACAAAGATTCCTTTCTTTATCATTCGGCTGCGGAACCCTAAAAATAGAACTATTTGGTGGTACATTGAACTAACCCATGTTCAACTTACAACTTAAAAAAAATTGTGTTTGTCCTCTCTTTGGAACAGGCAAAGCGACTTAATGTTTTTCACGAATATCTAAATTAATTTCAAGAAGGAGACATACAGATATTTAGCATACTATGTGTTAAATACATTCATTTAACATATCTTTTTAGCTTTACGTAGGCAGAGAAAACTTAACTTATAGTTAAGAGACTTGGTTTCCCACTTCTCGCGAATTTCTATTTGACATTTTTCGTTGAGTGAGAGGAACTAAACGCCGAGGTTGTCTTGTATTAAAGCGAGAAAACGAAAGTAATTCATTACTCGATAGGGGTGGAACTCATAACCGTCGCGTTTACAGACAGACACTGTGCCGCTGCGTCACGACTGGTTATATATATTTCGATATTATTGGAGCATCTTTGCATTATTACAGATGGTTTTAGCTTGAGTGCTCGTATTTTATATGAAAGGTAAACGAGGTCATGGTAGGAGAACGCCTCCGCTGAGATTTGTCCAAAGGTGGCTACGCGCTCGTTTGATGAGACAACCATGAGGTCCAGTAAGGATGGCACCCAACCAGGGAAAAAGTGGGTTGCATTCGTCGGAAGGATATTAAGATTGGAGCTATTAATTATAGTTTTAGCCATGTTGAGCGTGAGCCTTTCTTAATGAGACACTGACTGAGTTTATATTTAATAAAGTACTTAGTAACGTATATACATACTTAAATACTACTAAACAAGTAATTACCCAACATTTTTGACAAAGCACAATGGCATTAAACCTATTTTGAAATAAAGATAATATCTTTTTCTACATTTACGTTTTTTTAAATAACTTCTATCTTTGTTCCTGCTTCAAAATAGGAACACTTTTAGGATCACTTTGTAGTCAGTCTATTTGTCTGTCTGTAAAAAAACCGTCGGTTGGCGAGGCCGACCCGCGCCTGTCCTATTTTTTAAATACAATAAAGTATCTCCATAAATAAAGACTACAATTGGTTATTCAATACTGTTGAATTCAATTGTTTGGATAGCACTCGTTAGTGGGTATTTCTACGTCGTAGAGTAAGTTTAACAAGTAGTTACAATTATTGTTCCAAAACTACTCGCAATACAATTGTTATAAGCATTGTTATAAAATATATATAAAATTACCTTAACACCAAAACATAATACATGTTTTGGTGTTAAGGTAATAAGTACAAGCAATACTGTGGAAATAATATTTTGAAAGTAATAACCTACTTTACGGTGCCAGTGAGTTTGAAGGGAGATTCTGAATGTAACTCCCATACAAATGACATTAACGAGCACAGCAGTACAATTATGGCGTTTCTCGAAGTCGATAACAGCCATAATGTCTTCTTAAAAGATTTTTGACTTGCCGGCAAATTTATGTCCTTCATTTTCTGAAACAGAAGTACACTTACCGTTGCTTGAGTTTATGATAAATACACAATCTATGCTTTCGATAAATTTGTAGAAAAGTCGTATCTTGAAGATATTAAAAAAAAATAGCCAGGGTGTGTTGTATTTTATTATTAATTTTTGTCTTTTTGTCGGTTTAGTTATTGACGTAATAAATACAAAATAAACATTCCACTTCTACAAATAAAAATTGTCGGTAACTCTAAGTAGGATTTAGTTTTTATTTCATTTATCGTTTTATATTGTAATCACTTCAAGGCGAAACGATTACAATGAAATAAATAAATAAAAGATTTCAGGAAGTTTAATAGCCGAAACTTAACTTTATAAAATTTCTTTAATAATGAAATTACTTTCGCTCGTAAGTTTTAATATCTAGGTCAAATTAAAATCTATGATAGATCACCTTGCAATCTTGAATCATTTATACATTCAATCATTTTTATAATTTTGAGAAAGTGCAAGCACTACGTGGCTGCTTGAGAGGACGAAATCGGCGGCAAGGCCCCCCAAGGTACTTTATTTTTAACCGACTTCTGTAGGTCCATTTCTGACAATGGTATTTGTGAGATATTTTTTATTTGGGAGCTAGTGCTTTCCGTGTGGTCCAATTTTAATTTGGTTCATATCCGACAATAATATCTGTGAGTAAATTACATAAGTTTTAATTAGGTAAGTGCGTGACAAATGAACGAATAGCTCAATATCACGCCAAAAAATTCCGATAATTTTTTTATGGTTCCGAAATTTTTAACCAAAAAGTAACCTTTATAAGATTACTTTGATGTCCGTCTGCCTGTCTGTCTGTCTGTCAAGATCTCTTATCTTAGGAACGCTTGGAGATATTGAGTTGAAATTTAAAAAATATACCCAGATCGGCGGCCCCATGATTTTCTGACAAAAAAAACTACAATTAAAAAAAAGATACGGCCTAATTAATAATGCAAAAAACGCGTATTTCATTTATTTATTTATTTATTAAGGACAACTAACAAAACATACACTTAATCGAATATTACAATCATGTCTTAAAAATTATTGGCTTAGTATTGCTTTACTTATAAGCTGCCACGGCATGATTAGGGACAGCTTCATATACTAAAATTAATTACATAACTATTATAATCGATTATGTAACAAGGAAAAAACCTAATAGGTACATATAATAAAACAAATTACAAAATATAAGAAATAACATACAGAAACGTGATCGAGATAGGATGACATCTAAGTATCAAGACGGAGAAGAACGCAGGAATGCAATACTTCTAGTTTCGAATACTTCAAGGCTATTTGAGAGGATATCGATATTAGCATCAGGTTGTTTTGTCATCCTGTTATACTGATCTATTTACTGTAGTGTTAAGGCCCAATTTAGTTTTTGAATTTTGGTTAAAGATAGAATATATTTACTTGTACGCAGTACCGTTGCATTAATATTTAGTTTCTCAACAATAAAAGGGCAATCTAACTTACCGTTAACCAAATTATATAGCAAAACTTGAATCAACAATTATCTCTGATCGAATCAACTAATAAGATTGAAATATTTTAAGCGGCTGTGATACGTAGGCAACAGTTTAGCTTTATAACAATTGTACGACAGGTTCCATAGGAAACGTTTTTGGTTTCTCTCGATACGCTGAATATGAACATCATAGTATGGTGACCAGACTTGCGCACAATATTCCAGACCAGATCGAACCAAGGCAGAATAAAGTGATCTTGGTCTGAGGCTTCTTAAGATCTTTATTATATCTTAAATAAAGCCCAGCATTTGAAATGCTTTAGTAGTGATTTTGTCAATATGAATATGGAATCTAATCCTTCTATCGAAATAAACTCATAAATCACTGATAGTTTCTACTTTTTCTAACGCTCTGTTATCAATAGTATATTACTTGCGAGTTCAAATGAGTTCTACGTGAGAATCTTATATATTTACACTTATCTATATTCAGGACCATGCGGTTTACCTTGCACCATTCTACTAGCCTGTTAAAGTCTTCTTGTAGAAATTTTGTATCATGTTTGCTTTTTATTTGTTTTGCAATTTTTAGATCGTCGGCGTAAAAAAGCATTCACTGTGTTTAAATAATGATACCATATCGTTAATAAAGATATTAAACAAAACTGGTCCCAGAACCGATCCTTGAGGAAACCCTGATAGGGTTTTAAATGGTTGGTACGAGTATCCACTAACAACAACCCTGGAAGTCCGTTTGCATAAATAGGCGGAAAATCATTTTAGTAAGTTACCTGTAATACCAATAGATGCAAGCTTGTGAAGAAGAATATTGTGGTCCACAGTATCGAAAGCTTTGCTTATGTCTGTATAAATTGTGTCAACTGGAATATTAGAGTCAACTGAATCAGTCAAAAATGTTACAAATGAGACAAGGTTGGTGGTCGTGGATCGAGCCTTAAGAAAACCAAACCGCTGTGGCGATATCAATTGCTTTATATGCTAGGCAATCGTGAGTCTTAATAATAATTCAAATAATTTCGACACTATCAAGGGAATCAAAATTCATAGGGTACTTCCGGTTGATCTAGAATTATGAAATTTGGCTGCTAGTATCTACAACTAGTACTAATTCAGGAATAAATCTGAAACTATACATTTGTAGTATAATTCTAAAAAATAATAGCCTAACATAGAAAAAAAACACGTATCATCAATTGCTTTATATGCCAGGCAATTGTGGGTCTTAATAATAATCAAATCAAAATCAAAAGTAATAGGGTGCTCCTGGTTAACCTAGAATTATGAAATTTGGTTACTACCATGTACAGGTAATATTTGTTCAAGAAAAATCTGAAAATTATACATTTGTGGTTAAACCCTAAAAAATAATAGCGTATTTTGACACTATAAAGGTAAACAAAATTAGTAGTATAATTCTGGTTAATCAGGTAGTACTAGTTTTGGAAAAAATCTGAAAACTATAAATGTGTGGTTAAATCCTAAAAAAGGTATCTATTAGATGAAAGAGTTCTGGCTAAGCTAAGCCTGAATTTCAGAAAAAGCTCAAGACCTCGAATTTTTTTACGGAACCCTCGGTGGTCCAGCCCGAATCGCGCTTTTTTTTGTATTAGTATATATAGTGTTACATTATTAAGTACTAGCGGCCGATTCGCGGCTTCGACGGCATACCACTATAATTCGTTTATGATATCAGAAATAATATATAACCAGCGTCCCGATCGCAGCGTCGCCTGCGAAATCACGAAAATATTCGTTTATATATATATATATATATATATATATATATATATATATATATATATATATATATATATATATATATATATATATATATATATTTATATTTAGTATACTTATAAAGACTTTTAATATGAAACTTTTAGCACCTTGGGCTACCTTATTGTAACTTCCATAAGAATTTTAGATTGGTTTGGAAATACAATATACAGGATAGAAGTGGCTTTTAATGAAACCACAGTTTTAACTTCTCTATAAAAGCCTAACACAATATTATTATTTTTTTTTTAGATAGTTATTGGGTCTAACGGTCTTTATTTTGGAACTAATGAAACTCAATGGTTTTGTAGTACGTTGTTTGATTATTTCTGCAACGCACGCGGCTAAATTAATACGATAGCGTTTCTAATTATTGTTATTTGATTATTTAAGGCTAACTAAAAATTCAACTGGAATGTTATTTAGCCTATAGCATATATTCATACAAAACAAAAAGTAAATCCGACCAATAGATCCAGAGATCTTAGCGTTTAAACAAATAAACAATCAAACAAACCAACAAATAAACAAATAAACAAACAAACAAACAGACAAACAAACGAACTCTTCCGCTTTATTATATTAGTATACATAGAAATATATGTATATTATCGTAATATGATTAAAACAACTTACCCTCATTAGGAGAAGTACAATTATACTTGATATTCCTAAGGTGCTGTCTGCAAGTGCAGCGTTTGGTATGTTTATGAATACCTAAAAAAAATAACTTATTATAACAAAACTTAATTTGAATAAGAATAAAATCAAACATAAAAAGTTATTAAAGTTCGTTTATATCAAAAGTTGAGAGAGGCCTGTCGTGGAGCAGGGGCACAAGCTTGTCACAAGCTGTAAACGGAAAATACGAAGGAAATAAAATATTTAATATTTTTATTTCTTCGCTCTGGTGTCCAGACAAAGCTCGGCGTTAAGTTCCAACACTCAATACGCAATGCCTCCAGAATTTAACGAAAAGTGGGGAGCAGTGTCTTAACACTAGGCTCCCTTTGCCTACACGCGGAATACAGGTTGAAGCAGAAAAAAACGTTGTTACGTATTATAATACGTTACGGCTATGAATTTAAATTTCTCTGAGTTATTTTATACTAGAAAGCTTATATTATACAAAGTAAAAATATAATTTTATCTACTTTACTACAGAGAAAATAAATTCATAATTTCCAGGTTATTTCTGTCCACCTATAAAATTTGAAAACTCTGTATTTTTAAATTGAATTATATGGTGAAATACAGCTAAATTTACTCTGCTATTCGTTATTAGTTTAGTACTTTAGTACCTGGGCAATAAATTATACCTAATGATTTGAAGGTAAATTTAATTATGAAAATGCTTATTTACTTAATAATATACGCTAACCTATTAACAATAATAGCACGATTCATAAAAAGAAAAAGAAGTATAATATAAAACAATAAATTATTTTATTGTACCATTTTTAAGGTATCGATGAAACCTCTAGATTTAAATTGAAGTCCCAGTAATCCTTTGAGCTGTGAAACGGCTATAATGACAGACGTTGCAGAAGTAAATCCAACTGTCACTGGCACTGATATAAAATCAATTAGGACACCTGTATTAAAAAATATTGAACATTGTAATTTAAAATATTTATACAATTAGTTTTAAGTTTATGCCTTAACATGATGAACTACACTAGAATTATTTTATAAGAAAAAAATTAAAATACATTAAGAAAAAAATTAAGGAAACGTACATTAAGGAAAAAAGGAACTCTTATAAGAACACTTTGTAGTTCGTCCCTTTGTCTGTCTCTCTGTATGTCTGTGTGTCTGTCTGTCTGTTATACACAAGTAAACGACCTCATGATTTCCTGAGAATAAAATGTATTTCTACATTTATCTTTTTAGATAAAAAGGCGGTTTATATAGCAAAAAAACATGTATTTTGACACTATAAAACGAAACAAAGCTAATAAGGTACTTCCGGTGGACCTAGAATTATGAAATTTGGCACCTAGCGTCTACAGGTAGTACTAGTTCGGAGAAAAACTATACATTTGTGGGTAAATAAAAAAAATAATAGACTTAAAGGAGGACAAAATTTGGTATTAATGCCGCTAGTTTAAGTGAAGTATCAGGTGAATCTGGCTAAGCTCAGCTTGAATTTCAGAAAAAGCTTGACGCCTCCAATTTTTGTATGGAATCCTCAGTGCCGGAGAGCCCGACTCACGCTTGTCCGATTTTATATTTTAATTGTGTCGTTGACTTAGTGTATAACTAAATAATTATTTAAGGGTACATATGGTAACATTTAAGAAAAAAACATTAATAGGAATTTTAAAGGTCGTGCGCTGTTTAAAATTATCTTTCGACGATTATTCTATATATAAAGACGTATATTCTATATTATATATTTTTTTAGTAAATGTAGTTTGTTTTTTCTAAAATTAAAACTACCATAGTAAGCCCATATACCTATACAATTAAATATATCTAAACAAATAAACAAACCTAAATGCAATATTCCCATAGCAAATTGAACTACGCCAGTTAGGAAGCACAGTAGAATTGCATAGTCGAAGTTTCGCCCTTGTATTTGCTCATATGTCATGAGGGCTAACAGAGCAGTCGGGCCTAGCGTTATGTCCTTGCACGAACCAAATACTAAGTACACAAAACATCCCATAAATGAAGAATAGAGGCCATACTGAAACAAAGAAGTAGATTAACAAATTACGTACGCTTGCAAATATATTGTATGCTTAGAAATAGCCGCTAAATGCAAGTCATTTTGCTATAGTACATTGTGCGGGCGCACCCAAATAATCTAACTTAACTTAACTCAGCTTCACGCTTTATCCCTTGCAGTCAGAGAGAACGGAGCGCCAAACGCTACGGTCTCTACATAACTCTTTCGCCTCGTCCACTGTCATCAACCTCTTCATACATGCCCTTCGGAGGGTCCTCATGCTTTTTACGTGACCTTCCTCCAGTATCTTTGATACTGTGTTTTCGAAGGTCAAACGAGGTCTCCCCCTACCTCTCTTACCGCTCAGTTTTCCATAATAAATCTTTTTTGTCATTCTTTCATCACTCATTCGTTCGACGTGCCCAAACCAGCTGAGCACGTTCTTCTTCAATCTCACCGTGACATCCTCGCTAGCACCTGCCATTCTGTGTGCCTCTTCATTGCGGATTCGATCAGCTAAGCTGACTCCGCATATACTACGAACAGATCGCATCTCCACAGCATTCATCTTTCTTTCATTCTTCTTCTGTAATACCCACGTTTCGCTGCCGTATAACAGAGTCGGTACCAAAACTGCATTGTGTACGGCCAAACGCGCAGCTGTGCTGACGTTTCGCCGTCTCATCAATGCAGCTAAGGCTCCGTGAACCTTGTTACCGGCAGCAATACGCTTTTCCACATCTTCCATCTCTACTGAACATACTTCCCAAGTATACCACTTCATTCACTTGTTCTAATATCTTACTATTTACACTGATCTTGCATTCCGTCCTTTCTTCATCTCTTTCAAAAATCAGAACCTTTGTCTTATTCACATTGGTTTTGGTTATATAGCTGTTGACAAATTAAATATTTTTAAAGCACAATTGTTCATAGTACAAACAATAAAATAAACAAATGTGAATTATTAGTGAAGGGTACCTTCATAAATCATTAAAAAAATTCCTCATAGAAATAACGATAATGTAGTAAAAAAATCATATTAAAAGTCATTATAGTTGTCAGTCAATTCTGTTTATTAAATAATCATATACCTTAAGCCGGTGAAGCCGTGGGCGAGCCGCTAGTAGTAAATGTACAGAGACAATATTTTTACTCTTTTATTATATATATATATATAGATAACTAATTGAGTTTCAATTAAATTAATCTTCAAGCCATCAAATCTATCGTTAATATTACGACAGTCGTTTGTAACCAATACATAAACAACATTATGGCATATTTTATAATAACAATATACAGACAGTGGAAGATAATATTAAAATAAATCCAAAGTATTTTCATTAATATTTAAAAAAGATGCGAAATAACAAATCTTGCCCTAATGCAATTTAATGATAGTGAATTTACTAAAGGAGGGATATTTGTAATCAATTTACTGAACACTTTGCTAATACCTATTGGACATATGACAATTCAAGCTTAAATTCATATACAAATTCTTATTTTAATTTACATCTTGCTAATGTTTGTATTGACAAAAAAGAAATTATAGACCAATTGGAGAAACTTAAAATATGCAAGGGCCCTGATAATATTTCACCTATTTTTGCTAAAAATGCGCAAAATCTTTGGCAAACCCACTAATTATTTTATCTCAAAAGTCACTAGAAGACGGTATATTTCCAAGATTATGGAAAAAGGCGAGAGTCGTATCTATTTTCAAAAGCGGAGACAAAGAAGATATAACTAAATATAGACCCATTTCTATACTCTCTGTCTTCTCAAATATCTTTGAAGTAATTATATATAGTTCACTTAGCTGGTACGTAAAACTTTGTATGATTCAATGAAAATCCACATGGATTTTTGAAGAATAGATCAACTATGACTAACTTAGTCTCATTTATTAACGATGTATCTGAATTGCTGGATAGTAACGGGCAAAAGACTGCATTTACACTGATCTCGCTAAGGCCTTTGACGTTGATGATCACAGTATTCTAATACATAAGTTAAGGTATTACGGTATCTGTGGGAAAGTTATTGATTAGATTGCATATTTGGACAATCGCAAATTTAACGTTGTAATTGGAGGAAATCAATCTGACACTTTTATTGCAACGTCCGATGTGCCGCAAGGATCACACCTGGCCGCACATTAATGCTTTAAGAGCTGTGTCTGGTGTGTGGTGCACACCCTTATACTCTAAAACTACTGTACAATGCCATAATCTGTAGTCACATTGACTATGGAATATTTTATACAGCGTGGCCAGATGGCCACGCTGTATAAAATATTCCATAGTCCATAGCTGTATCTACAGCGTTAAGCTGATCAACAACATTCGATAAAGTATCCCAAAATTATTGTTTTATAGTAACCGCGAAAACCAAATGACAAAACAATTGCACATTTATATACCTGAGGAGGCAATCCAGCGAGTGTCGCATAAGCCAGTGCCTGCGGTATAACGGTAAGTCCTACTGTAATTCCAGCTATAAAATCCGCTAGTGCCTTTTCTGAATTGTAGTCAGGGAACCATTTTGTAATGGGTAATCGTTTATACATTAATCTCTTGCACCAATTTTGCCTCTTAAAGCGTTTCTTAGACGGTGATGGCATGTTCACCTGAGAAAAAAAAAATTAAGTTACTAAGACGAAAATCCTTAAAGTACACCTACATAATATTATACTAGCGGCCCACCCGCAGCTTCGCCCGATTGAACTACATGATTATTGATTTAATAAAGCATTGACTGACAACTATAATGACATCTAATATGATTTCTTGACTACATTATCGTAATTTCTATAAGGGTTATTGATTGTTTTGATTTAAAACATACGACCAATGTTGATACTTGATATTTATAATAATATACATACTTTGAACATTGATACATAAAGCTAATTGTTTATTATACGTATTCATATCTTTCTTTTAACGTATGTTATGTACGTCTTATCATTATTTTAAAACTCTGTTAAATGTGCTGATGTCAATGAATAATTTTATTTACTCCTTCAGGAACAGCCTTAAATGTTAAATTGAAAAAATGTTAAATTATTATAAAAAATGTTAAATTACTGATTTGGGTAAGGAATCATAATATTCTTTGTAAAACAATTAGCTAAATGTACAATTGGTAAATATGTAGTTATTACTAAGTACTTGTGGAAAGGATGTTTTAGAAATTATTATATAGTTTTATTTCAAACTATTATATATATTTTCTAAATTGTTGGTTTACGAGACGTTCACGGATTTTTAATAGGAATAGTAAAATTGATATAGATCGGTAATCTGGCATAGAGGAAGGGTTGCGGTTTTTAGGCAAAGGAGTTAATTGGGCCTCTTTCCATGGTGAAGGAAAGGTACAGTTTTTGATATTTCAAATGATAGAGTGGAGTAATAAGGGATATAACAGTACATCAGGTGTGGGCTTTTGTAGGTTTTGTAGATCTTAACCTTTGTGCTTAGTGGGAGGCGAGAGCGAAGTACTGGTCGCAACAGGTTAAGTGTTACCTTCGCGGCATTCCTGGCCTTCTTGACCTGGGCTGCCATTGTCAGGTAAGTGGCTTCTTTAGAACAAGTGATCTTCAACAGTCATCAACGAAGACGTTTCCAAAGCCATTATTTAGCCAAGAATCTTACCAGCGCGTTTCAGAAAATAATGATTTATGCACAACGCCTTCTATTAAGCCGTGAAAATGCCGTTTTTATGTTTATGTGTATGTAAAAATTATGCGTATGTGTTATAATCGAAAACGACGTTTTACTAAATACATATTATACAGTTAAAAATACAAATTTATTATAAATATAGATATAGGTTGCTATATATTCACAGGCAAACTCATGTCTTGAGTTCATTGAAATGATGATAACTTTTTTTTTAATGAACCGATTTTAATGAATCAAACTTTAAATGTTTTGCCGAGTTAAAATAAACCAATTGGTGAGTTTTAAGTAAATAGCTTTAGTACTTTCGGAGATAAGCGTGATCATGAAGACAGAGAGATAGAAAGATAGACAAGAAATTAAAAAAATATATTTTTTGCTTTCTATTAATCTTTTTAAGCGTCCCTCTATCCATTTCAGTCAAAATTACTAAATGTACAGACAAAATATTTTTACGGTTTTAATATATATATATATGTCGGAGAAAGACGCGCAGTTGGCGTTAAAAATAAACGAGTAGAACCTCCGACCATGTCCTGGCCTTTGATTCTATTAGTATGTGAACAAATTAATTAAATAATCAATTTTCCGAATAGTCGACTAGTCGGTTATGTGGCAGAGTACGAATAGTGTTCTATACTACACCAGAGACAAGACTTCACGTAAATAATCATGAATAGGTCTTAGCCACATTTACAATTAAAATAACAATTAATTATTAATCCAATAATGAATTGTCCAAATAGACGAGGTTAGGCAGTGGCAGAGCACGAGTAGTACTCCGCACCAGAGCCAACACTGCCCGTACAATGTCCGTGCGGTCTTTTATACGATCACTAACAAATAAACGATAAAACGATAAATATACGAGATCAATCCGTTTAAATAGTTTAATTTAAAATGTGTAATTATCAAAGATCTTACTAATTAAAGATAGATTTTATAATTTTGAAGTCAGGGCCAAGCAAACAGGCATAGTAATTTGATATTGTAGTAAGGTGGAGGACACCTATTAACATTATAAGAAATACTTATGTAAAGAGCAAGAGCTACATAAAATTGGAACCATACAAAGTGATCCTTTTTGCATAAATAGAGGAATCAGACAAGGAGATCGGCTGTCTACAAAACTATTTAATGCTGTGCTACAAAGTGTATTTAGAAAACTAGACTGGGATCAATGTGGTCTCAATATAAATGACAACCGACTAAATCATCTAAAGTTTGCTGATGATAAGTATTATGATACAATCTCTAGGGAATAAAAGCAAAGAAGTTGGACTTGAAGTAAATATTGAATAAACCAAAGTTACAAACACTGTAGAGGTAGACATCAAACTACAACTCAGTAATATGCAGCAGAACCAAAATGATTGATATCTTAAAACATGTCAATCAGTTGAAATGGGGCTGGACAGGTCACATGCTACGCAGCCGACTGAGAAGACGATCACCATATCGTACCAAGGGGGTGTTCAAGGAAGCGAGGATATCCTCTCAGGAGGTGGAAGGAATCTCAATTTAACAAACTCTGGGGTCATACTGGATGAGAGTTAGTAGGAGACAGCTGGACGGATATAATTTGAAAATAAATAAATAAGGAGAAATCTTATTTTATGATTTAAGTTTAATTTTGCAAAGAAAATGTACCTTGTTTGAATAATAAAAGGCTTTATTATTTTTATATTATTATGATTATTAATTATTTTTGTTTAACAAAATCAAAGTATGTTTTACTTTTATTTTTGAGATGGACAGATGGACAGACAACAAAGTAATCTTATAGGGAAGGAATCTTTTAAGGAAAAAAAGAACCCTTATAAGATCACTTTGTTGTCCGTCTGTCTGTTTAGAGCCTTTATCTTCATAATTTCCTAAAAAATTGTATTTCTACTTTGATTTATAAAAAAAATAGTATTTAGACACTATAATGGCAATCAAAATTAATAGGGAACTTCTGGTTGACCTAGAATTATGAAATTTAGTATTTAGTTAGGTAGTAAGTTCTTGTTCAGGAAAAAAATCGAAAATAGAATCATTTAAAAAATAAAAGGGAGGCAAAATATGGCATTAGTTAGTCGCTAGTTCAAATGAGGTATCAGAGGAAAGGGCTCTGGCTAATCTAAGCTTGAATTTCAGAAAAAGCTCAAGATCTCCAATTTTTGTACAGAACACTCGCTTGTCCCGTTTTCTCCGCAAAAGGTACTGAACCCTCAAAAGCCTTTTTTTTCAAAAATCTTGACGTACATACGTTAATATATAAGTACATCTTATCTATAATGTTATCTTTATATTCCTATTGATCCAGTGGTAACCCATGAACTGTAGCAGGGTTTCCCAACGTTTTCTTGATCAAGGACCACTTTTATATAAACATTCTTGGGAGCAGGGACCACTATGCATGTAGATATCATACAAATTTACTGTAATAATCAAACAGAAACTTCGCTTCATCATCCCTAGTCAGAAAATTAAAATAATTCACAGACCATATTTAGGCGGTCCACTGGTTGGGAACCAGTGATCTATAAGGTAGGCAAAGCAACCTTAATGTTCACTCTGTTCCCACACTGAATCCCACACTTTTTCATTCCTCTGAGTTGGAATCAAACCCACAACCGTTGCATTACTGTCACATGCTTGAGGCCCTTAACCACAACAGTCTCGAAACTAATGCTGTTATGCACTATATAAATTGAAATGTAAGTCTTGGGAATTAATCTGGTTTACGAGTATATGCAAAAAATGTCTTATTTAATAGAAAAAAATCACATCTATCTAGATAGGTGGTAAGTACACAAAGATTTAGTCAATTTTTTATTATAATTATTTATGAACCAATTGTAACTGACAAGAATCTAATGGTGCATTTAAATTGCTGAAGCCATTTCTGAGATTTGCAAAAAGCTTTAAAATTTTTGTATTGGGTTCCATTACATAAATAAATAAATTTTTGGGTTCTATATATTACATTATTAAATCAATTAGCTTGATATATACCCAACAAAATTTTGAACTTTTTCCTTTTTAAAATTGGTAAAAAAGGCATTTGTTTCTGTAATATCCTCTTCGTTTTTATTACAATTACTTAGTATGCTAATTCATTATGTAGAGTTGTTGTCTTTACACTAAGCTCTGTTCGCCTGCTAATTGGTATATTATTTCATTGCTTTTAATTGTTTTATTGTACTCTTATATTTTATCATCTAGCAATAGAAATAAACATATTATAAAACTAAACAAAACAAACACAACCATGTTAAGAGCAAAACATTTGATAATAATTACATTTAAGTTCTAAAATAAATTAAAATTTATTACATTTAAGTACTGATCTTTATAATTTTACTGTTATTTATTTATAATGGATAGGTAGAATTACTTGTAAACAAACAGTATTTACTACATTTTTGGATTAAATGCTTTTTAAAATATTAAATATATAATATACTTTCAAATTTTTCTTGATATATTTTTAATAACATATATCAAGAAAAATTTGTAGTAACTCAGAACTTATATTCAGTATCACTAAATAAATATAACTAATTACAAGATTTTTCAGAATGATTTAAAAAAAAAAACAATTACAATTTAATACAGAAAATACTTACCTCAGAAATTCTTTCCACGTAAACTAAAAATACTGAACGTTGTAACTAGTTAGTTATATATTTGTACTGTTTACTGTACTAGTACAGTTACCCGAAATATATATTATATATTAAGAACACGTCAACCATATAAAAATATATTTACCGTAATGTATGTATTTCTTAGTAACAATAACGAAGACTGTTTTATTTTCACTTATATTTTTGAGTTTTATGTCAAATTCGACAAAATTCAAATGTTATAAAAGTTTTGACATTGATATTTAGCAACAGTCACTGTCAAATATATTCAGACACGTTCTATATAATCCAGCTATAGACAAAATAAATAATTAAAGTAACTACAATAATAGAAAGTCACTTAAAATTTTTCAAACAATAATTTGCTATTTATCGCTTGAGGCTAGTAAATAATGATTTAAAATTGGTATTATTAGATAGTAGAAGTCATGGTGTTACAAATAATGTTACGAAACATAATATTACGTGTTCTTATATTTTTATTTAAAATTACACAAGAAGAAGAAAATATGTATTGTTAACGTACTCGTGTAAAAGAAGGTAAATTTAGGTGGAAAATAATTATAAAAGCAGTGGAATTGTGTCAATCGGGGGTAGTTGCTTGTAAGTGACGGCCGTTATTGGAAGGATACTAGTGTGAAGTATTGTTAGTAGGTGATACATATCGCTTATTGCAATTACATAGTATTCCTTTCCAAATAGTTTAGAATCGTATAGATGAGGTGTGTTTTTAACGTGTTTTTTTAAAAAACGTTACCCACTTCCGATTTCTAACAATACAGGGTGGAAGAGGCAGCGCTCCTTTTACGGAAACAGCATATAGGGCAAAATATTTCAAACCCATACCTAAAGAAATTAATCAAGATGCCTCAACAGTTTGGACGTAGGATTTTTTTTTCATTTCACGATTTTTATCCATACCTGTATTTCGAGTGACGCGATTATGTATAGATCCCAATAACATAAACTACTACAAAAATACTACTAAAGGTTAAACAACTTCGAAGTTTATCGCCAATTACTACGACTCGATTTCGGAATGAGGTGTGTGGGCGGTGTTCCTTTGATAGGTTTATGTGTGCGTGCGTCGTCCTTACAAATGGCGTTTTATTTTAAAACGACAATTTTATTATTTATTTTGTTGGAAAAAATAACTTTTTCATTTTTGGGAATTTATTTTTTTCTGATTTATATTAGGCTTTTATAGAGTACTTAAAACTGTGGTTTCATTTAACGTGGTGCTTACACTTCCACCCTGTATAATAATTTTATAATATAATAATTTTATAATTTATTTAAAATTTATATATATGTGTTGTTTGCTATAAGGCCCAACTTTAGCCGCCATGTTATATGGCAGTTCTCTTAAAATTGTTATTTTTAACGGAAAATTATGTCTTTTTTAAAACCAGCGTGTAAAGTCGTAATTTTGCTGTGAGATGTAAGCTTGGACATTATAATGCACGTTTATTGAAGTGGCATCTATGAACAACCCCTACTTATTTTATCAATGAATTTTTTAAAAAATGTGTTAAATCGGACATTGACGATTAGTGTAGAATAATGATAAGCAACTGGAGAAAAATGATGCTGTGGTACCAACAATGATTTTTACAACAGAATTGAAATTAAATACTCACTTATTTAGCTTCACGCTGTAATACTAGTGGGAAAATCAGAGAGAACGGAACCCCAAACGCCAATGGGAGCATTAAAAAATCATTTCCCATCTATGAAGATCCTGAGCTTATTTGATAATGATAACTTTGAAATTTTTAAAAATACGTGTGGATTTTTTTTGTGGTGATATTGGAATCAGTTCTTTACTCATTTCAGCAAATGTGTTTCATCTGTACATTATATATTACTTTACTCTTTGTTATAACTTAAAGCTAAACGTTTGTGAAAGTTTGGAGTTTGTGAGCGTTTGACGAGTCATCACAATCGTATTAGTAGGTAATCGTATTAAATATAAATAAATATGTTTAAATTCGTTTACAAATATTTCATACAAATTTTAACAAATTAATCTTTGAAATATTCACTATTTTAAGTTAAATTAAAAAGAATGATTTAATAATATTATAAATAAATGGTTTATAATCTGTGATAATATGGTTATAAATTATAATGAAGCATTAATTATCTGTGCCGACAATTGTTTCTGCTTGTGCTTGGTATAGGTGGTAATTTTGAATAAAGTTAGTCCTGTTTCCGCCGGGCGACGCTATCGGATAAATACTGCTCAAATTTATTTTATAGATACTGATTTAAAACATTAATTTAACTTTGTTTATTCGTATTTTTACTTCATTTGTTAATTTAACGTTACTTTGTGTAATTTTATAAGTTATATATAATTATTATTTCGTAAATTTCAATTTAGTAAGATGGCAATTCAATTTAGTTTTTGTCCTGTTAATTTGGGAATGTAAACTTTAAGAATAACGTTTATTATAATATTTAAAGTAATTACTAAAAACGATGCTCTTAAAATTAGGTCAGCAATACAATACATTATATTTATTTTATCAGTAATGTAATGTGGGTAGGCCATATTAATGGCGGACTATGTTAATTGTAATTGTATAGAATTTTTCAAATCTGATAATTATAAATTATAGAAGCTATAAATATTTCAATATTCTCTAGATTGTTCTACGATATTAGCATTTGACAATTATTTCTTTTTTTTCCAGTTGTAATTTCAAAATGTATAGCCACCTCGTGCTGTGTGCCTCGTTGGTCTTCTATAATGTTTAAGAACATTCGAGCGGTTTTTCAAGTAAGTATTTTATTATTTAAGATATTTAATTAATTATTAATGATTGAGGCCAATCGTGGTACAGGGGCACAGTGTGATTGTAAACGCGACAGATTGTGGGTTCGATTACCACTGTAGGCTCTCGAGCAAACCAGACTGACGCTAAAATAAAGTTAAATTAAATCAGCTTCCATCCATTCATTCCCTTCTTTCATTCCTTTCATTCATTTCTTTCCGCCGAAACTTGCAGGCATTGCGGAACTCAACGCCGCGCTTTGCCACCAGAGCGAAGAAATGAAAATATTAATTTAAATAAATATCTCATATCCTGGAATTTTAAAATAAATAAATCAATGATTAGGAGTTAAAAGAGGAATAAATAGTTCTTAGTTAGTAATCTATTACATCTCACTGCCTTAAGTATTCATATTCTCCAAACGTTAATTTATTATAATAATTTTACAAGATGATTGTTTTTTTAATATTTAATAAATTACCTATTATTAACAAAAGAGTGCTATTTATATTTTTCTCTATATGCGTTTAAAGGGTAATTTTAAGCTGTAACAAAATCTAACTAATTTCCATACTTACTGTGGAAAATCATTTGGCTGACTTTTAATAAAACAAGAAATAATATTATTCTAATGTAAAATGATATAAACAATATTATTACATCTTTATATTGCTGAAATTAACATTTAAAGCTACATTAATATGAAATTTTATATTGAAAACTAATGGGAATCAATGTATTAGTTTCACTTAATAGTCACTTTAATTTTGTCCTCTTTGTCAATTGGAAATAACTACTGGTTGTGTATGAACTTCTCAATTTTTGTGGGACCTTCTGGTCTTAAAGCTGAAAATTACATGTCTTGAGTCAAAATTACATGTCTTAAATCTCATGTTGGTACGGAGAAAACTATAAAGTTACTTTTAACTTATTGTTATAATTATAGTGATGTTCCCATTTCCAATAAAGGACATTTGATATTGATAACTATCACTTTTACTGTGGAAAGACCTTGTCTTGTTTATTTTATCTACTTTTATCTATTTATGGTAATAAATGAATGGTATTAAATCAATTGCATTTATTCTTACAAAATTTAGCTACTCATGCAATCTACATGTAACTTAAGTCCTAAAGATTTGTTAAAGTAAAAATTTAAAGAAATTAATACTTCTCAGTTCTGAGGCAGTAACTATTGAACCAGTGGTAATTTAATTTACATTCATAAAATTTACCTTGTTTCTTTTTATTTTGTATAAAATTCCGTTAAACCTCCTGCTAATAAGGTAAACAAAGAATGCCCATAGAAACTGATGATTAATTTATATATTGTTAGCTGTTGATTAGAATCAAAATTTATTATAAAAACTGCTATAGCATAGTAGTACAGTCTGACAACTGTAAACGTGATGGTTGTGGGTTCGATTCCTACTTCTAGTGATGGGATAGTGATGTATAAATTTTCTTGCTCTGGTAACCTGGTAGAAAGAGCGGCGATAGGATTTGCCATTTAACGTGAAATATTTCAAATTGGGACAAAAAGTAGTGCTAAAACTATGTACTCATGGTTCTAAATTAAAATATTATGTTTTTTTCAGATGGCAGTGAAAAGTGTATTGGAACATACAAGTTACAAGTGCGAGTATCCGGCGGTGCTCGTATCTTGTGTCCTACTGAGTGTCGTTCGTGAACCAGCTTGCTTTCTACATCTAATACGGAAGAGATAAAAAAATTTACAAATATTGAAGCTAACCAAAATCTTCAAAAAAGTTGACTAAACTAGTCCTTTAGAAAGATTCCAATGATGTACATATCTAAGGAACTGTGAAAGGTATTTCAAAGATTTTTTTAGCTCCAGTCTGTATCCCACTTAGCAGGGTAGGCAGAGGGGGGAACCTGGGAACCTAGTTTAACACTTTTAATATTCCACTTTTCTGTCTAATGCTGGAGGGATTTGAAATTTTGGAAATGAAAGGGAGTTCCGTGTATCTATATTTTGTTTACATTTGTAGGTTTATGTATGGATTTTTTAAAATATTTATTATATACATATTTTATGAGCTGAAAGTTTTAGATAAAAATTACTTTAAAAATTAAGATTATATATTTACATTTCCCTGCTCCCACAGGCGATGAAAATTAATAAGGCGTTGTGTTTCGCCACACAACATTAAATTTCCTTTATCCTCAGCTTCACACTGTATCCCGCACACAGCAGAGTAGGCAGAGGGAACCTAGTGTTAACACTCCTGTTCCCCACTTTCTGCCGAATTCTGGAGGCATTGCGTGTTGAGTGGCAGAGCTCAACGCCGCGCTTAACCTCGGCACCAGAGCGAAGAAATGGAAATATAAATTTATGTAAATATTTCATCTCCTCGAGTGGGGATTGAACCCACAACCAGTCGGTTTTACAGTCACACCTTGTGCCGCTGCGCCACGACCGGCCTCATTTATCCTCCTTGAAAAATAATATAATTTAATATATTATAGAAAAAAATTAAATTTAAATATAAATAAAGTGACAGTGTTTCTCAATGCTTATTACAGAGAACGAAGGGGACAGGAGCGGGCGAAGTGGCTGCAAATGGTGAAAACCGCATCAAAATCCGTTGGGTGGTTTAGAAGAAGAAAACGTAGAAAGGCCAGACAGAGAAAAAATGCGTTCTTATTTTATAATATATAGAGATAGAGAAGAGAAGAGATAAGCATTCGTATAGTTAAAGCGGGCGAAGCCGCGTCCGGATCCGCTAGTATACAATAAAATATTTTATATACTAACATTTTTTCTTAGATTAGTGAGATTGTTCTAATATGATTTGTTGCTATATGTACTAGTAATAGGATTTTAGTTATTATTATTATAAATAGTATTATTATTGATATAAATTTGTAACTTGGTTGTGGGTTGTGTTACTGTTTGAAGCAATTTTTTAATTATTAATAAATAATGAAATATAATTTATATCTAAGAATGATTATACGGTAAGTATGTTTTTTTTTATAAAGGAATTAAAGTTAAAAAATAAAAACTGATTTTCTCTTAAAACAAATGTTTAGATATAATTCTCATTTACGTTAAAGAACTATTATTTAATTTTCCTGGCGTTGAGTTCCGCAACCCGATACGTAACTGTAGAACTTTAGAACTGCAGGGTTTTATGTAGAGGTGTGATGTATGTAGTAGTAGTGTAGTAGACATGTTTTCTTTCTAATGTGTTTTATTTTTTAATGTGTTACCATTTTTTGTGTTAGGAATCTCAATGAATATATGTTTTTACATTTTCCAAAATAAATCAGATTTGCGAGTAACTTTTATTAAAATAAGAATCTGTAGAATTATTTTTCGAACGTCAAATTACTCTTTTTTTTTTAAATATCTAAGTATATGTTAATATGAATCATTAATAGAGGCCAGTCGTGGCGCACGGGCACAGTGTGAATGTAAACCGACTGGTTGTGGGTTCGATTCTCACTCGAGGAAATGAAATATTTACTTAAATTTACATTCCCATCCCTCGCTCTAGTGTCGAGGCAGAGAGCGGCGTTGAGTTCCGCTCCTCAACACGCAATGCCTCCAGAATTCGGCGGAAAGTGGAGAACGGTGTGTCTTACCATTAGGATCCCTTCCCTCTGTGTGCGGGATACAGCGTGAAGCTGTTTTTTAATAATGAGTTTAATAGTATTTGGAGTAGTAGAATGTTTTTTAAATTTTCATATCCCATATGCTGAATGAATGGAGTGTCAAGGTCGTCTACATATCGCGTAGTATTTTTGCGAAATATACAATATAAATATTTTATGGTAGATTCCTTTTTTTATTTAATGCCTTTGTAGAGCAGTTTTTGAAAGTAATATTTCAAGGTAAGTTCCATCCTTATCAAAGGAATAGTTTATATAAATTTCGCTGCTCGCTGCTGTTCTGCTGCTCGCTGTTTGAACTATTCCATTAAAGCCTAATATAATTCAGAAAAAAATAAATTCCCAAAAATGAAAAAGTTTTTTTTTTCAAACAAAATAAATAATAAAATTTACGTTTTAAAATAAAACGCCATTGGTAAGGACGACGCACGCACACATAAACCTATCAAAGGAATACCGCCGCACACGCCTCATTCCGAAATCGAGTCGTAGGTATTGGCGATAAAGTTCAAAGTTGTTTAACCTTTAGTAGTATTTTTGTAGTAGTAAGTGCTTATGTTATTGAGATCTATACGTAATCGCGTCACAATAAATACAGGTATGGATAAAAATCGTGATAGGAAAAAAAATTCTACGTCCAAACTGTTGAGGCATCCTGATTAATTTCTTTAGGTGTACGATTGAAATATTTTCCCTTATATGCTGTTTCCGTAAAACGAGCGCTGCCTCTTCCATCCTGTATATTTTGTCTTTAGTCCAGTGGTTCTCAAACTTCATTGATTAAATTGAAAGGTTACATTGGTTTGAAGTTATTAAAGAGGTTTTTTATTACCTATAATTATTATTTCTATTGTTTTTGGTCTACATATAAAATAATATGAACAATAATAAAATATTTGGCTATATTATTGTTCATAATATTTTAAACGACCCTTTTTAACCTTGTCTAGGTTAATGAATTTCACTTACAATGTTGAAAAAAAATCGAAAGACTAATGAATTCAAGGAAATGAAATGAAATGAAATGAAAATTTATTGTCACAAAATATATAAGTACAGAAACCAGATACAAAAACTTAAGTCTATTTGTCGTAGCAATCAGTAATGTAATATTACTCTGGTTTTATTGAAACTCTGGTACCCATTGTAAGATTTAACTAAAGGAAAGGAAAGGAAATTAAGATTTTTTTATTTTTCTTCTGTTCGTTGGTCTGTGGTTGTCAAACATTATTCTACACTGATCATTGATCAAACTGAAAAGGGTAGGGGTCGGAGGAATGTTGATGTTGCCTTTTTGTCTATTGCGAGTGATGTTGCTTTTGGTGTTTTCAAATGGATGATTTAATTTTAAATTGAACTTTTTACTTGTTTCGGATAAACAGCATGTAAAATTTATAAAAATAGCTTGGTTTAAACGTAAATGGTTTAAACCATTCACCATAATCTATTCTACCCAAATTAAGAATGGAGCATCTTAGTATATTATAATATCGTTTTAGTTTGATTTCAGAATGTAAACATTATTACAATTTCAATACACTCTCATATCTTCATCTATAATAGCCGTTTAAACAAAATGGCAGTTTACTTATTTCTGACAATCAAACCATTTTGGGTTCGATGCCAAATGAAAAGGTTTGAGTGGAATAAAATACACCATTTAAAGAATTCAAATTCAAGGCCCTTAATGCTGCCCTTATATGGACGATGTAAATCTCTCTCTGAAGATAGGTACGATCGATATGATTTCTTTTAATAATTTTATTTAGTTTGCTTGTAATAAATACCTCTTTGTTTATTTTTTATATATTAATAATATTTCTCAAATTTTATTTCGAGAATTTCGTGTGGTTAACCTAACCACACGAAATTCTAAAACTACTCTAAAGTAAAAAAGATTAACCGGTAATTTGTCTCGCCTTCTTGAAAATAAGAATGGTATGAATGTCGAGAAATCGTCGAGAAAGTCGAAGGAGGTTCTTAATTCGATGTCTATTTTTTTATGATTTGGTCCAGTTCTAACAATTCATACATGATAAAATCAATATGTATCTTGAATTTGCATTAAGTATCTGCGCGACAATGGAAGAATAACTCAATTATAGCTTTTAAATTTGCTATTTGATGTCTGTTTCTTGTTGTTTAAAATGATTACAAAAGTTCTTTTCAACATTTTGAGAAGCCAATTCTGTCGTGTGTTTTCTGTCAAAGCTGTCAGAGGACGAAAACGGAAACTAATGAAAGTGGCTCCGAAACGAAAAATTGGCAACAGTAGATAACTGTGCAAGTTGATGGTGAGATACAGCATTGAGATATCTTTTGGATTTTCTATTGGGATTTGTGAATCGAAAAGTTGTTATTGATAGAATTGAGAGTTAAGGAATATATAAATATTGTCGTTCGTAGGTAAAATTGTATAAGCGTCGTCTACGTACCGCCTAAATATCTTTGGTAGACATGATGCAAAGCTGAGAACCATATCCTCAAATGGACGTGGACATCAAAAATGACAAAGCTAACTGGTCTTTTACGAGCTACCACCAGTTCGGAGGGCAGTTCTGCTGAGAAAAGCCGGCAAGAAGCACAACAGTTGCTCTTTTCAATATCAATGGTGTAATTTATTTATTACGTAAGCTGGCAACTATCCTGCATCACATTCAATAGATATTAAGTCCATCCATCTTTATCTTGTAAATATTCTTGAACAGTGTTGGAACTTGGCTTTACTTGTGAAAGATTTATTATTTTTTGGAGACGAAAACTTCCCGTTCCTATCGTATGTTTGACATTGTACATGTTGTCGGACAAACAATATTATACAGGATGGATGTTTCAGCACCACATTAAATGAAACCACAGTTTTAACTTGCTTGAAAAATTGGCAACAGTAGATAACTGTGCAAGTTGATGGTGAGATACAGCATTGAGGAATCTTTTGGATTTTCTATTGGGATTTGTGAATCGAAAAGTTGTTATTGATAGAATTGAGAGTTAAGGAATATATAAATATTGTCGTTCGTAGGTAAAATTGTATAAGCGTCGTCTACGTACCGCCTGAATATCTTTGGTAGACATGATGCAAAGCTGAAAACCATATCCTCAAATGGACGTGGACATCAAAAATGATAAAGCTAACTGGTCTTTTACCAGCTACCACCAGTTCGGAGGGCAGTTCTGCTGAGAAAAGCCGGCAAGAAGCACAACAGTTGCTCTTTTCAATATCAATGGTGTAATTTATTTATTACGTAAGCTGGCAACTATCCTGCATCACATTCAATAGATATTAGCTCCATCCATCTTTATCTTGTAAATATTCTTGAACAGTGTTGGAACTTGGCTTTACTTGTGAAAGATTTATTATTTTTTGGAGACGAAAACTTCCCGTTCCTATCGTATGTTTGACATTGTACATGTTGTCGGACAAACAATATTATACAGGGTGGATGTTTCAGCACCACATTAAATGAAACCACAGTTTTAACTTGCTTGAAAAATTGGCAACAGTAGATAACTGTGCAAGTTGATGGTGAGATACAGCATTGAGGAATCTTTTGGATTTTCTATTGGGATTTGTGAATCGAAAAGTTGTTATTGATAGAATTGAGAGTTAAGGAATATATAAATATTGTCGTTCGTAGGTAAAATTGTATAAGCGTCGTCTACGTACCGCCTGAATATCTTTGGTAGACATGATGCAAAGCTGAAAACCATATCCTCAAATGGACGTGGACATCAAAAATGATAAAGCTAACTGGTCTTTTACCAGCTACCACCAGTTCGGAGGGCAGTTCTGCTGAGAAAAGCCGGCAAGAAGCACAACAGTTGCTCTTTTCAATATCAATGGTGTAATTTATTTATTACGTAAGCTGGCAACTATCCTGCATCACATTCAATAGATATTAGCTCCATCCATCTTTATCTTGTAAATATTCTTGAACAGTGTTGGAACTTGGCTTTACTTGTGAAAGATTTATTATTTTTTGGAGACGAAAACTTCCCGTTCCTATCGTATGTTTGACATTGTACATGTTGTCGGACAAACAATATTATACAGGGTGGATGTTTCAGCACCACATTAAATGAAACCACAGTTTTAACTTGCTTGAAAAATTGGCAACAGTAGATAACTGTGCAAGTTGATGGTGAGATACAGCATTGAGGAATCTTTTGGATTTTCTATTGGGATTTGTGAATCGAAAAGTTGTTATTGATAGAATTGAGAGTTAAGGAATATATAAATATTGTCGTTCGTAGGTAAAATTGTATAAGCGTCGTCTACGTACCGCCTAAATATCTTTGGTAGACATGATGCAAAGCTGAGAACCATATCCTCAAATGGACGTGGACATCAAAAATGACAAAGCTAACTGGTCTTTTACCAGCTACCACCAGTTCGGAGGGCAGTTCTGCTGAGAAAAGCCGGCAAGAAGCACAACAGTTGCTCTTTTCAATATCAATGGTGTAATTTATTTATTACGTAAGCTGGCAACTATCCTGCATCACATTCAATAGATATTAAGTCCATCCATCTTTATCTTGTAAATATTCTTGAACAGTGTTGGAACTTGGCTTTACTTGTGAAAGATTTATTATTTTTTGGAGACGAAAACTTCCCGTTCCTATCGTATGTTTGACATTGTACATGTTGTCGGACAAACAATATTATACAGGGTGGATGTTTCAGCACCACATTAAATGAAACCACAGTTTTAACTTGCTTGAAAAATTGGCAACAGTAGATAACTGTGCAAGTTGATGGTGAGATACAGCATTGAGGAATCTTGGATTTTCTATTGGGATTTGTGAATCGAAAAGTTGTTATTGATAGAATTGAGAGTTAAGGAATATATAAATATTGTCGTTCGTAGGTAAAATTGTATAAGCGTCGTCTACGTACCGCCTAAATATCTTTGGTAGACATGATGCAAAGCTGAGAACCATATCCTCAAATGGACGTGGACATCAAAAATGACAAAGCTAACTGGTCTTTTACCAGCTACCACCAGTTCGGAGGGCAGTTCTGCTGAGAAAAGCCGGCAAGAAGCACAACAGTTGCTCTTTTCAATATCAATGGTGTAATTTATTTATTACGTAAGCTGGCAACTATCCTGCATCACATTCAATAGATATTAAGTCCATCCATCTTTATCTTGTAAATATTCTTGAACAGTGTTGGAACTTGGCTTTACTTGTGAAAGATTTATTATTTTTTGGAGACGAAAACTTTCCGTTCCTATCGTATGTTTGACATTGTACATGTTGTCGGACAAACAATATTATACAGGGTGGATGTTTCAGCACCACATTAAATGAAACCACAGTTTTAACTTGCTTGAAAAATTGGCAACAGTAGATAACTGTGCAAGTTGATGGTGAGATACAGCATTGAGGAATCTTTTGGATTTTCTATTGGGATTTGTGAATCGAAAAGTTGTTATTGATAGAATTGAGAGTTAAGGAATATATAAATATTGTCGTTCGTAGGTAAAATTGTATAAGCGTCGTCTACGTACCGCCTGAATATCTTTGGTAGACATGATGCAAAGCTGAAAACCATATCCTCAAATGGACGTGGACATCAAAAATGATAAAGCTAACTGGTCTTTTACCAGCTACCACCAGTTCGGAGGGCAGTTCTGCTGAGAAAAGCCGGCAAGAAGCACAACAGTTGCTCTTTTCAATATCAATGGTGTAATTTATTTATTACGTAAGCTGGCAACTATCCTGCATCACATTCAATAGATATTAGTTCCATCCATCTTTATCTTGTAAATATTCTTGAACAGTGTTGGAACTTGGCTTTACTTGTGAAAGATTTATTATTTTTTGGAGACGAAAACTTCTCGTTCCTATCGCATGTTTGACATTGTACATGTTGTCGGACAAACAATATTATACAGGGTGGATGTGTCAGCACCACATTAAATGAAACCAGTTTTAACTATTCCATAAAAGCCTAATATAATTCAGAAAAAAATAAATTCCCAAAAATGAAAAAGTTTTTTTTTCAAACAAAATAAATAATAAAATTTACGTTTTAAAATAAAACGTAAATTTTATTATTTATTTTGCCTGGCCTTATGTTAGTAAATTCTCTTTAATTATAATAATTATATGAATTAATGTAATGTTCCAAATAGATCTTAGAATAATTTGCTTTCTTTTTCATTTTAGGCAGATCGATACTGTTTTTAACGATACTAATAATATAAAGTAAAAAATAGGTTTCACCACTTTTAAAAAAATACATTTAACATGCAGTCCTGTTTTGTTCAGAGGCATACTATCGCTGTTTCTTTCTATCTCAGTAAAAAACATAACATAAGTAAAAAGAACGTAATGTTACAAAAATATATACATATAATAAATAATTAGCTTTATGTATATTTTATGAATATCAAATATCAACATTGGTCATATTTTTTAGTTCGAAACAATCAAAAAATCTTATAGAAGTTACGATAATGTCGAAAAAAATCATATTAGAATATTACAGATTAAAGTAATAAAAAATCATATTAGAAGTCATTAGAGTTGTCAATCAATTCTGCTTATTAAATCAAAATCATGTATTTTAAACGGGCGAAGCCGTGGGCAAGCCGCTAGTAATAAATAAAAAATATAAAAACTACGTATTATGACACGCAACTATCAGCTAACCCTTGTTGTAATTGACGACAAATTAAATTAGCTTCGTTGTATCCCGCACACAGCAGGGTAGGCAGAGGGAACCTAGTGTTAAGACACTCCGTTCCCCACTTTCTGCCGAAGTCTGGAGGCATTGCGTGTTGAGTGGCAGAACTCAACGCCGCGCTTAACCTCGACACCAGAGCGAAGAAATGGAAATATAAATTTAAGTAAATATTTCAACTATTTCAATAGATAATAATTATACATAATTTTTAGTATATCAAATTAAATTTATAAAACTAAATTCAAGGCGGTGGGGCGGGCGTCACCTCTGGTAGTTCCGTTTGATACCCGAACTCCGCCTCGTGCAGTGCCTGTTGTATTCTCAAACGGGCTATCGAGTTTTGTTGCAGAGTTAAACGTTTGAGGATTGGTGCGCAGCTTTGCAGAAAAAGCTCGTCAGAATCTCTCCTGTTACAAAGAAATGCTCTGTCATTGTTTCTAAAAATATCCCGCAGTATTATTTCATAACTTACAAGCGACACGTACCGACATTGCACTATTGCACCTGTATGTTGCATGTATGTATGTGCCAAGGGTCTTTTAGGGTACATACCCCAAAATTCTTATAAAATAACTTTGTTGTTTGACCGTCTGTCCGTCTGTCAAGACTATTTTGTACAAGATCGGTTAAAGGTTAGATACCTCAATGTTCAAGTCTATATTCCCTTAGAGCACGAAAATCTATCTTCTAAATCATCGCAATCAAATGACGATGAAATATGAGAGTTTATGCTTTGTTTTTTGTCGCATTTTCTATCGTAACTATAGGGTACTTCCCGTTGATATACAATTTCAAAATTTGTTAAGAAGTTAAAACTTACGGCACGTATAAAGGAAAATTCCAAAATTATTTTTCAAAAATTGACTACTTATTTGTATTTGTGTCATAGAAAAAACCATTAAGTACAAATTTTAATCTGTACTTAAATTGATACAAAATGACAACTTAATTAGTTATTCTTTTAGTGTATCTCCTTTCATGAAACTGGTACGAAAACTCTCGGGGCATGATTCTCGACTTGAACTTGCCCGAAAATGTTGTATATTTTATAGATTATATAAAAATGCCTAAAAACGTTCTTTCTGTGTATATTCTGTATACCAATTATATATTTAACCAATAATGTTACTAATTTAAAAACTGTACAGGAGCTAATATAAGTTATAATACAAATAATATCGTGAGTACTTATCCAAATCAATTAATTAATAATTAAGGCTGTTTGTAATAGATATATTTCTTAAATGAATAATCATGTAATTCAAGCGGGCATAGCCGCGAGCAGGCCGCTAGTTATAAATATATAATAAGCGCCTTACGAAAATCTTAGCGCGCTAAGCTTTCACTAAACAAGATAGTAACAATAATAATATTTATATTTTAATCTAACCCTTAATTTCCAAATAAAATTTTAAACAATCTTGCTATAATTACTCACGGTATATCAGTTGTAGCTTCTACATGAGGTAGAAGAAATTTCATGGCCTCAATGTAAGGAGACTGCGTGCGACCGCCTTGAGTGCGATGCAGCTTGATAAAATTATCCCTTAAGGTCTTCCACCGTTTCTTACATTCCGCCTCTATAGACATATACAAGTAAAAATATATTATATGCAGATGCCGTCGTGGCGCAGTGGCACAAGGTTGTGGGTTCGATTCGCACTAATGAGATAATAAATATTTGTTATTTATTCCGTCTGGTAACAAGACAAAGCGTGGCGTGGAGTTCTGCCACTCAACAGTCAACACGCAATGTCTCGAAAATTCGGCGAATAACAGGAAATGGAGTGTCTTAACACCAGCATCAGGTTCCCCCCAACTACCTTACTGTGTGCTGGATTCCGTTTGAAGACAAAAAAAAATAATAAATTTAAGCACTACATACAATAGAGAATGTACTAAATAAAATTATAGCGAAAAATTTAATTTACATATCATATAGACTTAACTAAGCTTTTTTTTAATACTTTACCAGAAACTTTAACCACTTTCTGTACATTCTTCCATGCGTCGCTCCTCATCTTGGTCTTATTGAAGCCCCCGATTGACTTATAGAATAAAATCGGATGCTTCTCAACCGCCCTAATTAACTTTATGTCGTTCATCTTTTTCTATTTAACAATTTAGATTTAATAAATTATTTTGTTGAAATAGCAATTTAAGGTTATTGAAGTAAAAGATGTTATGAAATTCATAAATCTATTATATTTATTAGTAAAAGGATAACACAACACGAAATTATAAGAAAAGAGGCTTATGATATTAAACATTTTATTATTTGTATACTACATAACAAATTTGGATAGGTTTCTTTACTATACAAATATTTATATTTATTATAATCTTATATTATAATCTACTAACGTTAATTTACAATTTATCTAGCAAATGGCAACATATCATAACCTGATATATGAAAAAAAGTAACAGTGTGATACTTAACTTGTTATAGCTGATATCTAAGAAGAAAGAGAGCGATCCTTCTCGAACCTCACTATTTAAAGCTTTAGCCATAAACAAATGTCAATTGCCAATTGCTACTGGCCTTAAATAAATATTATTTATGGTAATAATTCTATACATATATTTCTTATTATTATACTATCTTAGTCATAATTTTATAATAATTAATTGTAAGTATTTTCATAATAATAATAATAATAATAATAATAATAATAATAATAATAATAAAAGCCTTTATTCAGATTTTAACAAGTTATTTACAATATAAAGATACATTTTTTTTTGTTTAGGTAACTTAATCTGTTTGCCCTATTTTGACAAAGGCCTCTTCCAACTTTTTCCATTCTATTCTTTTCTGGCGGTTTTGGACCATAATGGACCCGCAGTGGCTTTTATATCATCCTCCCATCTTTTAAATTGTCTGCCGCGTTTCCTCTTCTGGTTCCTAGGATACCACTCGATCATAGCTTTGCTCCATTTTTCGGCCCCACGCATAGTGTGGCCGGTCCATCTCCATTTGTGTCTTTTGATGAGGTAAGTGACATTCTCCAATTTTGTTTTACTTCTAATTATATTATTTTTTATTCGATTGTTTAATTTTATGTTTAGCATACTCCTTTCTATTGATCGCTGGCAGACTTCCAATTTTCTATAATATTCCTTTGTAGGGGCCCAGGTTTGGCATCCATAAGACAGTACAGGAAGGATGCAAGTTTTATAGAGTTTAGTTTTTATATGGAGACTTGATTTCTTTATTTTTCATTATTTCCTTGAGTGACCAGTATATTTTCCATGCATTGCCGATTCTTGTTTTTAATTCTTTGGTGGTTTGATCAATGGGCGAGATTACTTGGCCAAGGTATGTGTATTCCTGAACATATTCAATAGGTTCGTTGTTTATTACAATTGGTTCGTCGACGCTGTTGTTGTAAATAGTTTTTAATATCCTTATATACTTCCTCTCAATTCCCTGATTTATAAGTGCTAGCCAAATTTTTTCGTGTTCGAGAGAATCAAAGGCCTTGTAATAGTCCACAAAACAGCAGTAAAAGTGTATACCGTATTCTTTGCTTCTTTAGATGATTTGTTTGACGACATGTATGTGGTCTAATGTAGAGTATCCACTTCTAAATCCTGCCTGCTCTCTAGGTTGATTCTCGTCAAGGTTTTTGGATATGCGATTGAGTAACACTTTGGCGAATACTTTGTATATATTGGACATGAGGCAGATAGGTCTATAATTGCCAATATCTGACCTGTCTCCTTTTTTATGTATTAGTGTTATTGTGGATGTTAGCCATTGGTTTGGAATTATTTCATTTTTAATTATATCGTTAAAAATATTCCTAAATATTGGTACTAATAATTTTTTATTCATAATTCAGAACTCGTTGTAGATATGATCTGGTCCAGAAGATTTGTCTTTCTTTTGAGTGACTATTGCTATTTCAACTTCTCTTGGCAAAATTTCTGGTACGGCGTCTGTTCCTGTAATATCTATCTGTTCAATAACGTTTGGAGTATAAATTGCGGTAAAATTCCGTGGCTGAAGCTAATATATCTGGTCTTCTTGTCATGTGTTTTCCTCTATTGTTCTTTATTTTCGGTATCCATTCCCTTTTTTCCGTTAGATTGCGTATGGCTTTCTTGATTCCTCCTGTTTTAGCTATTTGTGTTTCAAAAGTTCTTAGCCTGTGTATTTTCCGATCTTGTTTTAAACTCTCTTTTATTAGTTTGCTTATGGAACTTATTTCTGGCCTTGCTAGTTTTGTCTTTACGTCAGTTAGTAGATTCGCTCTTTTCTGTAGTAGTGTTTTAGTATTTTCCGATAGTTTACTATTTCTGCTGGTTTCCTTTACTTTGGTAGATGAAGTAATTATATCTACCAGTGCGTCGTACTTGTTTTGTATTCCGACTTTTTTCATCTCTTCAGTAAAATTTTCCAGCTTGGAGTTGAATTCTTCTGTAAAAATGACTTGATTAGTTCTTACTGGATTAATTTTAAATGGTCTGGTTTTTTTGGAGTGTTCAGGTATCAGTTTAGCTCTAACCATTCTATGGTTACTGTTAAAATTAATATTTTTGATTACTCTGCAATCTTGGAAAGAGGTGTTAGCATTCGTTAATATATAATCAATTTCATTTCTGTACAGGTCACCGGGAGAACTCCACGTCCATCTATTATTTTTGCGGCTTTTAAATAATGTATTAAGCACCTTAAAATTATTCTCATATGCTAGTTCTAGTAGTTTTTCGCCATTTCTGGTTCTTTTCCCGTAACAAAAGGATCCTAGTACTGATTCTTCGCCTTGCCTTCTTCCTCCAATTTGCGCATTAAAGTCACCTAATAATATTATTTTCTTATGTGCATTACACATTTTCTGTTAAAATCCCTTGCCACTCTTCTTCCTTCTTTACAAATTCTTTTTCTGTTAAATCTGTTCGGTTATGAAACTCTTTACCCGTTCTTTTTTTTTACAAGAATTACCGGGCTCGCGAATTCAGAAGTACTTTCTCGGACTATACCACCGGCTATCAACTCCTCAACAATAGTCTTAACTTTCTTTCGTTGTATTGGTGCCATTCACAGGTGCACCTTGTACGGTAATAAGTATACTCAGTCCTGTTTCTCTATATCTGCACCAATTAAAACATCACAGGGAGTCTCATGGTCTTCAATAATGTGAAATATTATCTCGACAAAAACATTGTTAATATTGCACATAGTCTTAATTTGTTGACATGATAAGATTGGAACACTTTCGCTACCTATTCCTTTTAGCATTAAAAGACATTCTTCTTGTTTTCCTGGAAAGGAAGAGCTGAGAGATCGTCTTATTAAAGACCGAGAAGCACCACAATAATAAAATGCCACACATTGAAAATTGCCTACACTTATTTTCATTGGTGTAAGTATTACATTACTTTCGTTCATTAAGTTTACCTTGTTAGAATATTCACAGATAATTTTGAAACACATAGATTCGATATGCCTAATTTTTTTCCACAGTAATTGCATTTAGGGTTAGGGTTTTCTGATCTATCTGAACTAGCTTCAAAAGTCGAACTTGAATTTAATATTGGTCTGGGGTCACTCACTTTATCGGTCATTTTGTTGCAATGGAATTAAGTATGTCCAGCTTTTCCACACTTAAAGCAAACTATACACTCACGATTTGTTCTTAATCTGGGACGTTCTATTGGCGGTTCACTTGATCTAAATTCTCGTTGCCTAAATGTAGATGGTTGAACACTTACCAGACAGAAGGTGAAGCCACAAGTATTAATTGTCTATGCAGCCAAATTATTATTAAATTTAATCACCACTGGAGAAAATGAAATATTTATTTAATTTATATTTTCATTTTTTCGCTCTGGTGTCGAGGCAAAGCGCGGCGTTGAGTTCTGCCACTCAACACGCAATGCCAGAATCCGGCAGAATATATATATATATATATATATATATATATATATATATATATATATATATATATATATATATATATTTCTATCTGTTATTTCTAGCTTTATAAATATTAGAGCACGTACCCGTCGCGACGGCAGCGTTGCTTGCGCCACGGCCGCCGACACGCGTCCGGCGCGTGCGAGCGGGTCCGCGCGGGACCGCGGTTTCGGTTTTCGGAGGGTTCCACTTCATGTTATTTTCTTAAATATAAGAGCAACAACGATAGGTAAAAAATTTTTTCTGTACCAAATTGAACCTGCTGTCATTTTTTAATACGAGTATATATAAAACTTTCCAAACCGAAAATCTAGAATCTAGACATTATGCGCACAGATTCTTTTTATAGCGTAAGTGAGCGTTAGGAAAAAGTTTTTGGTTAATCAACCTTTAAGAGAGTAAAATGAAGGTTGAAAGCATGAAATATTATTATATTCAGAAAAAGAAACTTAATTGAAACGGTTAAACTCTTAATGCCATCAAAAACATCCTGTAAAAAACCCAAGTCTCGCAGCTCAGTCTTTCTACCGTAAAAAGTTGTGAGATCCGTACCGTAAATAGATGTAATACCAAGTCGGTTAATCTATTTAGTCTCTACTTAAAGGACCTTCTGTCTTAAGTTATTACAGTAGTTATTATCATGCCAATATTAAAAATATTTTACGTTTTAAACAAATAGATCGACTTGGACATCGCATGATTTGATTATTAGTATGTATCACACTACACAGCACGACGGGCCAGCAACCGAATTCCTCACCAGAGTCCTTCCGAATATGATGTCTATTATGTCTTTCGATAGGTTGTGTTTTCATGGGTTTTATACATTTACGAAGTTATTCATGCAGTTGGTGTATTTGGAAAACTGGACTGAAATTACAAAATATTTAAGTTTTCCCATGATTAAGACACTAAACTCGATTTGTATTCCAAATTTGAAGCTTCTATGTCTGCTAGAAGTGCCTTGGACTTTTGATGATCGGTGAGTCAGTCAGCGAGTGACAAAATTTAGAAACTTTAACAAGTTGTCATTCTTAAACTACTGGTTCAAATTGACTGAAATTTTAAATATACCGTGTTTATATTATGCCTGATTAGTTACTGAAAATTCAGGTTTCTTGTTTTATCCACAACGAAGTTATAGGGGGTCGAAAATGGCCTGAATTGCTTCGAGAAAAGGATGATACGGCCGTGCGGCTGTTTTTTGCTCGACTTGGCGGGGGCACTGCCGTGCCCCCAGATTAGTAAAAAGATAAAGTGCTTGTTGAATTTTGATGATTGTAAGTAAATCTATACCGTAAGAAAATATCTCTTAAGAAAATCCAAAACGAAGGCAAACTACGAGCTATATATAATACGAAGATATTATATAAATAGTATCTATATCACAACTTTTCAGATAAATCGTCTCGTATTACATACATATAAATTACCATAAACAAATATTTCATGTTTAATTGCAAGATAATTAAAAATCTACTTACCGATGCTTGTCCAAATATTTAACTGAATGTAAAATATGTTTTAATGATCGGTAAAAGAATTTTGACAAAAAAAAAAATAAGAAAGAAAAAGCAAAATCTAAAAATTCACAAACATTACACCATGAATTTATTTGTTCAAATAGATCTATAAAATAATTTCTTTAGTAAATTATTAGCCAGTAAATTATTTGGCAAAAAAGGTCATGTTTTAAAATTATTTTTTTCTGCAACGTCGTTGCTACTAAATCTTTTTTAATAAGATTTATTTTTCACTTGAAAAAAGGATTATTTTAAAATTATCTAAATGTGACAACCTGACCCAGTCAGTTAACCAGCCAGTTACAGGTGGTTTTACCATCTGTATTTACATTTAAGTTTGCCTTTCCGAACCCTCTCAAAAATAAAATTACAAAACGAAAATAAAATAAAAGACGATTTTAATTATTTTGTCACATACTCGAATAAGGGTACATGATACAAGTAACCCAATTTTTGAGTCAAAACATTACTTTTTACTTTGTGTATGACGTCATCGGAAGTATCTGTACTTCTCTTACAGAATATATATATATATATATATATATATATATATATATATATATATATATATATATATATATATATCAGGGTTGGGTTATTGGAATAAATTAACTAAATTTGTTTCTCTGTAAATTAGAGAAACGACAATTACAGTTAATTATTCGTCTCTCTCTTTTATCTTTGATCTTTATCCGCTCTGCTTTAGTTTATAACAATTAATTATTCTTTTCTTACTTTGCTTTTGTCTTAGCACGTATTCACTGTTTTATATCTTTTACGTGGCTGTCGATTAATTTAAGACATTTTACAAGTGTCATAAAAGCGCTCTATATTTAAAGAGAGTATATTCTCTTTACATCTCCCCTCCTCGACAAGAAAACTGTACAGTTGTGTATTTTTCCTAATCATTCTCATTTTCTATCATCGGAAGTAGCTTTGTTACGTGAAATAGGGTTGTGTCTTGATTTCTTCTTCCAGTTTTTATTTTATAAATTGAGTCTGAAATTTTTTCTTCTATTGCGAATGGTCCAATCCTTAGTTCTTCTAGTTTTTTCCTATTGAGTTTGTTCCCGTTTTCTATGAATACTCTATCTCCCACATTGAATTCATGGTGTCTTCTATTCTTGTCAAATATACTCTTATTGTAGTTATGTGATCTCAGTGTTCTTTCCAGTGCTAACTTTTTATCTCTTATCCAGTCTTCTCCGTTTTTCCTACTCTTCAACTCTTCTGGTATGTTACTGGTGTCCGTGCCATGTAATAGATATTCTGGTGTAAATCCTGTGATTGTATGTTCTAGTCTGTTATACTTATTCACACATTCTCTCACTATCGAGGTCCACGCTTTTTTCTTTTCTTCTTCATTTATTCTACATCTTATTTTATTTATTAATGTCTGATTCAGTCTTTCGTTTAGGCCATTGGAGAATGGTGAATTTATTGCAGTGAAAATTAATTGCACTTTTTCTTCCTTTAAATAATCTTTAAATTCCCTCGAATTTAAACCCGGGTATTGATCTGTCAAGATTGTTCCAATTTTTTTTTATTTCTAATACAGCTTGGACTAATTTTATAAAATCATTGGCGTTTTGTGTTTTTGACGTTGAAATGAATACATATCTCGTGAAATGATCGATCAGTAAATGTATATATTTTTTTGTCGATCTAGTGCTTCCAAATCCTCCAATTGTATCTATAGACATAATTTTGAAAGCTCTAGTCGCTGGTCCTAGTTGTGACATTGAACCGAATCTATGTTGTCCCCTTGATTTATTCTTAAGACATATTTCACACTCTTTGCATACTTTTTTTATGTTCTCCGTCAAATTTTTAGTATGGGCTTATCTTCATTCTTGTTTGTGTTACCCCTGTGTGGCACCACTCCTTGTGCGTTCTCTTAATCAGATCAATGCTGAATTTTTCAGATAATATTATTTTTTCTCTTCTTTCTACTTTTTTATAGTATATTCCGTTTCTCTTTATTAACCTTTCTGTTTTGTTTATTAATGATACGTTATTTATCTGGTCTAATTTTATTTCATCTATTTCAATAAGGTTTACTGTTTTTAATAAGTCCTCTTCTTCTTCTTCTATATTTAATTCTAGTATTCTGCTTAAACAGTCCGCCTCTGTATTATCTTTCCCTGGGACGTATATAACTTTGAAATCATATTGAGATAAGTAGTAGGTTAGATCTCCTAATTCTTCATCTGTTCGTGCTCTTATGTTCATATTTTCTAGTGGGTTGTGATCAGAGTGTACTTCAAAGTATCTTCCTATCAACCAGTGTTGCCAGTACTTTATGGCCTCTTTTATTGCTAAACATTCAAGATATATCGCCTTCTTTCTTTTTTGTGTTTCATTAAGTTTCTTTGAGAAGTAGGCCACCGGTTTTTCTTTTCCATCCTCTTGTATTTGTTTTAATATTGCGCCTATACCTTCAAGTGATGCATCTGTATATATCTTGATTGGAAGATCTTTGTCGAATATCTCTAGCACTGGTTGGGCACATAGCTTTTCTTTTATCTTTCTGAAGGATTCTTCGCACTCTTCTGTCCATATGAATTTTACATTTTTTCTTAGTAGTTTATATAATGGATCTAATAATATCGAGCTCTTCTCTATATATTCATGGTAAAAGTTGATTTTCCCCAGAAATTGGCTGATTTGCTTTTGTGTGGTAGGAGTCGGAAAATTCTTTATTGATATTATATTATCCTTTAATGGTGTGACTGTATTTTCTCCTATTATAATTTAAAAGAAGAAAGTAAATTGAGGCCGCTCGTGGCACAGGGGCACAAAGCATAAACTGGTTGTGGGTTCTATTCCCACTTGAGGAAATTAAATATTTATTTAAATTTATATTTCCATTTCATCGCTCTGGTGTCGAGGCAAAGTGCGGCGTTGAGTTTCACTACTCAGCACGCAATGCCTACAGAATTCCGCGGAAAGTAGGAAACAGGAAGTAGTGTCTTAACACTAGGTTCCCTCTGCCTACCCTGCTGCGTGCGGGATACAGCGTGAAGCTGAAAAAAGAAGTACAATTAATAGTTGTTTAGTGTTCTGTAGTGGTACGTATTACATTATTATTATATCTATATATTTATTTATAAGTTTATTTGTACACTACACAAATGTATACACACTTACAAAGATTTTAAATGTACAAGAGGCGACCTTATGGCTAAATAGCTATCTTTTTTATGGAAAAAGACAATGGAAACTAGTGGGTTACCTGATGGTAAGTTGTTGTTGATTGAGTGTGTTGTAATATATATATTTCTTAAATGAATAATCATGTAATTCAAGCGGGCAAAGCCGCGTGCAGGCCGCTAGTTATAAATATATAAGCGCCTTACGAAAATCGCGCTAAGCTTTCACTAAACAAGATAGTAACAATAATAATATTTATATTTTAATCTAACCATTAATTTCCAAATAAAATTTTAAACAATCTTGCTATAATTACTCACGGTATATCAGTTGTAGCTTCTACATGAGGTAGAAGAAATTTCATGGCCTCAATGTAAGGAGACTGCGTGCGACCGCCTTGAGTGCGATGCAGCTTGATAAAATTATCCCTTAAGGTCTTCCACCGTTTCTTACATTCCGCCTCTATAGACATATACAAGTAAAAATATATTATATGCAGATGCCGTCGTGGCGCAGTGGCACAAGGTTGTGGGTTCGATTCGCACTAATGAGATAATAAATATTTGTTATTTATTTCGTCTGGTAACAAGACAAAGCGTGGCGTGGAGTTCTGCCACTCAACAGTCAACACGCAATGTCTCGAAAATTCGGCGAATAACAGGAAATGGAGTGTCTTAACACCAGCATCAGGTTCCCCCCCAACTACCTTACTGTGTGCTGGATTCCGTTTGAAGACAAAAAAAATAATAAATTTAAGCACTACATACAATAGAGAATGTACTAAATAAAATTATAGCGAAAAATTTAATTTACATATCATATAGACTTAACTAAGCTTTTTTTTAATACTTTACCAGAAACTTTAACCACTTTCTGTACATTCTTCCATGCGTCGCTCCTCATCTTGGTCTTATTGAAGCCCCCGATTGACTTATCGAATAAAATCGGGTGCTTCTCAACCGCCCTAATTAACTTTATGTCGTTCATCTTTTTCTATTTAACAATTTAGATTTAATAAATTATTTTGTTGAAATAGCAATTTAAGGTTATTGAAGTAAAAGATGTTATGAAATTCATAAATCTATTATATTTATTAGTAAAAGGATAACACAACACGAAATTATAAGAAAAGAGGCTTATGATATTAAACATTTTATTATTTGTATACTACATAACAAATTTGGATAGGTTTCTTTACTATACAAATATTTATATTTATTATAATCTTATATTATAATCTACTAACGTTAATTTACAATTTATCTAGCAAATGGCAACATATCATAACCTGATATATGAAAAAAAGTAACAGTGTGATACTTAACTTGTTATAGCTGATATCTAAGAAGAAAGAGAGCGATCCTTCTCGAACCTCACTATTTAAAGCTTTAGCCATAAACAAATGTCAATTGCCAATTACTACTGGCCTTAAATAAATATTATTTATGGTAATAATTCTATACATATATTTCTTATTATTATACTATCTTAGTCATAATTTTATAATAATTAATTGTAAGTATTTTCATAATAATAATAATAATAATAAAAGCCTTTATTCAGATTTTAACAAGTTATTTACAATATAAAGATACATTTTTTTTTGTTTAGGTAACTTAATCTGTTTGCCCTATTTTGACAAAGGCCTCTTCCAACTTTTTCCATTCTATTCTTTTCTGGCGGTTTTGGACCATAATGGACCCGCAGTGGCTTTTATATCATCCTCCCATCTTTTAAATTGTCTGCCGCGTTTCCTCTTCTGGTTCCTAGGATACCACTCGATCATAGCTTTGCTCCATTTTTCGGCCCCACGCATAGTGTGGCCGGTCCATCTCCATTTGTGTCTTTTGATGAGGTAAGTGACATTCTCCAATTTTGTTTTACTTCTAATTATATTATTTTTTATTCGATTGTTTAATTTTATGTTTAGCATACTCCTTTCTATTGATCGCTGGCAGACTTCCAATTTTCTATAATGTTCCTTTGTAGGGGCCCAGGTTTGGCATCCATAAGACAGTACAGGAAGGATGCAAGTTTTATAGAGTTTAGTTTTTATATGGAGACTTGATTTCTTTATTTTTCATTATTTCCTTGAGTGACCAGTATATTTTCCATGCATTGCCGATTCTTGTTTTTAATTCTTTGGTGGTTTGATCAATGGGCGAGATTACTTGGCCAAGGTATGTGTATTCCTGAACATATTCAATAGGTTCGTTGTTTATTACAATTGGTTCGTCGACGCTGTTGTTGTAAATAGTTTTTAATATCCTTATATACTTCCTCTCAATTCCCTGATTTATAAGTGCTAGCCAAATTTTTTCGTGTTCGAGAGAATCAAAGGCCTTGTAATAGTCCACAAAACAGCAGTAAAAGTGTATACCGTATTCTTTGCTTCTTTAGATGATTTGTTTGACGACATGTATGTGGTCTAATGTAGAGTATCCACTTCTAAATCCTGCCTGCTCTCTAGGTTGATTCTCGTCAAGGTTTTTGGATATGCGATTGAGTAACACTTTGGCGAATACTTTGTATATATTGGACATGAGGCAGATAGGTCTATAATTGCCAATATCTGACCTGTCTCCTTTTTTATGTATTAGTGTTATTGTGGATGTTAGCCATTGGTTTGGAATTATTTCATTTTTAATTATATCGTTAAAAATATTCCTAAATATTGGTACTAATAATTTTTTATTCATAATTCAGAACTCGTTGTAGATATGATCTGGTCCAGAAGATTTGTCTTTCTTTTGAGTGACTATTGCTATTTCAACTTCTCTTGGCAAAATTTCTGGTACGGCGTCTGTTCCTGTAATATCTATCTGTTCAATAACGTTTGGAGTATAAATTGCGGTAAAATTCCGTGGCTGAAGCTAATATATCTGGTCTTCTTGTCATGTGTTTTCCTCTATTGTTCTTTATTTTCGGTATCCATTCCCTTTTTTCCGTTAGATTGCGTATGGCTTTCTTGATTCCTCCTGTTTTAGCTATTTGTGTTTCAAAAGTTCTTAGCCTGTGTATTTTCCGATCTTGTTTTAAACTCTCTTTTATTAGTTTGCTTATGGAACTTATTTCTGGCCTTGCTAGTTTTGTCTTTACGTCAGTTAGTAGATTCGCTCTTTTCTGTAGTAGTGTTTTAGTATTTTCCGATAGTTTACTATTTCTGCTGGTTTCCTTTACTTTGGTAGATGAAGTAATTATATCTACCAGTGCGTCGTACTTGTTTTGTATTCCGACTTTTTTCATCTCTTCAGTAAAATTTTCCAGCTTGGAGTTGAATTCTTCTGTAAAAATGACTTGATTAGTTCTTACTGGATTAATTTTAAATGGTCTGGTTTTTTTGGAGTGTTCAGGTATCAGTTTAGCTCTAACCATTCTATGGTTACTGTTAAAATTAATATTTTTGATTACTCTGCAATCTTGGAAAGAGGTGTTAGCATTCGTTAATATATAATCAATTTCATTTCTGTACAGGTCACCGGGAGAACTCCACGTCCATCTATTATTTTTGCGGCTTTTAAATAATGTATTAAGCACCTTAAAATTATTCTCATATGCTAGTTCTAGTAGTTTTTCGCCATTTCTGGTTCTTTTCCCGTAACAAAAGGATCCTAGTACTGATTCTTCGCCTTGCCTTCTTCCTCCAATTTGCGCATTAAAGTCACCTAATAATATTATTTTCTTATGTGCATTACACATTTTCTGTTAAAATCCCTTGCCACTCTTCTTCCTTCTTTACAAATTCTTTTTCTGTTAAATCTGTTCGGTTATGAAACTCTTTACCCGTTCTTTTTTTTTACAAGAATTACCGGGCTCGCGAATTCAGAAGTACTTTCTCGGACTATACCACCGGCTATCAACTCCTCAACAATAGTCTTAACTTTCTTTCGTTGTATTGGTGCCATTCACAGGTGCACCTTGTACGGTAATAAGTATACTCAGTCCTGTTTCTCTATATCTGCACCAATTAAAACATCACAGGGAGTCTCATGGTCTTCAATAATGTGAAATATTATCTCGACAAAAACATTGTTAATATTGCACATAGTCTTAATTTGTTGACATGATAAGATTGGAACACTTTCGCTACCTATTCCTTTTAGCATTAAAAGACATTCTTCTTGTTTTCCTGGAAAGGAAGAGCTGAGAGATCGTCTTATTAAAGACCGAGAAGCACCACAATAATAAAATGCCACACATTGAAAATTGCCTACACTTATTTTCATTGGTGTAAGTATTACATTACTTTCGTTCATTAAGTTTACCTTGTTAGAATATTCACAGATAATTTTGAAACACATAGATTCGATATGCCTAATTTTTTTCCACAGTAATTGCATTTAGGGTTAGGGTTTTCTGATCTATCTGAACTAGCTTCAAAAGTCGAACTTGAATTTAATATTGGTCTGGGGTCACTCACTTTATCGGTCATTTTGTTGCAATGGAATTAAGTATGTCCAGCTTTTCCACACTTAAAGCAAACTATACACTCACGATTTGTTCTTAATCTGGGACGTTCTATTGGCGGTTCACTTGATCTAAATTCTCGTTGCCTAAATGTAGATGGTTGAACACTTACCAGACAGAAGGTGAAGCCACAAGTATTAATTGTCTATGCAGCCAAATTATTATTAAATTTAATCACCACTGGAGAAAATGAAATATTTATTTAATTTATATTTTCATTTTTTCGCTCTGGTGTCGAGGCAAAGCGCGGCGTTGAGTTCTGCAACTCAACACGCAATGCCAGAATCCGGCAGAATATATATATATATATATATATATATATATATATATATATATATATATATATATTTCTATCTGTTATTTCTAGCTTTATAAATATTAGAGCACGTACCCGTCGCGACGGCAGCGTTGCTTGCGCCACGGCCGCCGACACGCGTCCGGCGCGTGCGAGCGGGTCCGCGCGGGACCGCGGTTTCGATTTTCGGAGGGTTCCACTTCATGTTATTTTCTTAAATATAAGAGCAACAACGATAGGTAAAAAAATTTTTCTGTACCAAATTGAAATTTCTGCTGTCATTTTTTAATACGAGTATATATAAAACTTTCCAAACCGAAAATCTAGAATCCAGACATTATGCGCACAGATTCTTTTTATAGCGTAAGTGAGCGTTAGGAAAAAGTTTTTGGTTAATCAACCTTTAAGAGAGTAAAATGAAGGTTGAAAGCATGAAATATTATTATATTCAGAAAAAGAAACTTAATTGAAACGGTTAAACTCTTAATGCCATCAAAAACATCCTGTAAAAAACCCAAGTCTCGCAGCTCAGTCTTTCTACCGTAAAAAGTTGTGAGATCCGTACCGTAAATAGATGTAATACCAAGTCGGTTAATCTATTTAGTCTCTACTTAAAGGACCTTCTGTCTTAAGTTATTACAGTAGTTATTATCATGCCAATATTAAAAATATTTTACGTTTTAAACAAATAGATCGACTTGGACATCGCATGATTTGATTATTAGTATGTATCACACTACACAGCACGACGGGCCAGCAACCGAATTCCTCACCAGAGTCCTTCCGAATATGATGTCTATTATGTCTTTCGATAGGTTGTGTTTTCATGGGATTTATACATTTACGAAGTTATTCATGCAGTTGGTGTATTTGGAAAACTGGACTGAAATTACAAAATATTTAAGTTTTCCCATGATTAAGACACTAAACTCGATTTGTATTCCAAATTTGAAGCTTCTATGTCTGCTAGAAGTGCCTTGGACTTTTGATGATCGGTGAGTCAGTCAGCGAGTGACAAAATTTAGAAACTTTAACAAGTTGTCATTCTTAAACTACTGGTTCAAATTGACTGAAATTTTAAATATACCGTGTTTATATTATGCCTGATTAGTTACTGAAAATTCAGGTTTCTTGTTTTATCCACAACGAAGTTATAGGGGGTCGAAAATGGCCTGAATTGCTTCGAGAAAAGGATGATACGGCCGTGCGGCTGTTTTTTGCTCGACTTGGCGGGGGCACTGCCGTGCCCCCAGATTAGTAAAAAGATAAAGTGCTTGTTGAATTTTGATGATTGTAAGTAAATTTATACCGTAAGAAAATATCTCTTAAGAAAATCCAAAACGAAGGCAAACTACGAGCTATATATGATACGAAGATATTATATAAATAGTATCTATATCACAACTTTTCAGATAAATCGTCTCGTATGAAATATTTGTTTATGGTAATTTATATGTATGTAACATATAAATTACCATAAACAAATATTTCATGTTTAATTGCAAGATAATTAAAAATCTACTTACCGATGCTTGTCCAAATATTTAACTGAATGTAAAATATGTTTTAATGATCGGTAAAAGAATTTTGACAAAAAAAAAATAAGAAAGAAAAAGCAAAATCTAAAAATTCACAAACATTACACCATGAATTTATTTGTTCAAATAGATCTATAAAATAATTTCTTTAGTAAATTATTAGCCAGTAAATTATTTGGCAAAAAAGGTCATGTTTTAAAATTATTTTTTCTGCAACGTCGTTGCTACTAAATCTTTTTTAATAAGATTTATTTTTCACTTGAAAAAAGGATTATTTTAAAATTATCTAAATGTGACAACCTGACCCAGTCAGTTAACCAGCCAGTTACAGGTGGTTTTACCATCTGTATTTACATTTAAGTTTGCCTTTCCGAACCCTCTCAAAAATAAAATTACAAAACGAAAATTAAAATTAAATTAAATTGCTATTTCAATTATTTATAACTAAATTTGTAAAGCTCTATTTAAACTTCTATTCTAACACGCGCGTACCGTACGCCCCGCGCGTCAGTCGACCACCCACCCTCTAAGAACACACCCTTGTTAAAAAAACTAAAATACAACCACCATTTCTTATTATATTCTCTTTATTTCACCACAAAATAATTTATTAAATCTAAATTGTTAAATAGAAAAAGATGAACGACATAAAGTTAATAAAGGCGTTTGAGAAGCACCCGATTTTGTACGATAAGTCGGTCGGGGGCTTCAATAAGACTCAAGTTGAGGGACGACGCTTGGAAGGATGTGCAGAAAGTGGTTAACGTTTCTGGTAAAGTATTAAAAAAAAGCTTAGTTAAGCCTATATGATATGTAAATTAAATTTTTCGCTATAATTTTATTTAGTACATTCTCTATTGTATGTAGTGCTTAAATTTATTAATTTTTTTTGTCTTCAAACGGAATCCAGCACACAGTAAGGTAGTTGGGGGGAACCTGATGCTGGTGTTAAGACACTCCATTTCCTGTTATTCGCCGAATTTTCGAGACATTGCGTGTTGACTGTTGAGTGGCAGAACTCCACGCCACGCTTTGTCTTGTTACCAGACGGAATAAATAACAAATATTTATTATCTCATTAGTGAGAATCGAACCCACAACCTTGTGCCACTGCGCCACGACGGCATCTGCATATAATATATTTTTACTTGTATATGTCTATAGAGGCGGAATGTAAGAAACGCTGGCGGTCTCTACGGGATTCCTTCATCAAGCTGCATCGGACTCACGGCGGTCGCACGCAGTCGCCTTACCTAGATGCTATGAAATTTCTTTTACCTCACGTAGAACCTAAAACTGATATACCGTGAGTAATTATAGCAAGATTGTTTAAAATTTTATTTGGAAATTAAGGGTTAAATTAAAATATAAATATTATTATTGTTACTATCTTGTTTAGTGAAAGCTTAGCGCGCTAAGATTTTCGTAAGGCGCTTATATATTTATAACTAGCGGCCTGCTCGCGGCTTTGCCCGCTTGAATTACATGATTATTCATTTAAGAAATATATATATTACAACACACTCAATCAACAACAACTTACCATCAGGTAACCCACTAGTTTCCATTGTCTTTTTCCATAAAAAAGATAGCTATTTAGCCATAAGGTCGCCTCTTGTACATTTAAAATCTTTGTAAGTGTGTATACATTTGTGTAGTGTACAAATAAAGTTATAAATAAATATATAGATATAATAATAATGTAATACGTACCACTACAGAGCAGAGGAAACAAGCGCTGCAGCGCTGTCGCGCGCGGCCGCGGCCAGGAGGGAGTGCGTTGCGCTGGAGCGGCGCGTGAACGCGCTCAACACCAAGTGAGTGGCTGAACTTAGCACAGGACCTCATTTCATTATAAGATTTTACTCATTTTTCTTTTCCTTTTTAAATATTTACAAAAAACAAAAAAAAAAAACATGAATATACAAAAACACCAAAATACAAAAATAACACTATTTCAATATTGTTATTTTGTCCAGATTATCGTCCCTCCAATCTGAGCTATCAGAAGAACGTTCCCTCCACGCGCAGTGGCAGGAGAGGGCTCAGCAACGCGAACAAGCATTCCAGACTGAGGTAAAATATCAAAATCAAAAATCAGCTTTACGCTGTATCCCGCACTCAGCAGGGTAGGCAGAGGGAACCTAGTGTTAAAACTCTCCGTTCCCCACTTACTGCAGAATTCCGGAGGCACCAAGTGTTGAGTGGCAGTACTCAACGCCGCGTTTTGCCTCAACACCAGAGCGAAGAAATGGAAATATAAATTTAAGTGAATATTTCATCTCCTCGAGTGGAGGTCGAAGTTTCATATAAATCCGTTTAGTAGTTTAGTGGAAAAAACATCCATCCATACAAATTATCATTCCTTTTCATTGTTTATAATATATATAAATGATTTGTGTCAGCTCTCTATCGTAAATGGTAATATCATTACGTTTGCTGATGATACTGCACTTATCTTCAAGGCCAACACATGGGCTGAAGTCTTCTATCATGCTCAAGAGGGCGTCAACAATGTCAAAAAATGGCTTTGCGATCATCTCCTAACACTAAACATTGAGAAAACTAAATATCTTGCATTCTCCATTCATAAAGCACTGATTCCATCAAATCTTCAGCTATTAGTACATTCTTGTAAATTCCCACAGAAATCCCCTTGTTCCTGTAGCCCACTCCAGCGCGTTGAGGTGGTCAAATATTTGGGAGTAGACATTGATAACAACTTAAGTTTTGAAACGCATATAAACAACCTTTCTACAAAATTACGCAAACTTATTGTGGTTTTCAAAAATTTGCGCTACATTGCTGACCGTGATATAATTAAAAACATATATTTAGCCATTTGTCAGTCCCTTATTGCCTATTGTATCACTTCATGGGGAGGATCATACAAGTCTCGAATGATAAAAGTAGAAAGAGCTCAACGAGCCATTTTAAAAGTGAGTGCGTTTCTCCCGAGTCTGTATCCAACAAACGATGTTTATAACTTATGGGATGTGCTTACTGTGAGACAAATTTATATCTTGCATACGATATTAAGAAAGCATAGCGAGCTGAAATATAATCCTAGATTAGTTGCAACAAAACGTAGAAAAGGTACAGTGTGCCCTATACCTACCTATAAAACCCAGTTTGCATGAAAATTTTATTGTTATCTCGGTAATTTCTTATATAATAAATTGAACACTAAACTACTATTCTACGGCTTCACTAAATCAAAAATAAAAAAAGTTCTCTTTAAATGGCTTCGAGCTATGTCATATGTCTCCACAGAAAAATTATTTAATCCCTGAGTATGATTATAAATTTTTAAATTCTTCTCTTCTCAAAAAAAAAAAAAAAAGCCAACACACACAAATAAAAATCATACACACGCACACACATATGCAATACATTTAAGTCACACACACACACACACACACACACACACACACATACACACACACACACATACGCTATTTTGCGCACACTTATTGTACTTTTAAATTGTCTTGTTTGTTTTTCTGTATGTATTTATTTTTCTCCTCTGATTAGTTCCCATACTGTAATCTTCTTTTAACTATGGGTGCTGTTACATTTATACTTTTAACCCCCCACCGCAAGTGAGAACCTGGCGACTGGTAACACAGGCCTAGAGCTTAGTACAAGCGTCAGTCTCACATAATTTTAAGTTGTATTATATGTACCTAATGAAAAACTTACCTTTTTGTAAATTTTTGAATTGTGTGAGAAATAAAGTTGTTATTATTATTATTATTATTATTGTTTTTCATCTTTATGTTAGTAGGATCATCATTAACTCGCTTTAAAATAATCATAATAGTTATAATAGTTAAAATGGCGTCGTGGCGCAGAGGCACAAAGTATTAATGTAAAATCGACTGGTTGTGGGTTCGATACCCCACTCCAGGAAATGAAATATTTATTTAAATTTATACTTCCATTTCTTTGCTCTGGTGTCGAGGCAAAGCGCGGCGTTGAGTTCCGCCACTCAAAACGCAATGCCTCCAGAATTTGGCGGAAAGTGGGCAACGGAGTATTTTAACACTCAATTTCCTCTGCCCACCCTGCTGTGTGCGGGATTTAATTAGTTTTTATTCAAATAAAAAATACAGATTATTAAATTGCTAACACCTCTCTGCAATTTTTATATGGGCACTTTTTGCACTTTTTAATTATACATATTTTACCTACATTGAACCAGATTTGCTATATATAAAGATTATTAAAAAAATAAAAAAATCCCTATCAATATGAAAATCAACAAAATATGTCAGCTTTGTAACAGATTTTATTATTTTTATAGCGGTTTTTGTGAAATACGCTATTTAATAATATTTTATATTTTTAATTATGGAATGAAATTAAAGTTCCAGAATATTGTGGAAAAATAGTCCAAATTTATTTAACACTTAATAAGATATACAAAGAGAATAATTTTACACACTCACAGAAGGAAAGAAAGAATTTTAAAGAAATAGTAAAAGAAATAGATAAGCGAAACAGATACGTATTAGCAAGAAGATAAGGCTTAAAATTGAATAAAAGCAATGAGTACAATATTAAAACAAGTGAACGTCGCAAGCGATAGTAGCCGACTCTACTCGTAGCTAGCAAGCAGGCTACGTCACGCACAGCAAAAAAACTCGAAATAAGTTTGTCATGCGAGTGCGCTGCGTGCGGATAATTATAATAAATATAAACAGTTTAGTTTTAAGTAATTTTGAAAATAGAATGTAGTGTAAGTATATAATATTAATATCGAATGAAATAGAAGTTTACATGTATTATTATTATTATTATTTATTTAATTTTATAAAAGATAATATTCACTACATTTTCAATTATATTTTACATTAATATTGTAACTGGAATAATATTGCTTAAAAAATATAATATGCTTTTTTCCTACACATTTTTTTTTATTACATGTTTTTAAATGATTTAAATTAAAAGGAATGCAACTATTTATGTTCTATACTTATCCAGGTGGCAGAACTCAAAGATCCGCTCAGAGACAATGTTCTTCGAGCTCGAGGTCAATTAGAGAAGACAGAGCCACGGAGCCACTCAAGATGAGATAGCCGCAGCCAGCGTCACCGTACAGCCTCCAGCCAAGCCCAGGAGACGACGACGATAGAAACAATTTAACGTGCAGTACGGTCGACGAGTCGTGGCCGTCCTGAAGTTTTGCTTCTTAAAGTTTGTAGCAAGCATTATGCACTGGGGAAGTAAATATTTAAAAGTAAGAACAATGTTAAAATCTCAGCTATCTTTAGCTTAACTCACATCCACCACGACTCGTTGACCGTGCTGTAATATAATATAAAGTTTATAATTTATTTTAATTTTTATGTATATTAAATGTGTTAAATGATAGTGGTTTTACTTAGCACATTTGGACTTAAAATTTTTCTTTCTTTTTAAAGTCATGTGTAGGCAGAGGGTCTCTGTGTCTCAAGTGGAATTTGACACACTGTCAAAACTAAATTCCTAGGTTCACTCTGCCTACCTGGCTATTTGTGGCTACAGCATAAAGCTGAAAAATAAATTATGAATGATTGATAAGGATGTACAAAATGACATATAGTATCTTAGCCTTTATCCTCTGAGTACTGGTACTTACTAACGAGAAAATTAAATATTTTTTTACGATCACTTTTATATTTGAATTATTTCATAATACATCTGGCGTCTCCTAAACAATACCTAAATTATATAAAATTACAGATATTTTATGTAAATGTGTGTAAGTAGTATGTTTTTTGATTGTTGTTATGCAGCAACTAAAAACTTTGTGAGTACTATGATATAAATAAAGATAAAAGAATAACATTTTTATACTGTTTTATTGCAGTTTCTTGTCTAATCATAGTAATTAATATTGCATTTAGTTGCAATCAAATATAATGAATAGTCTCTAATCACAACAATATTTCTTCTAATGCTTAATTGAATTAAATCAATGTCTAAATTTTAATAACGTATCTTCTCAAAATAGTATTTTAAGATATATAATAATAATAGTTATGATGATAATAAAATATTAGAAATGGAAATTATTCAAAGATTTTTTTGTCATGCAAGTTTCTTTGGATGTTTTAAAACAGTTTTTTCACATGTATGGATGTGAGATCATATACATTTATGGATGTGAGATAACATGTGTGTGGATGTGAAATCACATATGTGGATGTGAGATTACATATTCGGATGTGAGGTGCCATATTGGGACGTAAGATCAGATGTGTGGAAGCGAGATTACATATGTGGATGTGAGACTATAAGTGTCCATGGGAGATAACATATGTGAATGTGAGACAATATGTGTGGATGAAAGATGTTGGATCAAATTTTATGATTTATTTTAAAGAACCTACATTTTTAAAAATTCGAGTAAAATAAAACAACTTTTAAGGACATGCTGTAAAGAAATTTCTTTTGATCTACCATTTTTGGGCCATCCTGTAGAAAAAGGAATAAAAAGTGATAGATAAACATCGATGGACACAGAGGTGCAACAAGTATGAAAAAAAGAAAAAATGCAATATAATTGCGTTTCTCCTTTTCTTTCCAATATTTTATATTTTTATTATTTATATCGATATATCAGGGACGTAAATGCGGGAACAGAGCCATGTCATCTTAGTACAAAGTAACCTCTAAAATATAATATGTATTTACGTGTTATAGTTAAAGAATAAAAAGAATGTGTGATTCCTCTATAGAATATATTATTCTACATTATATCATAAAAACAGGTTTAAACAGTGCATATGAAGGTATCCTCCTGTAGTATAACTATTTTCAATTACTATCAACACTACAATGTCAATACTATGTGGTATTATTATAGTGTAATTTTAAACATTTTGATTATTTTCTCACCATTATGATGAAAAAATAATTTATGTACTATAAGAATGTTGGTAGTTTTTCAAAAGGTATAAGAATTAAAAATTGCCTAAAATATGCTTTCTTCGCAAGTGTTGTAATAACTATTGTTATCTTTTAACCAAAAAATCACTAGAAATATTAAATATGCTCAATTATACAAAGTTTTTTTGTCAGCACCACTTTAAATAAAACCACAGTTTTAACTACTCTATTAAAGCCTATTACAATAATAAAAAAAAACCCAAAAATAAAAAAGTATTTTTTTTCAAACAAAATAAATAACAAAATTATCGTTGTAAAATAAAATACAATTTGTCAAGATCGACGCACGCACACATAAACCTATCAAAGGAAAACCGCCGCAACATTCCGAAATCGAGTCGTAAGTATTGGCGGCAACGTTTGGTTTTAGTAGTATTTTTGTAGTAGTATGTGTTTACGTTATTGGTATCTATCTATGCGTAACTGCGTTTCACGAAATATAGATATGATTAAACATCGTGAAATGTAAAAAAAACAATTACGTTGCTTACTGTTGCTTAAATTCTTTAGGTATGGCTTTAAAATATATTACCTATATGCTATTTCCGTAAAAGGAGCGCTGACGCGTCTCTTCTCTTTTTTTGTTAAAGGCCAAAGTTGTGGCTGTAACGCGACTGGTGTGGGTCCGATCCCCACTTGGAGGATTGAATTATAATTTAATAATATTTTCATTTCGTTTAATAATATTTTCATTTCGCACATCAGTCACACATTATACGCAATATCTTAACACAAAGTTGCCCTGCTAAAGGAGGGATAAAGCGTGGATCTGGTTTTAACTTTGTGTGAACCGATTAAAATAAAGTCCAGTCCAGTTGAAGCCAGTCGTGGCGCAGCGGCACGAGGTGTGACTGCAAAATTGATTGGTTGTGGGTTCGATTCCCACTCGAGGAGATGAAATATTTACTTAAATTTATATTTCCATTTTGTTCGCTCTGGTGTCGAGGTTAAGCGCGGCGTTGAGTTCTGCCCCTCAACACGCAATGCCTCCAAAATTCGGCAGAAAGTGAAAAGCCGCGAGCAGGCCGCTAGTAAATAATAAAAATATAAAATATTGGAAAGTAAATATTTCGTCTCCTCTATATTTAATTAACACACTGAATTATGTTCGAGTTTTAATATACCTATAATGTATGTTTGCAGCGCCATGAAGATTTATAATGAGAAAGTTATTAAAACTTCAGGTCGCATTTTCGTACCTCCCATAAGAATCTTCATTTGAATGTTTAAAATAAAAACACAACTTACCGATACTTACAATAAAATCCTAACTCATCGGTGTCTGTACATCGAAGATATTACAATTAATAATGTAATAGAACTTGGTCTGTTTGTCTGTGCGTTTGTTCACGATAATCTCAGAAACAGGTTAACCGATATAAATACTTTTTTTAAACCGATATAAATACTTTTTTAAACTGTCCTTAAATATTTAGTGTTAGTTTTATTTTAATAAGCTTCACGCTGTATCCCGCACACAGCAGGTTTAGCAGAGGGAACCTACTGTGAAGACACTCCGTTCCCCATTTTCTGACGAATTCTGGAGGCATTGCGTATTGAGTGGCAAAATTCATCGCCGTGCTTAACCTCGACACCAGAGCGAAGAAATGGAAATATAAATTGTAAATATAAATTGTAAATATTTCATCTCCTCAAGTGGGGATCGAACCCACAACCAGTCGGTTTTACAGTCACACTTCGTACCGCTGCTCCACGACTGGCCTCAACTGGACTGGATTTTGTTTTAATCGGATCACACAAAGTTAAAACCGGATCCACGCTTTATTCCGCCTTTAGCAGGGTAACTTAGTGTTAAGATATTGCGTATAATGTGTAACTAATGTGTGAAATGAAAATATTATTAAACTAAAGGGCGCGCGCGGCTTCGCCCGCTTATTTGGATACATAGGGTTGAATTCTAAAAAAACCACGATACACGTGTTCAATAAAATATTTTTAACAGTCTGAATTAATTTTTTTATAAAATGGTGGTGATTTAAAGATTTTTCCATACAAACTTTCAACCCCTTATTTGCACCCTTAGGGGGTGAATTCTAAAAAACTATGAAACATGTGTTCAATGAAATGTTTTTAAGAGTCTGAATTTCAAATTTTATAAAATCGGTGCCGATTTAAAAAAAAATCCATACAAACTTTCAACCCATATTTCATCCCTTTAGGGTTAAAACTTTTCAAAATCCTTTCTTAGTGGATGTCCAGAATATGAAAATAAACATCTGCCCAAATTTCACGTTTCTATCATCAACGGTTACGGCTGTGCGTGCGTCTTACCTCAGTCAGTCAGCACAAGTCCTTTTATATATATAGATTATAATTCAATCCTCCAAGTGAGGTTCGGACCCACATCAGTCGCGTTACAGTCACAACTTTGTGCCCCTGTGCAGCGACGGCCTTTAACAAAGAAGAGAAGACAGACAGGACAGGACAGACAGGACAGACAGGACAGGACAGACGGACAGGACAGACAAGAAATTCAAAAAAAATCTTTTTGCTTTCTATTATTCTTTTTAAGTGTCCATCTATCCATTTCAGTCAAAATTACTAAATGTACAGACAAAATATTTTTACTGTCTTATTATATATAGAGATTCCTATTTTTTTGATAATGGAATATAGCCTATGTTGGTCAGTGAAGATGCAGATTTCTAATAGTGATAAAACTTTTGAAATCGGTCTGGTAGCTTTTATATGAAAACAATACAAATATACATACAAAAATATAAATCTTTCCTCTTTATAATATTAGTATAGAAGTATAGATAGAGATACTTTGAGCAATGATACATAAATTTAATTATTTATTATATGTATATAATTTAGTAACTTTACATTCTTTTTACCTATGTTACATTTGAATTATTATAATTTTTAAAGTATGTTAAATCTGTTGATGTCAGTGAATAATTGAATTTACTCCTTCAAAAACAGCCTTAAATATTAGCTCTATAATAGAGCTGCAACACACACACTGATACGGACAGACAGAGTTACATTTGAATTTATAATAATAGTATTGATGGGTGAGTACACTAGAATTAATGAAAGGTTTGTTTTTATTAATATATTTATTTTATCATAAAAACAAAAAAAAACATTAAAAGAATATTGAGATTACACACTTATTTATACAACGCATTGCGTTGGCGGTTACTTTCATGTTAAGCAATAGAAGTTACAGTAGCAGTATTTCTTCATTTAATAACTCTTTCTAACATTTATTATCAGCATTTAACACAATGTAAACATAAATGAAAAAACAAAGGCCAGTCGTGGCGCAAAGTGTGACTGCAAAATCGACTGGTTGTGAGTTCGATCCCCACTCGGGGAATTGAAATATTTATTAAAATTTATATTTTGCAATGCCCCCAGGAATAGGCGGAAAATGGGGAACGGAGTGACTTAACTTGCTGCGTGCGGGATACAGTGTGAAGTTGATTTAATTTGATTTTTTTTATAAATAAACAAAGAAAATTTCTGATTATTATAAAATATGATACATCTGTACATAAGATTCTATATTTCAAACAAAATGCGGCGTTATTTCTCTCTAACACTATTTTAAGCCTGGTTATTAAGCAGGGGTAAATAAAAAAATTATAAAGACTATTAATTAGATAAAGTACAAATTAAAAGTTAAAAACCAATTTTATTTAATAGACGTATCTACATCTAAAATATTTTATAACTTTTACGTTAGGAAAGTAACACTTAAATATTTTATTTACAAAAATTTAAGACCATAATTTTATAAAACGTGTAAAAAATATTGCACTAAAGTGTCGTATCACTATTATTACCAGATTGTGTAGGGATTGTTATTTCTGAAACAATAAAATTCAAATGAGTACGTTTTACAAAACATATTAACTTAAATGTACAAAAATATATAAACAAATCAGCTTCACGCTGTATCCCGCACACAGTAGGGTAAGCTGAGGGAAGCTCGTGTTAAGACACTTCGTTCCCCGCTTTACGCCGAATTTTTCGAGGCATTGCGTGTTGGGTGGCAGAACTCAACGCCAATGTTTTTTAAAATGTATATTTCCATTTTTTTGCTCTGGAGTCGAGGCAAAGCGCGGTGAGGCTCGCCCACAGAGGGCTTTGTACAAAAATTGGAGGTTTCTGAAATTCAAGCTTAGCTTAGCCAGAGTCCTCCGCCGTTCATCTGATACCTCACTTGAACTACCAAACTTTGCCTCCGTTAGGCTATAATTTTTAGGATTTAACTACAAATGTATGCTTTATAGTGTCGAAATACGCATTTTTGCGATATAAATGGCCATATTTTTTAGGCCAGTCATATAACCCAGTCGTTTCGAATGTCATTCTTTAGTCAATAATCTTACCAGCGCGATTCAGACAATGATGTTTTATGAATTGATTGCTATATAATATTCGCAGGCAAACTCATGCCTTGAGTTCATTTAAATGACGATAAAAAAATTTTAATGAACCAATTTTGATGAAACATTCTAATTTCAATAGAGAGGATGGCTGGAAACTTTCTATCATTTGGGACCCAGTCATAAAATCATTGAAGTCTTATACCAGAGGGCAATATATTATCAGCTCATTCTGCAGGAATCCAGGGCAGTATGCGAGGCAATTAAGAAATCGTTGGCGGTAGTTTGATATAATAAATATGTCAACTGACAGACGAATGCCACCTCAGTCTACCCGTGACCACGGACTACTGCAAAGTGTTCGAAACGTCATGTTTCCAAAATGTAAAACATTAAATATACTATAATTTTAATTTAAAATGTGTAATAATCGTGAAAATCAAAGAACTTATTATTTTAACGTTATTGAAATAATTTGTAGTAAAATATCATTTAATAGAATAAGGATTAATGCAAAGGTATGAATAATATTATTTGATTATGCTGCCACTTTTATCAATTTTTCAAGATAATGCTACAACAACTTTACTACAATATCGAATTACTAAGCCTGTTTGTTTTACTTGGCACCGACTTACACACTAGTACCTAAATCTACTATTCTATTATTACACAAATTTACTGTTAATTTAAAATTAAGCAAAATGTCTGCCACTATTATCTGTTGTTTTACTTCGCATACTATAAAAGCCCATTTGAAAGCCCTCCTTAGGCTAAAAGTATCTTTAAATTGCATATAACGTAAGTTTTAATTAAATGCCTTAAAATAAAATTTTTAATTTTTCTTTGAAATTACAGAAATAATTCAAAACAATCTATAATTATAACGACTAAAGTATAAAATGATATGGGGACTTACCTAATAATAAAGTTCTCAGGTTACTACTATCACAATATAAGGGCTCTTGTAGAATGCTATTCAATTGTTCTTTAATTGTACCATTCACATCGCACCACACAACCCGGCCATTACTTGACCATTCGTGAACTAGCATCTTTAAGCTCTGAAATAAAAAGTATTATTAGAATAAAAAAAAGACAAGCGCGAGTCGGAATCGCCCACCTCGAGCTTTTTCTGAAAATTTCGCTTAGCTTATCCAGAGCCCTTTCATCTGATACCTTACTTAAAAACTAACGGCTTTATTACCAAATTTTGCCCCTCTTTTAAGGTTATTAATTATCTTTTATGAAATAACCAAACCTAAAAACCTAAATGTGTAGTTTTTATTTTGATTCCCTTTATAGTGTCGAAATATGCGTTTTTTTATTTTATAAAATCATTTAAGTAAATGTAGAAATAAGGTTTTTTTTCAAAATTAAGGGATATTTGATCTGAGTATACTCGTATTGTTTGAATTTCAACTTGATATCTGCAAGTGTTCCTGAGATAAAGGCTCCTGACAGACAGACAGACAGACGGACGGTCAATAAAGTGATCTCATATGGGTTCCTTTTATCCTTAAAAAGAAATCGTTTCAAACAAAATAAAATAATTTAATTTTTAACAAAAAGAAAAACCGACTACAGACAACGAACTAAAAAGTAAAAGATAATGTTACATAATGTTAAACGTACTTTGATTTTGTTAAACAAAAATAATTAAAAAAATATTTTATAATTTTGAAGTCGGTGTTTCCAGTAGATAACTACAATGCCTCCTTTTGAACCTTCTGTTCACTTCATATTATAAATTTGTAAATAGATTCTCCAGATAAACCAAGAAGTGGCTATGTAATATTATAAATATAATATTATAAATAGAAAACACTTTTTTTATCTGGAGAATCACTGATTGATCAATGACCGCCAATTAACATCAGATGATTTTCGGGTTTACCTAACTCACGGCTGGTCTGCGGTTATCGAAAACAAGGAAGAGGGCGTAGCAGTTAGTTTGGATATGGCCAAGGCTTTTGATCGAGTGTGGCATAAGGCGCTCCTGTAAAACTTCCATCCCACGGGCTTCCTAAGAATTTATGTAAGTGGATCGCTATATTTCTCACTGGCTGCAGCATCAAGGGTACCGCTGTTGACAGTTTTTTATTAAGAACTAGCGACCAGCTCGCGGCTTCGCCCGTTTTGTGAATTATTTGTTTGTTTCGGTACAGAGTACTACGTTCCTGTTTTAATAAATATTGTATGCTTGCAACGCACTTAAGATTTCTAAAGTGAAAATTATTAAAACCATCGGGTGGCATTTTCGATTTTCAATATAAAAATTATAATTGGGGGCATTTAACAATGTAATAGAACCAGAAACAATGATATTTAAAAAAAATGTCTGTTTGTTGGTTTTCTGTTAGTCGACCCTTAATCTCAGAAACGGTTTAAGTGATTTAAGGAGCGAAGACGCGAGCGCGGGGGGGGGGGGGGGGGCAGATAATTTTTGAAGAAAATAAATTTGATTAAAATATATTTATTTATTTTAAGATAAACATTAAAATAACATATAATCCATTCGAATGTAACTCTGTCTGTCTGTCTTTGTAGCAGTCAGGGCTAAACCGCTGATCCGATTGTGATAAAATTTCATATAGAGATACTTGAGGGTCTTGGGATGGTCATAGGTTACTTATTATTTCTCATATTTGATATATTCTTGATATATACTAATATATTAAAATATCTTTAAATTTTTCGCAATTTGTTTTGGCATGTTATTTTATTCGTCGCTAAGCAACCGTTAATAATTAAGGTTGTTTGTAATATTTATATTTCTTAAATAAATAATCATGTAATTCAAGCGGGCAAAGCCGCGAGCAGGCCGCTAGTCTTTAATAAAATATCATTTAATGGGATAAGAATTAATACAGAGGTATGAATAATAATGTTTGATTATTGTCGGCGCTTTTGTCAACTTATAAAATAAAAAAGTAGTTATATTGGCATAACTACAGTAGTTGGACATATGGTATCGCGGACTTATTTTTTTTCCCTATTTTTTTGAAAATGTAATATAGACTATGTTGGTCAGTGAAGATGCAGCTTTCTAATAGTGAAAGAATTTTTTAAATCTGTCGGGTTGTTTTTGTGTGAAAACAATAAAAACATACATACAAAAATAAAAAATGTTTCCTCTTTATAATCTCTATCTCTATATATAATAAAAGGATAGAAAAGTCAATTCTGTACATGAAAGATATAAAAAAAATAAAAATCAGGTCGGTTTATATGTCGATTATAGAACCTAAAAAACCACTCAGCAGAATTCTTGTCTGTCTGTCTGTCGGATTATTTGTTCGTCAATCACGCAAAAACTACTGGACAGAAATTGATGAATTTTTGCATGATATTAGCCTAGGGTCTCAAGGTACATTTTTTTTGGGTTTCATTCCGAATTTCATTATAGTTTTCTTTAAAAAAATAAAAACTGAAAAATGTAAATAACTTAAAATACCGATAACAATGAAATTAAATGAATTTTGGCATGGTAATAGTTCAAAGCCTAATGCAACTTATAGGATAGTTTTATATATAGCATGGAGTATAAATAAATTTTACCAGAAAAAATAACGTAATTATATTTTTTAATAAAAGAAAATTTCTAATAAAAAAAGAATCATTAAAATCGGTTGAGTTGATATTGAGTTATTCGTCCATTTATCGCGCACACACTTAATGCAAATTTGAGATTTATATGATTTTCTCATAGATATCATTGTCGGACATGAATTTGTAGTGAATAGTTATCTTTTAATAAAATTAATTCATAATCATAATAATAACTAAAACTATTTTATTCTATATCTACATTATATTCTTGCACTACATTCTATTTTCAAATTTACTTAAAACTAAACTGTTAATATTTATATTTATTATTCATCCACACGTAGCGCATTCGCATGACAAACTTGTTTCGAGTTTTTTTGCTGTGCGTGACGTAGCCTGCTTGCTAGCTACGAGTAAAGAGTCGGCTACTATCGCTTGCGACGTTCACTTGTTTAAATATTGTACTCCTTGCTTATATTCAATTTTAAGCCTTATCTTCTTGCTAATACGTATCTGTTTCGCTTATTTATTTCTTTTAGTATTTCTTTAAATTTCTTTCTTTCCTTCTGTGAGTGTGTAAAATTATTCTCTTTGTATCTTTTTAAGTGTTGAATTGGACAAAAAAAAATTGGACTATTTTTCCACAAAATTTGGGAAATTTAATTTCACTCCGTAATTAAAAATATAAAATATTATTAAATAGCGTAAATCACAAAAACCGCTATAAATTAAATTAAAATAGGACTACACGGGACGCACTAGCTTCCAAATAAAAAAAGAATCATCGAAATCGGTTTACACAGTCAAAAGTTCTGAGGTAACAAGTATAAAAAATACAGTCGAATTGATGACCTCCTCTTTTAAAAAGTCGGTTAATAGAAATTTGACATAATTAAATTGCGATTATTGTATTTAACCACAATTTAAAAGAAGAAAGTAAATTGAGGCCGTTCGTGGCACAGGGGCACAAAGTGTAAACTAGTTGTGGGTTTCTATTCCCACTTGAGGACATTAAATATTTATTTAAATTTATATTTCCATTTCATCGCTCTGGTGTCGAGGTTTGTCTAGTGCGGCGTTGAGTTTCACTACTCAGCACGCAATGCTTACAGAATTCCGCGGAAAGTAGGGAACAGAGCGTTTTAACACTAGGTTCCCTCTGCCTACCGTGCTGCGTGTGGGATACAAAGTGAAGCTGGAACAAGAAGTACAATTAATAGTTGTTTAATCTACAATAATTATTATTTTAAACGTCAACGTTGGTGACATTAACAAAAATAATAAAGTAGGTATATTTGTCGGGACTAGCTCAAATGGCGATGTCTACAATAAAAAGTATATGTATTTGGAAAGTAAATTCTGATTGTGAGTTCATAGTTTATAAAAGTTTATATTGTGTTTAGATGACGAGGTAATGTCAATACATTTTAATCATTGACAAGTACGATGCATTCATTTACAGTAGATATATTTCTCAAGATTTTATATATAAAAAATACATTAAATAATCGTGTTAAGGAAGTATCAAATATATTTAATGAATTAAATTTAATGTCATCTTATGTTATCTGTTAAAATAGCGTGAAGCTGATTAAACTTAATGTTATATTCAAAACAAATGAATTGTATGTAAATTTATTAATACGTTTCAAGTATGAAAAAAAGATGCAAAATGCCTTTTCTTTCCAATATTTTATATTTTTATTATTTACTAGCGGCCTGCTCGCGGCTTTTCACTTTCTGCCGAATTTTTGAGGCATTGCGTGTTGAGGGGCAGAACTCAACGCCGCGCTTAACCTCGACACCAGAGCGAAGAAATGGAAATATAAATTTAAGTAAATATTTCATCTCCTCGAGTGGGGATCGAACCCACAACCAATCGATTTTGCAGTCACACCTCGTGCCGCTGCGCCACGACTGCCCTCGATCTTAATTTAAAATTAAAATATTAAATATTTCATTCTCTTGAGTGGGAATCACTGCGCCACGGCCGCCTCAAGTTTTATATTTATTAACGACTTAAGTTGCTATCGTCGTGAGCAACATTTTAATATAATATATATTATTTATTTATTTCAAAGAGGTTAGTTAATTTTAGCATACCTGTAAAAACGTAAAGTCGATCCTGCAAAGCGCGTCGCAATGCACCACCAGCACGTTTGCTCGCCTCGCTTCGATAATAGAGTCACTGGATATGATAGTTAGGTTTTCCAACCTAACATCTGTTATATTTTTTTTGTGTTTCAGTGATATCAATTGAGATCGTACTTTTTCAGCACTGGCAAAATGAAATCCACCTATCGGGCGTACCGCATAATGTGGGAGAAATATACCATCCTGTAATTAATGTTTAGAGTATGTAAATGAATCAAATCAATGTCTCTCATTGTTTGTTAAGTTACTTGTCCTAAGATAAAAAAAATATTAAATTATTTATTATATAAACGTGTACACAGAATAGTTCTGAACAGTTTCCTCTAAACACAATAGCTAAGTTAAAAAAGCAATGCAAAAAGCATCAATAACCATTAAAAAGGTGGAAACGTGCAATGTTTTACACAAACCATTTCAGTCTACTTTTGAACCCTTCATAACTCTAAAGCTAAACCAATAAGTCTTCTTTATTTGTGACTGGCTTCCTCACTTATTAAAAACTTAATTCACTACTAGGTGACCTAGGAACTTAATATTTCGTACAAAAATAGACTATTATATATATATATGCAAGAAAGTTAAAAAAAACGTTAAGTATGACAATTAAAGTGTAGGAAAATAAAGCAGTTTTGAAAATAACATAGTATTAATGATTATTATAATTTCTTTACAAACAGTAATGATAACTGATCAACACCATCATTTGAAATGACACTCAAAAAAATCAGGGTCTAAATTCTCACTTGACAATTTTTTACTGATCTAGTAGATTGATATTTGGTTTGCCTGGTGATAAAAATAGCCAAGTCAAGAGATTATCTTGAGTAAACACAGAACTCGGCAACAATATAGATTTCCCTTTCTTTTGTCAGTGAAGTCGAGAACAACGCATCACTTAACATCTAACTTTACTTTTATTTCATATTTATATAATTGATAGGATTTATATAAATATAAAATAATACTTACATCAACATGTCGTATATCAAAAGATGGCCTTGACTGATAATAAATTATTAGGACGACATCTATGGCGACGCCACAGCCGAGTCCTATTTCTATTCCTAATGCAAGGCAGAAAATGAATGTGCCAAGCAATGGGAACAAATCTAACCCTGGTAAATTATAAAATAAAAAAATATTACAAAATGGAAAGAACATTAAAATATAACACAAAATACAGACAATTATTACCTTTTTAGAAAACATACAAATTTAAAGGCTTAGGCTTTGTACCCGCGCATTTTGAAAACTGTCCAATTAATCTGACTTATTAAACCATACATTCTCATAGTGCTATGGTTATGGTTGTTATAACTTATCTTTGTTGCTAGCATCTCTGTAGGGAGATTATTACCAATTTCCGCTACCCAAAGACAGATTTTTTTTTAATAAATAGCATTCTCTCTCGCCAAATGCAATTATCTTAAAAAAATATTCTAAGCTCTATTCTAATCTTACAGACGAACAGAAGGGAGGAACAGACGAACAGACGTAAATTCCAAAAATGCTGGAAATCGATTGTGTTAGTTATTCTTTAAAGCCCTGGTTATTTTTAATGTATAGAAACGACTTTTCTACAAATTTATTATAAGTATAGATTTTAATTCTTAGTTCCCAAAGGAGTCCAGGTCCAGTCTAAGTTAGTGTGATAAAACTATGTGGGTTCACAAAACGAAAACTTATGTGCTTTTGATAGTGAAGAACTAAGATGTTGGTTCGACTTCGCCTATCGATGTAAAATCAACTTCACGCTGTATCCCGCACACAGCAATGTAGGCAGAGGGAACCCAGTGTTAAGACACTCTGTTCCCCACTTTCTGCTGAATTCTGGAGGCTTTGCGTGTTAAGTAGGCAGGCAGAACTCAACGCCGCGCTTAGCCTCGAGAGTTCATCTTCTTGATTGGGGGACTATCGATGTAGGCGGATATAATTTTACGAAGCTCAGCATTCCAGCTGTTACTTTTAAAAACTTGCATATTTGCCTTTATATATGCCGTACAACGTATCGAGACAGTCGCTACTACAATTAATTTCTATCTTTACTAATATGATAAAGCGGAGGAGTTTGTTTGTTTGTTTAAACGCTAAGATCTCTGGAACTACTGGTAGGATTTACTTTTTGTTTGTTTTGTATGTAAGCTACATTCCCCAGAAGTGCTATAGGCTATATAACATTACGATTTAATTATAAGATAGCCTTAAATAATTAAATAACAATAATTAATAACGCGATCGTATTACTTTAGCCGCGTGCGCTGCAGAAATAGTTAAGTATATGTAAGTATATTGTATTATAAAAATATTCAGTTTTATAAGTTTTGAAATAAAGTCCGCGACACCTTCATTTCTTTAATCTATCTCTAATAAACAATAAGCCACAGTAAGACAGTTTGCGACAAAAATAATTGATAATTGCAAGGTGATATTTGAACGTTTTTTATTTGACAAAAACATTGAAACTTTAAAACGAAAGTTATTTCATCATCAAGGAAATTTTATGAAGATAAGCTTTGGCTTTTAGAGCATGTAAATTAGACATATATCTCGAGAAAATGTAAAATTAAAATTATTAAACTCTGTTTACGGCCGCAAGCATAAGCTCGAGTCCTGCGGGAAGCGCCGTTGCCGCCGATTTCGTCCTCGCAAGCAGCTTATTGCTCGCTACGTTATGTTTGCACTTTCTCAAAAAGCCGTTCTCTGTTGCCGCTTTCTTCGCCAGTTTATCCGTCCTTTCGTTACCCGGTGTTCCTACGTGGGCCCTGAACCCGAGGAACCGCACTACTCTGGCCTCGTTGTGGTGTCGATGGGGATCTGATTAGATCTAGGGACGATCTCGAGTCGCTTAAGATGTTGATAGCGCTCGTTTTCGACTTTTTCGTCAGTTCCATTGCCCTGAAGAGAGCATACATTTCCGACTGGAAGACAGTGTTGTGCGGCTCTAGACAAGATGTGGACTTCTCCTTTCCCTGGTCCCTCACGGCTAGGGCCGCTTCTTCTTTTACGAGGAGTGATGGATGTGGGTTCTATAATGACCCTACCTTGCGCTCTATATCGCGTCCTGGCGGTAGTCCACGCAACGTCCTTTTTGATCTTAAAGAGATTGGCGGCTTCACGGAAACGAAGGTCGAGGAGGAGTAGACCCGAGAGGTCGAATGCCGACGACAAGGAATCCGTCCTGTGTGCCTTGCAGACTTTTTGGGTGAATCCTCTTTGCAATGAGTCTAGCCGATTTTTTTATTTTTTATCAGCTTCTCAGTTGCAGAGGACCACGCACTTGCTGCATACAGGACGATAGGCTCTATCTCCGCCACGTAGATGATACTAACAATCCCGCTGTTAAGACCCCATGTTTTCATGCACGCTAGTTGTTGCCGCTTTTTTGCACATTAGAAAAAGCGATAGACATTTATAAACAACTATAACTTTGTTGCAGGTCAGCTTGGAGTCTATTGTGAGCCCCAGAAGTTTCATTTCCCAAAACCAGGTTCAGTCGAGTGCCGGACATGTTGACCTCGGGAGTATCAAACTTGAGCTTATTTGTGATTACCATCGGGTTTTTTGCTATGGCCAGAAAATATCTGCACCATGTCGTCTGCAAAGGCCTGGCAATGTATCCCCCTAGAAGCCATTGTGTGTAGAAGTGAGTCCAGGATGTGGTCAAAAGGTTGGTCCGCCGATTGATCCTTGGACGCAACCCTTCTCGCCGGTTGCTGTGGCGTAGTTGACAACGACTTTTTTTCATCTAGGTATAAAGCAACCACTGCGTAATGGTTTTTTGGGCAATGTTTCCGCACCAGTTGGTTTTTAAGGGCAGGCCACCATGCATTGTCGAAGGCGCCCTCTATGTTTATGGAGACGAGCAAAGCGATCTTTATAATATTAGTATAGAAAACATTTGTATTTTTATATGTATGTCTGTATTGTGTTCACACAAAACTAACGGACTGATTTCAAAAATTTTTTCATCATTAGAAAGGTGCATCTTCACTAAGCAACATAGACGTGAAGCTAAACATAAATTTATTAAATAAGAAACTTAATTAAAAAATAACACAAAAAAAAAATATTTAAAAACGACACGATTAGGCTAAAGACAGTAAACAAAAAAGTCTTACTATTAGTTTTCCACAATTTTTTCAAAATAGCAAGATCGACCATATGTAATACTGCACACACTATGACGGCAGCGAGCGCAGCGCGCGGGATGAAGAAGAAGAACGGGGTTAGCAGTACCAGCGTCAGGAGTACTATTATACCTGTTAAATTAAACTTATTTTAGCTTAAATCATTAAAATTCAGCTGTTTATAATTTTTTATCATATTCTTAATAATTTTTATTAAATTGTCTACATTTTTGTTTAATTTTATTACTTAACTTAAATTCACGCTTTTTTTCATCACTCATTCGTTCGACGTGCCCAAACCAGCTGAGCACGTTCTTCTTCATTCTCAACGTGACATCCTCGCTAGTACCTGCCATTCTGTGTATCTTTTCATTGCGGATTCGATCAGCTAATCTGACTCCGCATATCCTACACATAATACATAGCATTGTGTACGGCCAAACGCGCAGCTGTGCTAACGTTTCGCCGTCTAATTAATGCAAATAAGGCTCCGTTGACCCTGTTACCGGCAGCAATACGCCTTTCCACGTTCATCTCGTATCTTCCATCTCTACTGAACATAGTTCCCAAGTACACACTTCATTCACTTGTTTTAATATCTTACCATTTACACTGATCTTGCATTCCGTCCTTTCTTTATCTCTTTCAAAAACTAGAACCTTTGTCTTATACGCATTCAGGCTTAGACCATTATTTTCACACATTTCTTTTTGAATGGTGACCAATGCCTGCAACTCGCATTCTGATAATGCAATGAGCAGTTGACATTTCTTTTTTTTTCGTGAGGAAATCCTGTTACGGATACCGGCCCGAGTGGGGACTCGAGCGGCTTATGTGGGACTCGCGGACTGGCAGATGTAGGCCGTCCGAATCACCACTAAAACCTCACGGTGCTCCTCCTTGACCGCCACTGGCTGCGAGACGCGTGGACAAGTCTTCCGCGAAACCCGGCGGCGGGAGCCTGCAAGGCACGTCGCAGAGTCAAGGGTGTGTGGGCACCCTCGACGGCCTGCTCGGAGTAGCGCGCGGGAGCAACCTGCGCACGACTCGGGCCAGAACCAAGCTGACATGGCGCAACCTTGTTTAACATCTGATTAAATGTCAAACCAAGGCAACATGTCAGCTCCTACTCGCACACTGGCTGAGTGATCTCTGTAAAGAGACTTTACAACTTACAACAAGGGTCCACTCACATTGTACTCTGTCAAGCGCCTTTTCCAAGTCCACAAAAGCACAGAAAACTTTTTGCCTACCGGCCAAAAATTTTTCCGTGATCATGCGGAGGGAAAAGATCTAATCTATACACTCTCTTCCAGATCTGAAGCCCCTTGGGCCTCCCACAACAGTCTTTCAGATCTCTCTTGCATTCTTCTCGCTAATATTTTAGCCCAATCTAATAAAACTGATAGCCCTATGGCTTGTGAAGTCTATCTGTGAACCTTTGCTTTTATACAAAGGCAAGATGACTGCACCTCGCACATCATCTGGGACCTCTCCTGATTTCCAGCATAAATTGCACGAAAACCAGAACAAGTCCAAGATGCGTAGCCCACCATATTTGATCACCTGGGCAGTAACTCCAGCTGCCCCCGGTGCCTTATCACATTTCAGACTTCGTAAGCAACTTCTTTTATACTGATTTCACCATCAACTATATCAACACTTAGCGTTTCGTTGTTATTTGAGACTGAGGCGTCATCACATTCATATATCTCCTTGAAAAATTCCGCCCATCGCTGCAAAACATGTTTTTATTTAATAGTATTTTAATAACTTATTAAATAATGAATAACAAAAGAAATATAAACTATCAATAAAACCTCGTATTATTTAGCCCTAAAAAACATATATAACTTAGCTTCATGCTTTATCCCTAGTTTGCAGCGACACTAGTGAGTGTTATTAAGGTAGTTTGGAATTTGGATCCCTGCAATGATTTAATCGAGCACAAGTTTAACAGGTGAATTTAAATACAATAACGTACTACAACATATACGACAAGTAAGAAGTATAATTAATTGTAATTACATTCTCTTACCAGAAAACCGACGTTTTAGTGCAGTTTCTTACTAAGATACAGAACGGTCGCCGAAATGTCCTCCGCACTAATGTGTTTTTTTTTGAACGCATATTTAACGCGAGAAAAAAAAATGAAATGTAAAAAAACTTAAAATCAAATCTGCGCAGTCATCTACAGCTTACTTTCCGGTCACTGCTCGGCAACCGTACTGTGAGACGGAGTTTACATGCTTATTCTGGTGTCAGCTCAGTCCACGATTGTTGTCAGAATAATGGAAAACTGACTGTATAAGTAAGTTATTTAAATATTTTTATTTAGACAGCAATGGAGTCGCACTCCGTATTGGCGGCTGCGCCGTCCTTTCTCACCCATTAGCCCCGGAGAAAGAATTTATTTTTATTATAGAAATTTTATCTATTCTGTGGGATAATTTTAATCTCCAATATGTGTATAAATATAAAAGAAACGAGGTGCTGCAATTTTTTTTTGTCATTTTTAAGAAAATCGAGCCCGAACTAATTTAGAAGACGTGACAAAGAAAATTGCGTGTTAACAGAAACATTTGGTTGGACTGATCATCAGTCTGACATACCATCCATCAGTCAACCAACAGACTGTTCATGAACAAGGTCATAGATATAACTGACGTCAGAATGAGCGTGTAAACTCCGTGTAAGTAATATTACCTGTATAAAATCCAGCAGCGGGCGTGATCACACCAGAAGCATCGCTTACAGCGCTGCGAGTAAATGAACCGTTTACAGGAAAGGAGCGGAAAAAAGCGCCAATCATGTTGCAAGCGCCCAATGCAACGATCTCTTGTGTGGCGTCCAACGTTTTGCCTTTCGCTGAAATATCGAATCACCTCTGTTAACAAAAGGTCAACATATTTAACATTTATTTAGTTCACTAGTGGCCCCTACGCGATTTCGTCCCTTTCTTTTAATAGCATCGAATAAAAGTTGCAGAAGAAAGAAATTAAAAGATGGTTGAAAGCAAGGGTGGATGAATATATTCTGGTCGCAACAATATAATTGACAGAGATATAAAAACACCTTATATAATTACATATGTTTTAATATTACAAATAACATGTTTGCTCTATTAAAATAATAGGCGTTGTTAATTATGTTTTATAAGAAACTAAAATAAAGTTATCTACTTAAATTAAACTAAAAAACTCATTCATCATTTTTTCTTAAGCAAGCATATATATTTAGAAAAAATAGTTAGCTATTTTAGTTCGGTTATTTATATTGTTGTTATATACTTAATAAAGCGTATTTTTCTTTTATTTAATTTAATTAATACCAAATTTTGTTCCCCTTTTAAGGTTATTATTTTTAGGATTTAAACACAAATGAACCATAGTTTTCAGATTTGAACTAGTACTACCGGTAGACACTAGCTGCCTAATTTTATAATTTTAGACCAACCGGAAATACATTATTTATTCCCTTGCACTCTTGTTGATTCCCTTTGCAGTGTCGAAATACTAGTTTTTTGCGATAGAATCTGCCATATCTTTTTTTGTTAAATGTAGAAATACGTCTTTTTTAGGTGATCGTGGAGCTGTAGATCTAAGTATACGGTTCGAACTTTCAACTCGATATCTCCAAGCGTTCCTTAGATAAAGGCTCTTGACAGACAGACGGGCAGACGGACAACAAAGTGATTATAAGGGTTATAATGGATTTTTCCTTAAAAGATATGGAACTCTAAAAGCATATTTTTTTCTATTTTTCAATATATTCCTCCGTAGATTTAATAAATTTTTTACATCGTGATATTAAATTGTCAATTTTCTGTAAAAAACTACTTTTCTCATTGTCTGAAAAATTCACATTTATCGCTTACCGCTTTTAGCTCTTCATCATCGAAAACCCATAAGGGTTTTTTTTTTATTTGGTAACAAATAATATTGAGTAGGTGCCAAGTATGGACTATAGGTTGGATGGTTAATCTCTTCAAAGCCACAATCGCGAACGGCAGCTTTGAAAATAGGCGCCGTGTGAACTGGAGCTCTATCGTGGAGACGCAACACACCTGCGGCCAATTTACCCCCGTCTTTTCTCTTTAATTGCTTCCCATAAATTGAGCAAAGTAGGACTTTGCGTTATGGTCTCATCTTTATTTTTATATTTTATTTAATCAGCAAATTCCTTGTGAGCTCCAAAACTTAATTTATGGTTAAATTCTATAAAATAGCCTTAAAAAGGGGGCAAAATTTGGTATTAAAGCCAGAGCCCATGAGGTATCAGATGAAAGGGCTTTGCCTTTTTGTCTACAAGAAGTTCCGCCAATCAACACGAAATGCCTCGAAAAATTAGACGGAGAGTGGGGAAGAGAGTGTTTTACCATGACATTTAGTAATAAGACAAACGCGGCGTTGACTTCCGCCACTCAATAACTGTCTTGAAAATTGTGCAATAGGTGAGGAACTGAATGTCTTAAAAATGAAGCAAAAAAATGTATACTTACAAAAAGCTTTAGCAATAGCAACATTCGATATGACACCGACCAATGGCACTACAATGAGACCGGAGCCGAGGTGCCGGAACATTTCTAACGCGTTTACAGTTGTATTGCCGCGGAGAGAGCTAAATGGAGGAGGCCCAGGCTTAGGAATTCCTGGGGTTATGCGACCTGGAATTTAATAAATGTAGTGGATAAATGTAAAAAAAGCCGGACAAGCGTGAGTCGGGCTCGCCCACCCAGGGTTCCATACACAGTACGAGATAAAGGCTCTTGACAGAAAGACGGACAACAAAGTGGTCTTATAAGGATTCCTTTTTTTTTTAAAGGTACGGAACCCAAAAAAATACCAGCCAAGCGCGAGTCAGGCCACCCACTGAGGGTTTCGTACAAAAATTGGAGGTCTCGAGCTTTTTCTGAAATTCAGGCTTAGCTTAGCTTAGTATCAAATGGAAGGGCTCTGGCTAAAATTAGCCTGAATTTCAGAAAAACCTCCAGTTAATACGGAACCCTCGGTGGGCGAGCCCGACTCACGCTTGTCCGGTTTTTTTTTTAATATTTTTATTTAACAAAATCACATTACGAGTATAAAGTAAAACTCTCCTCATTTTTTGTAGTCGGTTGAAAATAAGTATATCCTGTTTTTTGAAATTAGTTGAAAAGAAATGCAACGATGAGGAATCTCACTTCTGACACCAATTTTAACAATGTTTTTCCTATATTTTTGACCAAAAAAAAAACGAACTTGTTCAATTTCAGATCCCATAATAACAACCTAACCAAACTTTCACCAAACTACCCTCGAAGAGATTGCATGGACTTATCTTCTGCCAGCTATGGTGGGGCTTCGCAGGAGATGCACGTAGACGTCTGCGTCAACACGCCGAACGAGGAGTGAAATTAGACCAAAAACGATCAGAAGTTGAAGATGATGAAACGATGTAGACTATTTGTAACTTACATGTAACTTAAATGTAACTTTAATTTTTATCTTAAAATAAATAAACGTATTTTGATCAAATTTATTTTCTTACAAAACTAAGAGTGCCCAAAAAAGCTATCATTTCTCTTTGAGGATATAAATTAATAGTTATAAAGGTCAGTTATTTAATAATTACACCATTCATACATGACAAATGTTACAATAAAAAGTAAATAAAAACAATTAAACCGATTTTACCGCTTCCGCACCGCGCTCGCGTCTTCGTTCCTTAGATCGGTTAAGCCGTTTCTGAGGTAAGTGTCGACAAAACCAACAAACAGACAATTTTTTTAAATATCATTGTTTCTGGTCCTATATACTTTGTTCTAATAACAACTTTTGTAATAAAAATCGAAAATGCCACTCATGGTTTTAATAATTTTCACTTTAGAAATCTTAAGTGCGCTGCAAGCATACATTATCTATTAAAACAGGAGTGTAATTGTCCACAAAAAATGCATTACCATAAACTTTATTAAAGGTGGTTGCGGCAGGATTCTTCTAGGCAACCCTAGTGTTATCTATTTTACTATAATGTAATAATTCTTAAATATAAGTTTCATTAAAAACACCACACAACCAGCAGATTTAAGCACTGGGATCTCGACGTTAAAATATAATACGTGAAAGTAAGTTGTTTATTTAATAGTCAGTATTTTTTTATAGTTTGTACATATTCATTTTGTTTGTACATATTCAGGTTTCACGGGTACATTATGTGTTATTCATTATTAATACATCCATAATTAAGAAATATATCCTACCCGTAAGTATAAAAGGTGAATCCTTATCTTCATAGATGTAGTAAGCAATGACTGACGCCATAATAACAACTACAGCGTTTCTAGAAACGCCGGCAAACCAAAAACTTCGACGTAATACAATTACACGACGATTCTTTTCATCTTTGCTCTTGAAATGAAAATCCTTCAATGCCTATAAAAGAAATACACATTTTATTATTATAATTAACAATTACACAAAGTTATATCCTAACATACTACCTACATACAAAGCAGAATAACGCCAATACTACTGAATGGCTTTATATGAAACTTAAATGTATTATTAGAGGCCAGCCGTGGCGCAGGGGCTAGGAATGTGCTGTTTATTTTTGATTTCTTGTTGTATTATGTATATTGAATATCTATTGGATAATCTATATCTCCACATATAATAAAACAGTATAAATATTTTGTATGTACATTTTGTGATTTTTTCACTGAAATGAAAAGAGGGACACATATAAGAATAATAAAAAGCAATAATATTTTTTGAATTTCTTATCTGTCTGTCTGTATGTATGATCACGCTAATCTCCAAAAGTGCTGAACCGATTTACTTAAAACTTTCACCAATTGATTCGTTTTAACTGCTTAACATTTAAAGTTTGTTTTATCAAAATCGGTTCTTTAAAAAAGTCATCGTCATTTACAAGTCTCAAGGCATGATTTGCCTGTGAATATTATATAGCAGTCGATAGATATCGACACTATACTTATAATAAATGTATAATTGTTTGTTATAAATCTGTATTTTTAACTGTATAATATGTATTGAGTAAAACATCGTTTTAGATTAATTGTTCCCAACATTTAATTTCATTTTAACAGTTAAACAATGGTATTTTTATGTTAAATTTCACTTAATATATGATTACATTAATCTAAAACGACTTGAGTGTCTTAACACTAGGTTCCCTCTGCCTATCCTGCTGTGTGCGAGATATAGCGTGAACTGTTCGTGAAGTAATAACTTAATTTTAAACTCAATAAATCATTTTCTGAATAGCGCTAAGATTTTTGGCTGAAGCAAAAATCTTACCAGCTACTAATGATATTCAAAACGTCTTGGTTATATAACTGTTGATAAAAACATATATTTTTGAAGCACTATTGTTTTTAAAATTATGATAAGACGTATGTAAGATAGGTTAAAAGAACGTAATGTTACAAAAATAAATACGTATAATAAATAATAAGCTTTATGTATCAATAATAATTAAAATCACAAACAAAAAAAAAATTACGGTAATGTAGTAAAAAAATCAGATTAAAATAATAAAAAATCATATTAGACGTCATTATAGTTGTCAGTCAATTCGTTTTATTAAATAAATAATAATATAGTTCAAGCGGGCGAAGCCGCGGGCGGGCCGCTAGTATGTAATATAAACACATAAATGTTTTTATCTAACTTTAGCATTTTCCTGTTTCATTTAAAAATTAAAGTGGGTTTTAAGCAAGATGAGGTCATCATACTTACCCACTTACAACTACTACTCATAACTCAACACAGATCGATGAAATGCCTATGAATGTACCCGACTTCATTTAGTTTTGTAATATCCAAAATGTTGGGATTAATAGCAAAATTTAACATTGCTTCACATATTGCTTAAATTATATTGAATGCACAGTCTTGTCCTACATTTATATTTAATGAACATCTTTAACTATAAATTCATAAATTGAGAAGTAAGAAATATTAACTTTGTAAGGTGCAGTAAAATAGATTCTAATTCTATTATGTTAATCAAAATTTGATAAAAGAAAATTTGATGAAAGATATATTTTATTCCTATTTTCATACTGTCGCACAATCGAAAACTAGGCATGAGACTAATATACATAATTAACATCCATACCTATATTAGAAATTCGAAAGTAACTCTGTCTGTCTGTCTTTTACGCAATCAGGGCCAAATCGCTAATTCATTTGTGATAAAATACTCATATAGAGATACTTGAGGGGCTTTAGATGAACATAGGTTACTTTTTTTTCTCATATTTGTAATATTTTCGATTTATACTAATATATTAAAATATTTTTTAATTTGACAGGCAATTTATTCTGCCATGTTAATAACAACCGACCGTTGCTAAGCAACGGTTTGCAAAGTTTGTTTGTGTTTTAAGAAAACGTCACCCAAACTGAGGTTGCTTAACGCATACATGACGTGCGCTGACTCAACCTTATGAGATACATAAAAAATGTTTTACAAAAATATTGTCCTTTAAAAAATGTTTAAAAAATCCGCGATACATATACCATGTTTATCTCAGAAGGTTGAGCAAAAGCAACCATTTTAATTAAATTACTTTATATTTATCGGGTTGGTTGTATTTATTTCCTATAACTTGATATTGATCCTTATGAAAGTGAATATAATAGTCACTTTTAGCATTTTATCTAGATTGAAATTATAGTTTACTGTATAACATTCTAATAAATAATTAAGGAGATGTCACTGATTCGAAATGACCTAGCCTACGAGCGGCATAGTATGACCGACGCGAACGAGCGATGACTTTCACTGAAAGTCCAATAAAAATCAATTCAGTTATTCTGGACATTAGCTCGGGGAAATAGAAAGACAGACAGAGACAAAAATATTTTTTTTTTATTGTATTTGAGTATTATGTAATTAATCACATGCACTTTCAAAGATATAGCACAACACATTTAATTTTAATTCTTTTAAATATTTATTTTAAGTACTTTGATAATATTAATAATGTAACTGGTTTTGTTTAGTTTTTTTTATTAATATTTTATTGGTTACGTTTACTTATAATTTTTTTCATCTAAATTAGTTACATATTTTCAAAAACTATTTCATAAATATATCTAATAAGCATTCGTTAGTTTAAACGGGCGAAGCCGCGTCCGGGTCCGCTAGTCTTTTATAAGTCTTATTTCATATCGATATCTAAATCTAAATATCTGATATCAAATAACATTTAAAAAAACAAAATCAGTTTTACGCTGTAACCCTCACACAGCATGGTACTAAGATGGAACATAGTACTCTAAGACACTCTGTTCTCCACTTTTGGCTGAATTTTAGAGGCATTGCGTGTTTAGTGGCGGAATTCACCGTCGCGCTTTACCTCGACATTAAATATAAATAACTACTCGAATTAAATATAAAAAGTTACTAATTATTTATAAACGTTCCAAATTATCTTTATATATAATAAGACAGTAAAAATATTTTGTCTGTAGGTACATTTAGTCATTTTGACTGAAATGGATAGAGGGACACTTAAAAAGAATAATAGAAAGCAAAAATATTTTTTTTGAATTACTTGTCTGTCTGTCTGTCGATATATTTATGTCTGCATTTTTCTCTGAAATTACTGAACCGATTTACTTGAAAATTTCACCAATTGCTTTGTTTTAACTCAACTTAACTACTACAGTTTAGTTCATCAAAATCGGTTCATTAAAAAAAAATATCGTCATTTGAATAAACTCAAGGCATTAGTTTGCCTGCGAACTAACGTTCGCAATAGCAATATAGCAATCGCTCTGGTAAGATTCCTGGCTAGAGAATGACATTCGAAACGTCTTGATTATATGACTGTTGATAAAAATATATATTTTTGAAGCACTATTATACAATATTTTATACAATAAAGTAAACAAAATTGAATTGTTAGTGGAGATTACCTTCATAAATCATAACAGTTAAGTTGAAATCGTAATTAATTCAACACAGAGATAAAGAACGATTTGATCTTCAAAGAGATTAGAAAAAAATACATAGATTTTTTGGTTCGTTCGTTTGAAATAAATCTATATAAAAATGCCTAAAAACATCCTTTCTACGTGTACTCTGTAATATTTACCAATTGTACATTTAGCCAATAATATGTGTAACTAATTTAAAAACTGTACAGGAGTTAATATGCAAACATTACAGTTATTTTACAAAGAATATTATGAATCATTACCAAAATCAATAATTTTACATTTAAGGCTGTTTCTGAAGCAGTACCTGCATTAAATTATTAAGTAACATCAGCACATTTAACAGAGCTTTAAAAAACATAGGTAAAAAGAACGTAATGTTACAAAAATATATACATATAATAAATAATTAGCTTTATGTATATTTTATGAATATCAAATATCAACAATGGTCATATTTCTTAGTTCGAAACAATCAAAAATTCTTATAGAAGTTACGATACTGTTGTAAAAAAAACATATTAGAATATTACAGATTAAAGTAATAAAAAATCAGAGTCAACACTCGAGAATTTTGACCAATTTTGAAGAGTCAACGCTTCAAAATTGGAAAAAAAAAAAATATTAAAGCCGCTAGTTTAAGTGTGGTATAAGATGAAAGGGCTCTGGCTAAGCTAAGGAACACTCGGTGGGCGAGTTCGACTCGCGCGTATCCGGCTTTTTTAATTATATATATGTAGGTACAAAACATTATTATTATTTTAGATTACATTTAGATATCATAAAATGATATATACATGAGGTCAGTCGTGGCGCATCGGCACGAAATGTGACTGTAAAACCGATTGGTTGTGGGCTCGATCCCCACTCGAGGAGAAGAAATATTTACCTAAATTTATATTTCCATTTCTTCGCTCTGGTGTCGAGGCTAAGCGCAGCGTTGAGTTCTGCCACTAAACACGCAATGCATCCAGAATTTGGCAGAAAGTGGGGAACGGTGTGTCTTAACACTAGGTCTCTGCCTACCCTGCTGTGTGTGGGATATAGCGTGAAGCTGATATCTACAAATGTGAGAGATTAGTGATAACCTAATATTTTATCAATTAAGACTTTAAAATAAGATCTAATTCAAATGACAATGACATACATTTCGTTAATCTGACACTATAATTAATCTGAAAACATCAAGTTTCCGTTTTAGATAAGTTCTATAAATAAATCATCAAGAATCATCATCTGGTAAGTGGTATGTAGATTATCACAATGCCTATGATTATGGATGTATCTTGATAAGTATTTTAAATATAAGCAACTTATCGATGTTTTTAAACATTTAAAGTGTTATTCGATACTTAGGCAAGAAAAATACTTATTTAGAAAACGTATAAAAATTTCAATGTAGCGGGACTCGAACCCGCGCCTCCTGGAAACCGACCAGGCGCTCTGACCACTAAGCCATACGTTATCATCAAGCTACATCGAAATTCTTATACGCTTGTAACAACTTATTATAGATATTAAATCTCTACAACTTATTATAGAGATTATAATAATTTTAGGTTAACTGGAAGTACCCTATTAATTTTGATTCCCTTGACAGTGTCGAAATACGCGTTTTTTAATTTATAATCACCCGTATTATCAGGAAATGATAGGGCTATATATATAGGGTATTTAGATTGAATTTCAAGTCGATATCTCCAAGCGTTCCTGAGATAAAGGTTCTTGAAAGACAAACAGGCGGACAACAATATAATAATTCAACGCTCTGTTTACGTCTAGGCTCAAGAATCCTGCTCAAGTCCTGCCGCTAATGCCACATGGAGTACTAGCGCTTTCTCAAAAGTATGAAAAATGATTGAATGTGTGTATATAATCAATATCTTGGCAAATGCAGTATAATAAAAAAACACCACTTATAATTATATTATTATGCTGCATTTGCCATAAGATAAAAAATATTAATTATATAATTAACTAGCGGCCCACTCGCGGCTTCGCCCGCATACCATCGATAACACTTTTATTAAGCTGCATTCATTCTGCACATTCAATATGAACAATTTATTTCCATAATTCTGCTTGAGAGGATGTCATCGGCGGCAAGGGCGCCCCCCGCACGCGTCGGGACTAGGCTTTCACAAAATGCCTTATTGTATCGGTATCGCGGACTGTTTTATAGAACGTAAAAAATAGAACATTTCTGTCATACAATGTACTGACATATATTTTAATATTTTTGCAGCGCACGTGCTTAAAGCAATTGGATGACGTTCGTTATTATTGTTATTTCATTATTTAAAGCTAACTTACATCATAATGTTATATAACCTATAGTACTTCTAAAGAGAGAAACTTTCATAAAAAAAAAGTAAATGGGACGAGTGGATTCAGAGATCTTAGCTTTTAAACAAACAAAAAAAATCTTTTGCTTCATTATATTAGTACTAGCGACCCACTCGCGGCTTCGCCCGCAGATTACCTATAATACTTTTATCATGCTACATTTGCCAACAGATTGATATACAAATCATAAACACTAATCATGAACACTACATGTCGCTATATCATAGGATTATCAGCGAGAACGGTTTACGGCCGGAGACATAGCGTTGACTTATTTTAATTTTAGATTTTCTCGAAAAGTATACTTCCAAATTACATGCTATAAAAGCCGAAGATTATCTTAATTAAATTTCCTTGATGATGAAATAATTTTCGCTTGTAAGTTTCAATATAATATACATTATCGATGAAATATCACCTAATAATTTTATATTATTTTTGCCCTATTATTACTTATTTATAAGAGATAGATATATGGTGTCGCAGACTTTATTTTAGAACTAATAAAATTTAATATTATTTCCATTCAACGTACTGACATATAATTAACTATTTTTGCAGCACACGCGCTTTATACAATTCGCGTTTATTTTTTTCTAAGGTTAACTAAGACTTACACCTTATTGGTATATAGCCTATAGCACTTCTCAAGAATGCAGCTGTCACACAAAACAAAAAGAAAGTAAATCGAACAAGTAGATCCAGAGATTTTATTATTATTATTTGCACCCTTAGGGGTGACTTCTAAAAAAAAACAAGAAACACGTGTTTAATAAAATATTTTTAACAGTATGAATTTAAATTTTTATAAAAATCGGTGGCGATTTAGTTTTTTTTTCATACAAACTATCAACCGCAATTTCATCCCTTTAGGGTTAAAATTTTTCAAATTTCCTTCTTAGTGGATGTCCAGAATATGAAAATAAACATCTGCCCAAATTTCACGTTTCTACCATCAGCGGTTACGGCTCTGCGTGCGTCTTACCTCAGTCAGTCAGCACAAGTCCTTTTATATATAAAGATAGAATATAGATGGTTTCAAAATATAACGCTCGCATAAAGCTATTAAATCAATATACACATAACACTAAAAATGTATCTAAGGTTTATAGTAAACAAACAAATTTATATAAATTAATACCCAATTGAGAACCAAATATAAGAATAAGAAATCGTGGGAATAATTTAGTATATCTTCACGTTTTTAAAGAAGCGTATAATAGGAATAACAAGCCTCAGCTGAAAATTGAGACAAGGACATCAGTGAGAAAATTCTACTTAACAATGTACCGGTAGTGAGCGTTTACCTCAATTAAGGTAACGACGATTAAGATTGGATGAGATATCATTAGGTACTAGGACGATAGACCAAAACTTGTTTCCACATATATCAGTATATATATCAGCTTCATGCTGTATCCCGCACACAGCAGGGTAGGCAGAGAGAACCTAGTGTTAAGACACTCCGTTTCCCACTTTCTGCCGAATTATGGAGGCACTGCGTGTTGAGTGGCAGAACTCAACGCCGCGCTTAGCCTCAACACCAGAGCGAAGAAATGAAAATATAAATTTAAGTAAATATTTCATCTCCTCGAGTAGGGATCGAACCCACGACCAGTCGATTTTACAGTCACACTTTGTGCCGCTGCGCCACGACTAACCTCAATTATTTTTAGGTTTTAGGTCTTAAAGATAAAAATACTGAATAAAATATTTTAAATAATTTTGCATTATTTAATGTCGCGAATTAAGCGACGTTTTTAGCTATATTAGAAAACGTTAATTAAAATATGATTTTTAGATTCAGATAAAGAACGATATTTACCCGTTAGTTTTCAATAATATACCTACTATATTATTATATACATGATTGTCTTAATTTAATTTAAGAAGTTTTTTAATTTAAGTACATACCTTCATTCCTAAAAGCACGATACAACAACTCAATCCAAGTAACGTATCTTCCAGTTTTGTACTCCCAATATTATCAAATACTCCCTTCCAAGTCGATATAAATGTTTCTGCGTTAAATCTTAAGCCTAACAGGCCTTTGATTTGTGAAGATGCAATTGTAATTGCGGCCGCTGATGTGAATCCAGATACCACCGGTAAAGAAACGAATTCTACAAGGAAACCTGCAATAAATACATTCTTTTATCAATTCCAGTCACAAAATAATTGAGGCCGGGAAATGAAATATTTAATTAAATTTATTTTTTTTCTTAGCTCTGGTGTCGAGGTAAAGCGCGGCGTTGAGTTACGCCAATCAACATACAATACCCTCAGAAGTCGGCGAAAAGTAGGAAACGGGGTATCTTAACTCTAGGTTCCCTCTGCCTACCCTGCTGTGTGCGGGATAAAGCGTGAAGCTGATAAAAAAAAATGTTATTATTTGTTTATTTATAGGAAAAAATAATAATAATCGTGTAATTGTATTCAAACACATACTAGAACGTAATGACACATTAGGGTTTTACTAAATTTCATTTAGGTACTACTTACATAAGTTAGGATTGTAAAACTCACCCTATACCTAATCTAAGTAAAGAAGTACAATTTTTCGCTATTTTGACACATTTTAATAAATCTAGTTTAAGAGTTTCAAACAAACAAGCATATTGTAATAAATATAAAAAAATCCACACATAAATAGATGAAATATTAGACAGGTAAATCCCAATTGCATCACAATAGCGTCACATATTATTACAAAATTTGTTATATTTTAAAATTATAAGCGTTACATTTTAACATTATTTAAAATATTTAAATAATATACATATCTGGAATGTACGTTTATCTTCAATTATCCGTGGGGAATAACACAAAGAAAATTGTAAATATAATATGTTTCTTTTTAAATATTCTTCTTTGTTTCAATTTATCGTTTTCAAAATCGATATCGTAATTATTTCAGCTATACGTATCTCCTACATACATAAAGAGAGTTATGAAATATTTTCAATCTCCTGAGTGGAGGTCGAAACTCACAGTCACTGTACGTATATTCAGATAATATGCCATCTTTAATTGTTAATTTGTGTACAGTAGAAACTCTATTATCCGGCCCTCAGTTATACGGATTTGCGATTATCCGGACTACAGACCAACTGTATTAAAGGTACCTACAAGTCGTATCAATGCAATTACGAACGTGTCGAATCTGGCATCACACCGCCCGCGCCGCGTCCCATCGTCGTACATCTTAAGATATCTTCATAAACATTGATTTTCACGTTATATAGTTGTTTTAATTAAATTTATATCACAACGTATGTGCATACTTACATATTCTAAATATCCGATTATGTACCCGATTTTCCATACTTTGGATTATCCGGATTTTCGATTATCCGAATGCCTACCAACAACAATTAGTCCGGTTAATCGAGTTTCTACTGTATATCGATTCTATAAAACAATATAAGCTTACCGAGTTGTGCGACACCTGCACACAATTGAATTATTCCACTAACGAAGCATAATAAAACTGCATAGTCAGGATTATCTCCATTCGTATATGTGAAAGTAAGAAGAGATAGCAGTGCAGTAGGTCCGATATTGATTTGTGGGCAAGTGCCCATTACAGCGTAGACAAAACCGCCCGCGAAAGACGCATAGAGACCGTACTGGAAAAAATATATAACATTTTGCTACACTATTTTAACTATAGTATATCAGCTTCACGCTGTATCCCGCACACAGCAGGGTAAGCAGAGGAAACCTAGTGTTAAGACACAAGAGAGCAAAAAAATAGAAATATAAATTTAAGTAAATATTTCATCCTCTTAAGTGGGGATCGAACCCACAGCCAGTCGGTTTGACAGTCACATTTCGTGCCGCTGCGCCACGACTGGCCTTAACTGTAGTATATAAAAGTTAAAATATAAAATATTCTCCAACTGAAGAATAATCATATTTCTCACTATTAATAAATTACAGAGTAATAGTTATACAATTATGTGCTATAAATTTTGTAATGTAAGTTAAGACTTAACATTTTTTTTGCGGATATCAATTCGGCTAGTAGTCTTACTCTTACGTTGTATAATTTTACAATAACACATGATAATATTTATAGATATCAGAAAATATAAATAATTACAGAAATAGAACCTATGACCTACAGCGTAGTAGCAAGTTCGTTAGTTATCACGATTATTTATTATTTACACTTACAACTTTTTTGCATAGCAAAACTCATTTTAATATTTTATAACCTAAATAAAGTTGAATAACTATAGCAACCTACTTTCTTTTTTTATTATATTCAGTTCTCTATCAGTTTTATAGCAAAACTAAAAAAAATATGTAATGCAATTTTAAAAACTAAATACAATTATTTAAAGTATTATGTAATTGTAAGTAAATGAGGCCGGTCGTGGCGCAGCGGCACGAGGTGTGACTGCAAAACCGACTGGTTGTGGGTTCGATCCCCACTCGAGGAGATGAAATATTTACTTAAATTTATATTTCCATTTCTTCGCTCTGGTGTCGAGGTTAAGCGCGGCGTTGAGTTCTGCCACTCAACACGCAATGCCTCCAGAATTCGGCAGAAAGTGGGGAACGAGGTGTCTTAACCCTAGGTTCCCTCTGCCCACCCTGCTGTGTGCGGGATACAGCAAAAAAAAAATATGTAATTCGAGGTCAGTTGTAGGCCGTGGCGTAGAGACAAAAATTGTTACTGTAAATGTAAACACGACTGATTGTGGTATTGAATTATACTCACTCGAGGAATAAATTATTTAATATTCTCATTTCTTCGCTCTGGTATGGAGACAAGGCGCGGCCTTGAGTTCCCCCACTTAACACGCTATGTCTCAAGGATTCGGCGGTAAAAGAAGAATGGTGTGTCTTAACACTAGTTTTCACCCTCTGCCTACACAGTTATGTGTAGAATGTAGCGTGAAATTGATTTATTTATTATTTAGGTTACATTGATAGTCTATAGAGACCGGTCGTGGCGCAGAGGCACAAAGTGTGACTGTAAAATCAACTGGTTGTGGGTTCGATGCCCACTCGAGGAAGTGAAATATTTATTTACATTTTTTGGGGCGGGGGGTAAAGCACCAATTATAACACCATTAATCTTGCTCAACGGTAATAAGCTCAAACGAGTATACCAATTTAAGTATCTTGGACATGTGTTGACACCCGGCCTTAAAGACGATGCTGATATTGAAAGAGAACGAAGGGCGTTGTCAGTGAGGGTGAATATGCTGGCTCGCAAGTTTGCACGCTGCTCGACTAGTGTTAAAATTACATTGTTTAGAGCCTACTGTACAAGTTTTTATTTATCGAGTCTGTGGGCCAGCTATTCACAAAAATCTTACAGCGCCCTTCGGGTTCAATACAATGACGCATTTAGAGTGCTGCTGGGGCTGCCGCGTTTCTGTAGCGCGTCGGGGATGTTCGCGACAGCCCGAGTTAACTGTTTCTTCGCTACTATGCGCAAAAGATGTGGCTCCTTAATACAAAGACTGCGGGGTAGCTCCAACAGCATCCTAAATATGATCTCTAATAGATTAGATTGTGCATATGTAAATCATTGTTGCTCCATTTCGAGTGGGATGGAGAAGCAACTTAAATACTAACATAGACATTTAAGCTTTTTACTGTTACTAACAAAATGAGTCACAATTTATGTTACTTGATATAAATAAAATAATCATAATAATCATTTATATTTTCATTTCTTCGCTCTAGTGTCGAAGCAAAGCGCGGCGTTGAGTTCAGCCACTCAGCACACAATGCCTCTAGAACTCGGCGGAAAGTGGGGAACGGAGTGTCTTAACACTAGTTTTTCTCTGCCTACCCTGCTGTGTGCGGGATACAGCCTGAAGCTGATAGTCTATAATATTAAGATTCAAGTTCAAAATTTCAAATTCTTTATTATAATACATTTTTGTGCTCTTGAGAGGAGCCGGCTAGAACACTTGTTCTTTTCAATGTTCAAACTTTAATATTGTAATTCCATAAATCATACAACAATACAATGGAAGTTAGTAGTTATCGTGCACGGCATTCAAGTGATGTTAATTATACACATTTTAACACTTGGAAAGAGAGGGAGAGAGAGAGAGAGAGAGAGAGAGAGAGTAATATAAATTGATGTTGTAATATATATACTCATATAATGTAAATGAGTAAAGTTATATTGTTTTAATTTCTATAGTGTTGTATATTAAAAATTAAGATATATAAAAATAATTATTTCAAAACGATTCGTTAAAGTATTTTTTTCTAATATTTGTGTCCCATTAAAAACTATGAATATTATTGCTAATTATGTAGGTAGACGTAGCAATCTTTTATTTAATGATATAACTTCATTTTTCTTTTACCCATCAAAACATGATTCACTCTGTTTAATCTTTGCCAAAAAAAAACTATATCGAAATTTAGCTTGTCTATCACATTTATCACGCGGTATGGGATTACATATATCGCTTGCAATCTTCCTTCACTGACCTACGTAACGAAGACATAAATCACTTGTATAGATATCAAAAATGTATTCTAGATATCAAAAATGTATGTACGCAGAGGGAACCTAATATTAAGACACTCCGTTCCCCACTTTCTGCCGAATTCTTGGCGCAACGGCACGAAGTGTCACTGTAAAACCAACTAGTTGTGGGTTCGATCCCCACTCGAGGAGATGAAATATTTAATTCAATTTATATTTCCATTTCTTCGCTCTGGTGTCGAGGTTGAGCGCGGCTTTGAGTTCTGCCACTCAAAACGCAATGCCTCCAGAATTTGGCAGAAAGTAGGGAATGGAGTGAACTAGGTTCCCTCTGTCTACCCTGCTGTGTGCGGGATGCAGCGTGAAGATTTAATTTAATTTAATTTAATTTACATATTTATAAATATATTTTGAATGCTTCAATCAAAATTATTAGAAGTAGAAATAAAAATTATAATTAAACTCATAGTAACACACATATATTATTGAATTCTTAATTAGATGTAGGTATATATGTAAATATTCTTATAAAAACAAATTGCGCGACAACACCAGTAATTCTAACGTACCTGTGGTTCAAATCCAGCCAGAGATGCGTATGCAATAGATTGTGGTACCAATGTAAGTGCTACTGTAATCCCAGCGATCAGATCGCCGATCCCTTTCTGCGCGTCGTAAGTCCTCGCCCACTGTACGATAGGGAACACACGCCCTATCAACCGCAATGGATCCACTTTCAACATTTTTCTACAAATGTTTTCAAATAATATTATAGTTTTATGCATAAATGTAATTTATTAAATTAAGTTAAGTGGAATAAGTGCTCAAGAATATGTCGCATGTAATGTAATTTCCCGTAAGTACATCAATTAGGAAAAAAATGGTATTCATCTCAATGATGAGTTATGTATTATTTTATTTTACAACATTGCATTACTGCAATTTATTTTTATTAAAAATCAGCAGGGTAGACAGAGAGAACATAGTGTTAAGAGACCCCGTTCCTCACTTTCCGACGTTTTTTTGAGGCACTGCGTGTTAGGTGGCGGAACTCAACTCCGGACTTTTGCCTTAGTGCCAGAGCGAAGAAATGTAAATATGAATAAATAATAATTCATTACCTCGAGTGGGTTTCGAACACACAACCATCGCGATACAGTCACACCCTTGTGCCGGACAATGACGGACGCCGGACGGATTCAGAAATATTATTATAAGGGTAAATTCATAGATTTTATTTCTAACTGAACTAAATAAGGAAAAATAAGAAGTGGTAACTTAAAACGCTTGGTGAAATAATATTTGTTGTATAATATTTTTTAACAAAAAAAACTGGCTTCAAACAGTAAACTGCAAATTTAATATTTAAATATTATTTTCTCATGGATGGCATTGTTAGAACTGAGCTATTTAAACGCGACCGCACGAGAAACACAAGCTTTCGAATAAAAACGACCAAAATCGATCCACCTAGTAAAAAACTTTAGAATTGAGAACTTCCTCCTTTTACAGAAGTCAGTTAAAATAAGGTAATCGTATTAATTTTGTAATTCAAACCACATTTTTAACTTTACATGCTTATGTGAAAATGAGAACTTATGTACAAAAATATTGTATTGTTAGGTACATGTTTATAATTAAATATATATTTAAAACGAGAGCACTACAATTTAATTATTAAGAGTGTCAAAGAGGCAAATATTTTTTACGTTTAAGTTAGTTAAGTTAGTCTCAACAGCTGATAACGCTGACGAACGTTTATCATATTCTTAGCATAAATTTAAATTGCTTTTATACTCACATACTTAAACCATAAAGAAGAAAACGATAAAAATTGCAACAAACAAATTTAAAATAACATTGTTATTTGTAATTGTATTCACAAATCACGAATAAGAATCACTATATACTAATTTTATTCAACTTTCAACAATTAAAGACATTTTAGCACACAATTGTAACAGAATATTTTCCCGCGCTTGTCAAAACGCATGCGCGCGAAAACTTTTCCGCCTGCGCATTGGGCGACGACTTGATGATAACTGCCTATTGTACCTGGTATCCGTTTGGTACAAATGACACAATCAACTTTTCAATTATTTATTTTTCTATTATAAATTTAAGTACTTGTTAATAAGATTTTTTATCTATAATCAAATATCATCGCTTATTATACTTTTAAGATTTACTTAAAGGAATATATTCTTTATTTGATCAAAACAGGTTGTACATTAAATGTAATTTTTCTATTATACAATTTTATGGTTTCTAATTTTAATTATAAAAAAATATATATTTTTATCCCATATAAATCTTTGATATTAGTGATTGAGTAAATTATGTCAACTATGTAGACGCCAATCTTAAAACTTCTCAAGTATTTTTATCCTTGAGGAAAAAACCTTCCAAGCTACAATCATTACTCGAGCATCTCCAACTGTGAAGTTGTTTTAATTTAAAATGTATACAAAAAACTTTATTTAGCATAGCTATTTACACCTAAATACATAGGAAAGGGGAAACCCCTACACAAATTGACTTGTATCTCATGCGAACTAAATTATATTATCAACAATTACTAGATATTAAGTCAGAATATCAATCATAGTGGAATGATTAATAATATTCAAAAGAAAAGAACAAATGAAGCGTAAAGTAGTATTTTAATTGTTCAGTTCAGTTCTTCATTTATGGCGCTTCGAGCGTGCCAGTTGAGCACTAATCACTTATATTTATCGCCAATGTCACGTAGTAGGGAGAACACACGAAGGAGATTGTACGGTAAAAAGAGACTATATTACACAATAGGAGAATGCATGTTAAAAAAGTAGTCCAGTCAAAATATTGCCTTCAACTATAAAATTAAAAAATATACACAATTGGAGTATATATAATTTTAAGTAGGAAGTTACAGTTTGATTAACTTTCGCCTGTTTTTTATTATTATTTATTGATGAGCTTAAAATTAAAAAATATAATTTGATAGAATAGTTATAATTTTTAGGGTTTCGTATCTGAAAACGACAAAACGGAATCAATTGTAATAGGATGCGTATGACCGTCGGTCAAGACCATTTGTCTCGAGATCATGCGGAGATATCAAGCTGAAATTAATATCAAATATTCGAATGTACGTCTGCCTCTGAATGTACCGAACTGCGTTCGGCACGGCATATTTCATGCTATAATGTATAAAAAAGCATCGTACCGGTCACAACAACGCCTCGCCTAGAGTGTTCTATCCAAAAATATTGAAAAGAAACAACAACGGACGAAATAAAATAATCTACTAATTATAAGTAACAATTCATAAGAAAAAATGTTACAAACGCACCAAAACTATATTGATGTAAATCTGAAATAATAATTGTCTAAATATTGCAAATACCACTAAAGAGATGACAGTACCCATATCCTTTTCTCCTGTCCTAAATTAACTCATCCCTTAAATGATGTCCTTCCTTATAAAGTTCCCCGTCTTCTTAATGTTCAATGTTCTTGAAATAGTCCGTAAATTATGAATGGTTTTGGCGAAACCTCTGAAAGGCCCCACTTTCAAGTTAGTAAGTACGCTTACAGTCTTAACTACGTATTAGACTAATAATCCTCAAAGTTTCAGCTTTGCTAAAATTGTAATCGAAACGTGAGTCTGGGGGCACTGGGATCCAGTCTATTATTATTCATTTTAAGTAGCGGTTTAGCTTTCAGCTTAATGCTGTGCCACCATTTTTGGAAATTTTTATACTTATTGTTTATACCTGTTGATATACTTGTGAGTTTCGACTTAATAAATCGTAAATAAAAAAATATGAAATAAAAAATTATATTTTAAAAATACAAAAACCCGACTTGATAAAACTTTTTTAGACAAAAAGAAAAACAAGTGTAATTAATTAGGATTAATATTTGGGACCTATTCCAGTTTTTTAAATCAACGCAGTCAAAAGAAACCAGCATACATATATGCATCGTATTTTTTCTTTTTGTACGATATTCGCCGTGTAATAAAACTTATAGAGTACTCTCGTAGTCCTATAGTTATGTAATATGGCACAAACTTACAATATAAATAAATGAAAAAAATCGAAAAGTATAAAACTATAGTTATTTCATAGAAAAAATAAATACTAACTTATATTTGTAGTTATGTGGTACTTCCCGTTGACAATACAATCTTGAAATTGATAGGAAACTCTCGGTAAGCGAATCCGACTCACACTTAACAGATTATTTGTAATTATAATATCTAATGAGGCCAGTCGTGCCGCAGGGGCACAAAGTGTGACTGTAAAATCGACTGGTTGTGGGTTCGATCCCCACTCGAGGAGATGAAATATTTACTTAAATTTATATTTCCATTTCTTCGCTCTGGTGTCGAGGACAAGCGTGGCGTTAAGTTTTGTCACTCAACAATGCCTCCAAAATTCGGCAGAAATTGGGGAGCGGAGTATCTTAGCTCTAGGTTCCCTCTGCCTACCCTGCAGTGTGCGGGATACAGCGTGAAGTAGATTTTTTTTTATAATATCTAATATTTTTTCATTTTACTTAAAAATCTTCACTTGTTGTGGGATAATAATATGCTAGTATGATATATAAATGTATTACAAAACAAAAAGTATAAAAGTACATACCGTGTAAGTGAATCATCGAGTCATCATCGCTACACGTAAACTGTTCAAAGTATTGCATATCAGTTATTATTTATAAAATGTATATGGAATTACTGGCACTGAAAGCTTAAAACTATTTTTATTTCTTTCGCATATGTATTTTTTATCACGCGTAGGAGGACAGAGAGGCTTAGACAGACAGAGAGTTTCCAGAAATTCTGTTCTCCTGAGACATAGCGTAATGTGTGGCGGAACTCTACGCCAAATTAGAATTTATCAAAAGATAATACGCGTATGTTCAGAGTTTGTCACATGCAGAAGACTATGACATCACAGACGGTTGTTATTATAATCTAAAGTTTTTTTTTATATTACACCAACAGATGTGATATAAAAAAAAACTAAAACAATAATACAACATTAAAACAACAATATTTTTTTTTGACGTAAGTTAAACGGTCAATAGCAATAGTGTTGATTGGCATTTGTATTTTAAACTTCTATCTACAAAATATGGATACATAATTATGATATAAAAACCACTTTATTTATTACAATAATTATATTAACTTCTCGATTTGTGAAAAGTATAAAAATTAAAAATGTAAATTGTGTCTGTATAAATGTGCTTAAAAGGCATTATTATATAACAAGGTGCTAACTTGTGACACTGACGCAAGAAATTGGCCAAGACCTTGGCTTCGCTTTATGCGGCCATGCATAACGTAAATAAAAGAACAATTGAAGATATTTTGATTTAAAAATTACAAATATATTATTTAAATGTTATACATTTGGTATCCTAAATGCTACTACTATGGCACACACATTTAGGACGTCTCTGTCAAACAATGAATGCCTATTAGATTATGTGAACCCACCTATGTGGGTACCCATACAACGTGACATTGGCGAAGTGATGAGTGCTGGTGCACTAAACAATACTTTACTATTAATTTAAATTCATTCTCAGTTAATCGTTTCGTTTATCGTTTGTCGAATATCGATTCGAAATAGGACCAAATTTAGGTGCAGAAACCCCCGCAGACCCCGCAGACCCCGCAGAAAGTGTGGAACGGAGAGTCTACAACACTAGGTTCCCTCTGCCTACCGTGCTGTGTGCGGGATAACAGCATGAAGCTGATTTATTTATTTACATAGGTCAAAATTTTCGATGGCACAATGCATCATCTCACTTGTTCACACTGTCACACTGAAATACCTCTATTAATGATATAAATATTCCATCGTATAGGTTTTGAACCCTCATTCATCACATTAAGTCATCACGTATCTACTTTGCCAAGGTAAGGTCAAATGAATATCATTTTGATATAACTGCTTAGTGACCGATAGCGATAATATCGCACATTTTCCTTTCTATTGAGAAGGTTAGACATTGTCACGTATAATATACGTTTATACCTATATACATATAAAAACGACAAGACATTTACATAGGGTTGCCAGGCGGTTGGGAATTTGTGGGGTTGTCATGGAATTTTATGTGTTGTTGTCTGTAATTTCACTTCCAACAGCATGTCCAGCAGTCCAGGAAATCATAAATAAGTTAGTCAATCAAAATGTAATATTATTTAAGTCTTAAATAGATACTTAAAAAAATTGGAATTATATTTCTGTAGGACAATTGGACTCAAACTAAAAAAAATTGACACTTCTAAATAGTTCTTTTAGATAGTTTCGGATCGGACATTAACTCGAATTCCGCTCGTAGCCACAGAAATGTCCGGAAACGATAGATAAGCCTGGATTTGACAACCCTACATGTAGGTACATGACATGGTACACCAATAAAATTGTGTCGCCGGAAAATAGTATAATTTAAATGCAACTATTTTAACCGTGAAACTAAAAAACTTTTTTTTTTGTTTTATTTAGTTTTCTTTGTAAATTAATAAAAAAAAAATTGAGTCAGTTCTCAGTAATAAGACACTGGTCTTATTGCGATTAGTTCAGTTCGGGCCTTAGTTTACGGATTAATTAATGATTTATGGATATGGTTTTGAGCTTGCCAGTTGAGCTTGCGAAGGAGATTGTACGGTAAAAAGACTTGTCAGTGCTATATATGTGTCAGTGCTATATGGTGTCTGTACTGTGGATGATATTTAAATTAAAACTTTAATAACCCTTCCTTAGCAGTCGGGAATAATGTAATAGAACACAAAACAACGTTTTTTAAAATTTTTGTCTGTCTGTGCTTTTGTTATCGCTAATCTCAGAATCGGCTCTTATCAGCGATTTACATTTTCACTATTCTGATTCTGACAAGCCTCCGTTAACATATAGGGTTTATTTTATTACTAGCGACCCGCTCGCGGCTTCGCCCCCTTATACCACAGAATTATTTACTTAACACACTGAATTATGTTCGTCTTTTGATATACCTATTATGTTTGCAGCGCAATGAAGATTTTGTTTGAGAAAGTTATTAAAACTTTAGGTCGCGTTTTTGTACCTCCCACAAGAATCTTCAATTGAATGTTTTAAATAAAAACATAACTTATCGATACTTACAATAAAATCATAACTCATCGGTTTCTGTACATAGAAGATACACGGCTTCGCCCGCTTAAAATGCAGGAATATTGATTTAATAAGCAGAATTGATTGACAACTATAATGACTTCTAATATGATTTTTTCGTCAAAGAATTTTTGATTATTTTAAATAAAAAAATACGACCATTTTTGATATTTGATATTTATAAAATATACATAAAGCTAATTATTTACTACACGTATATATTTTTGTAACTTTATGTTCTTTTTACCTATATAATATACTCTGTTAAATGTGCTGATGTCAGTGAATAATTTAATTTACTCATTCAGAGACAGCCTTAAATGTTAAATTATTGATTTGAAGGATTAATAATATTCTTTGTAAAATAACTGTAATAATTGCATATTAACTCTTGTACAGTTTTTAAATTAGTTACATATCTAAAATAAAAAATCTTTGTATTTACTTGATATTTCTTTCAAGATCGTTCTTTATCTCTGTGTTGAATTAATTACGACTTCTTTCAAATGACGATAACTTTTTTTTAATGAACCAAGTTTGATGAACTAAACCTTAGTAGTTAAGTTGAGTTAAAACAAAGCAATTGGTAAAATTTTTAAGTAAATCGGTTCAGTACTTTCAGAGAAAAATGTGGACAAAAATATGTCGACAGACAGACAGAAGACAGACAGACAAGAAATTAAAAAAAAATCTTTTTGCTTTTTATTATTCTTTTTAAGTGTCCCTCTATTCGTTTCAGTCAAAATTACTAAATGTACAGACAAAATATTTTTACTGTCTTATTATATATAGAGATAATCGGTTTATAAAAAAAAAAATATTAATTTAACGTACTTAGTTCGACAAATTTGCTAATTGCAACAGTTATTTTATACAACTGTTTTACTGAATTGGCTGAATCTTTAGCTTTCAATTTGTATGATGATAAAAAAAGGACAAGGTCGAGTCGGGCACGCCCGCCCGTCCGTTAAAAATTTGATGTTTTGACTTTTTCTGAAATTCTGGCTTAACTAAGAAAGAGCCCTTTCATTTGATACCTTACTTGGAATAGCGGCTTTAATACCAAATTTTGCCTGCTTTTTAAGGCTATTATTTTTATGATTTAACTACAAATGTATAGTTTTCAGATTTTTTTCTGAACTAGCACTACCTGTAGATGGTAGCTGCTAAATTTCATAATTCTAGATCAACCGGAAGTACCCTACGAATTTTGATTCCCTTGATAGTGACGAAATATGCGTTTTTTGCGATGTAAACGGCCATATCTTTTTTCTAAGTGAATATACAAATACATTTTTTATTAGCCAATTATGGCCGTAGATCTAAGTATATGGTTTGAATTCCAACTCGATATGTTTTTGAGATACCCTTTATCTTAAAAACATTTGTCTTGACAGACAGACAGACATACAGACGGAAGAACAACAAAGCGATCTTATAAGGGTTCCTTTTTTCCTTTAAAAGGTACGGAACCCTTAAAACACTGAGATGAAATCTCGCGGTCTCGGAGAATGCGAGGTTCGCGAGTTCGAGTCCCGCTATGTTCTTTTTTTATACGTTTTCTAAATAAGTACTTTTCTTTCCTAAATGTAGAATAACACTTTAAAAATGAAAAGAAAATTGCTACTTTCTAAAAGAGTTATACAACTGTTTTATTGAATTGGCTAAGTCTTTAGTTTTCAATGTATTATTATTTGATATTGTTTGTAAAGAGCTATTTGTATAATGATAAAAAAGACTTGAAATCGTATGATTACATATTTTGTAATCTTGGTCTATTTGACCGAGATTTAGGAATCTCCAGTGTTAACTGACACCCTCTCAAGCAGCCATTTTATTTATGTAGAAAAAAAATACCTGTACAGTTTGCGTGCGTATTTAATAGATTTTTTTAGTTATTATATACGTAATATAATAACTAAAAAAAATCTATTAAATACGATAGTAAAATTAATTTCCAAAACACTTTAATTACGATTACATATACATATTGACGATTTTTTAAAATAATGGAAGACCTAAGATCAATTTACTATGAAATATTTTTCCTTTTATAACCAATATGCAGGTTAATGAGTCAATACAAATAACAGTCTCAAATTTTACCTACAAAGCAGTCAGATAAGAATTGTTGGTGGATAGAAAAAGGAGGATTGACGTCATTGCACCTAAAAATCTAAAAAAAATATATTGTATTCGATAATTTTTTTTAGTAGCAACTTTATTGAAGGGAACGAGAACAAACTTCTCCTCTTTTTTTCACATTTTATAGTGAGACTAGCGACCCGCTCGCGGCTTCGCCCGCTTTAACTACTGAATTATTCATGTAATGTACCTATGTTTGCAAAACACTTAAGATTACTAATGTGAACTCTTAAACAAATGACATAAACAACAGAAAACTTTAACGAAAGAAATTGTAAACAATAGAATTACCTACTATTCTCTTACCCAAAAATACTTAAACGAAAGATGTAACCAACTATGTGGCGTTGAAATACATTATTATTATTGGATAACTCCAAAATACGTGCAATCGCTTCTAAATTAACTTTGCTATAGAGCCAGGTGCAGAATTGAAGCATTCTCTCGTCCATCTCCGTAGTAGCTCCCAACGACATCTGGGCGTTGACACAGTATGAAATTGGAAGGATTATCAAATGCCATCTAGGCGGTCAACTCAGTCAGGAGAGACCCTCGGTTTCCTGAGGGAGGCCCATCTTAAACGACCAAGGTTAAATGCAAGGCTCATGAGTCGGATTTGGAGGAGAATAGAAAGTCCCTCGGAAGTAGTCTTACGTCTGACCTCGGGCGGCCGGGTATGCAACGGAGTGCTGCTCCTTAGGTGCAGGTGATACATTGGCGCAGCGGAATGCGTTGGACGCGAGACGACCAATGTGTACCTCCAGGCTTTCTATTTTTATGTTGCGATGATGCGTGGTGTTTCTCACGTAGTATGACGCCTGCGTCACTCGACGAAGGATGAGGTTCTGGACCACCTGCAAGCCACCTGCATTCTCGTTGAGTGATACTCGCTAGGACGTTGTGATGTCGTCAGTGTATAGTGCGTAGAGAGCAGGTAATAAAATGCTGCCCTGGGAAACAACGGCAGCGATCGAGTCGCTGCTAGACCTAGAACTCCCAACTCTCACGCAAAATGTCCTGTCACTGAGGCAGGGAGGGAAAGACATGCGCGTGCTGGGGGGTGCCGGCTTTGAGCACTTAATGAAGTAGGCCCGGGTGTCAACGCGGTCGAATACGCGCGCGGTAACTAATATACTTATATATATACTGAAAGTAAGGGTTAAACATGAGTCGATATAGCTTTCCTCTAAAACTATTTGTAATTTCGAAATATTGTAAAGAGCAAAGTTTATCTTTGTTTAACGTAGAAAATTAAGAACTTATTTAAAAGGATAAGGATTAATATCATTATGGACACACATCCCTTACAATAAGAAAATATATTTAAATTACCGTCTAATTTTCGTCTCCTCTACGCTTTCATTAGTAAGACTTAAACGATTTTTATTTGCATTTCTTGTTCTACGACGTATGAACGACTTTTTCGTGGCATAATTAAATTAAAAAAGGAAATGTTTAAAAAAGTAAAAAATAATAATAAAAGAACAGAAGAAGAATACAAAATAAACAACAGGATACTTAAACGAAAGAAATGATAAGCAAAAGACAACCTACTATTCTATTAATGAAAAAAGATGAAACTAAATATATCGCGCTGAAATAATACATTAAACTCTAATTATCCAACACGTACAATCGCATCTAAATCTACTTCGCTACAGAGGCAGGCGGGGAGACGGGCACGGGGGGACGCATGGCGCGTGGCGACCCGTTTCGCAGCAAGGATTTTTTGATATTGTAACAACTTCTAAAGTACTTATTAAAATGAAAAACAGTAAAAGACAGTTATGATCTACATTAAATGGTCAACGTAACTAATATACTTATTTATATGCTTTATGAGTAAGGGATAAAAGAAACATGAGCCAAATCTGCGGTTTACAGCCGGTGCGATGTGTCAACAATTAAATGCGTTTTTCTCTAAAACTATTCGTAATTTCCAATTAGTGTAAAGGACAAATTTTATCTTCGTTTAACGTAGAAAATTAATAAAGTATTTAAAAGGATAAGGATTGATACCATTATGGACAAACATCCCTCACAATAAAAAATATATTCAAATTACTATTTTTAGACAGAAATATGTTCACTGTATGTTATCCTTAGAAGATACAAATATGCTGTCGCTGACTTTTTTGCAGATCTTATTAAGAGGAATAATACTCTACTATATTGTTTTCATGTAGGACTTACCATTAAAGCAGCGCATGCGTGAAAGTTTCTCAACGGGTAGGACTTCATGCACATTTATCATATTTATGTCAAATTACATTAAAATATACATATAATAAACTATATATAAACCTTCCCTGAGAAATACTCTACCTAATGTTGAAAACCGCATCAAAAACCGTTGGGTGGTTTAGAAGAAGATCGCTTAGAAAGGCCAGACAGAGACGAAATGCGTTCTTATTTTATAAGATATAGAGATATTCAGCATGGACAATTCCATTCAGTCTTTTTTCAAGAATCATGCCTAAGAATTTAACATTTTATTAATTAAATTATTATTAATTAGATTTAAAAAGACGAGTTTAGTTTATTCATTAAGTCTAGCAATTACAGAATGATAAACACAATTTTCGCCTGGACTAGTGTCTTTTATATTACAAAATTTTATGTGTTGCATATACTTAGGCTCATCCTCTATTATCTTAGAGACTGCGTATGATGCCTCGGCAGATCACCTCGCCTGTCGACAGAATCAGAGCAATCCTGATACCACCAGGGATTGAAAAGCATCTGATTCTGAATGTAATGTTTTTTGAGGATATGAGAAACTGCCGCAGATAAAATGGCAGTGACAAACCGATCATAGTAAAGAATAACATTTATATAATCAACAGACTCAGGAAAATTGCTCAATATAAAATCCACATATACAGAATACTCGATCCAGTTAGCTTTTTTAAAATTAAATTGAAGAAGAAGGTAAGGATTAGGTGCACGAAGCCGTCTATTACTGATAGATATTAGGCAATAATCACTATCAAAGGTAGAAGGAAGCACGGACGAAAATAGTTGGGAAGCAAGAGAAGAAGAAAAGAAAAGGTTAGTGCAGTCCTAAGGTTCTGATTAAGAATTATCCATCATTGAATATACAGAGATCAACATCACCAATCATATCTACCAACGAAGGAGAAAATCCGTCACATAACATCCCCATAAAAGCAGCCACGTAGTTCTCGCAATTTCTTAATGATCGAGATTTATGGAGCATTATATAATCTATATTTTAACCCGATATTTTTTTTTAATAGCCAAAATACTTAAATTTATAATGATTCAGTGTACAACAGTAAAGATAACCAAGCCATAAAACAAACATTTTTACCACAAAAGAAGAAAAACACCGAAGAAAGCCTTTAAATTCATCACTTTGTTGTTCGTATGACCGTCTGCCAAGACTACTTGAGATCACGTTTAGGTATCAAGCTGAAATTAATATCAGATATTCAGGTTTACAGTTGCTTGTTACATAGAAATTAAGCTTCTAATACAACGCAGTCACAATATATGACTATTTATGTTGTTAGCATCTCTGTAGGGAGATTTTTACAAATTTCCGCTACCCAAAGATAATTACTAAGAATTATCGTTTGGCAAGAGAGAAACTATTTTTTAAATATTTTTAAACATTTTTAAAGTGTTATTCTACACTTAAGAAAGAAAAATACTTATTTAGAAAACGTATAAAAATTTGAACGTAGCGGGACTCGAACCCGCGCTTCTTGGAAACCGATCAGGCGCTCTGATCACTAAGCCATACGTTCTCGCCAAGCTACGTCGAAATTTTTATACGCTTGTTACAACTTATTTATGTTGTTAGCATCGGTTTCCAGGAGGCGCGGGTTCGAGTCCCGCTACGTTTAAATTTTTATACGTTTTCTAAATAAGTATTTTACTTATTTATGTTTTTGTATGAAGGCTACGTTCTTCAGGAGTGCTATATAACATTATGGTGTAAATCTTAATTAGCCTTAAATAACGAAATAACAATAATAATAAACAGCATCGATAATCATTGCGAAATAAGCGCGGCGCTACAAAAATAATAAAATATGAGTCAGTACATTGTATAGAAGAATTGTTCTATATTATCAGTTCTAAAAAAAAGTCCACGATAAGACAATTGAAAATTGCAACGTGATATTTCAATTTTTTTTTTTTTGATAAAGATATTGAAACTTACAAGCGAAAGTTATTTAATCATCAAGGAAATTCTATGAAGATATGCTTTGGCTTTTATAGTATGTAATCTGAACGTATAATTTTTGAGGAAATGTAAAATTTAAATAATTCAACGCTCTGTTTACGACCTCGAGCATAGCCACGAGTCCAGCGGGGAGCGCCCTTGATGCCGATTTCGTCCTCGCAAGCAGCCATGTAGTGCTTACACTTCCTCAAAAATTATTTAATATTGATTATTTTATGGCAAATGCAAAAAGGTTTGCTCTGCTTACTCTGTTATAAGCAGGATAAATAAAAATAAAGGTGAAGATGAATCACACTAGATGAATCCTTTCCTCTGACCTCCTTTTAATAGATAAAGCAGTCGTTTGTTAGGGTTCCGTGTCTCAAAAAGTAAAATCGGAACCCTTATGTAACCCCACTTTGTTTGTTATGGCCATTGATCTCGAGAGTTTTCACTTTTCAGATTTTCCCTTTATTAGTATTGTAAATTCTCAATATTTAATTTTCATAAAACCAACAATTAATTCTCACGCCTACGTTTCAGGAAATTTTCTAGGCCTCTACAAGCCAAAATAAAAATAGAACGGTGAAACAAAAAATAGAACGGTGAACATTCTTTATTGCAAAATAATTTATAGTTAGCCAGTGCAGTGTCGTGTATTTCGCAACGTCACACTCATACATTGTATGATAAGAAACATTTTTATATAGCGTCTCATTGTGTTCCTCTTACAAGATTGTAATGTTTACAGAGACAAATAAACATTTATCATATTAAACACATTCTAAACACAGTATACATTTCAATATAAAGTAAATATTTAAAGACAAACTAATTGTTTGCTGTGTCTAAATATTTTCATGTATTTATAAGTAAGTATATTGGTGCAAATGAAATTATTGAATCAATAATTCTAGTGGAGTGAACCTTTTAGTTTTAACATTTTTTAAACTTTATATGGTGATAGCAGATCTCAATTGCGTACTCGGATAACGCACATACATTTATAATTGTATTTGTACTTCTTCATGTAAATAATCCGCTTATTAATTAGGTCAGAACCCACTAGATACAATAAATGTAATGTTTAAAGTCCACCTCATGTTTAGAGGTTTTGAAAGTCAACGCCATTGTAAAGAACCCGAACTAACAATAGCAACCGGTTATACAGTGTTACACAACTGAAAACAACTTTGCCTTAGCTTTCACAATGAACTTAATGGAAATACAAATACAAAGTAAAAAACAAAAAATTCTTCTTCACAAATTGCAAAAGCAATATCTTTGAATTATATTTTAAACAATGGACTTGTGCGCGGCATCGCCCGCTTAATCTTATTGTTTGTTTTATTATAGTCAAAATATTTTTTAACAAAAAAACCAACCTCAAACCGTTAACTAAATAGTAAAGAATAAATGTATTTAACATAAAGTGATACGTTTTTGATTTTGTTAAAAAAAATGCATTATATAAGAATTTTATTTTGAAGTCGGTGACAACTGAAACAAACAGGCTTATTAGCTTAATTATCAAAATATTTTAGTAAGGTTTTTGTAGCATTAGCTTTCAAATAAAAAAAACGTTCCAATGCAAGTGACATTCGCATACCGAGGGTTTCGCACTAATTTCAGGATTGTATGTTAACGGGAAGTACAATTTATAAAAGTTGAGTTTGAGGCCAGTGGTGGCGCAGTGGCACGAGGAGTGACTGTAAACCCGACTGGTTGTGGGTTCGATCCCCACTCGAGGAGATGAAATATTTACCTAAATTTATATTTCCATTTCTTCGCTCTGGTGTCGAGGTTAAGCGCGGCGTTGAGTTCTGCCACTCAACACGCAATGCCTCCAGAAATCGGCAGAAAGTGGGGAACGGAGTGTCTTAACACTAGGTTCCCTCTGCCTACCCTGCTGTGTGCGGGATACAGCGTGAAGCTGATTCCCTTCATAGCGTCAAAATTGAAAAATAAATAATAAACGACCTGCATTGAAGTAACATCAAAAACAAAGAAATAAAAGTGTATATCCATTAAATATAGCTAGATTGACTAAACAAGTACCAACTGTTAATAAAAATAAAAAATCAGCTTCACGCTGTATCCCGCACACAGCAGGGTAGGCAGAGGGAACCTAGTGTTAAGACACTCCGTTCCCCACTTTCTGCCGAATTCTGGAGGCATTGCGTGTTGAGTGGCAGAACTCAACGCCGCGCTTAACCTCGACACCAGAGCGAAGAAATGGAAATATAAATTTAAGTAAATATTTCATCTCCTCGAGTGGGGATCGAACCCACAACCAGTCGGTTTTACAGTCACACCTCGTGCCGCTGCGCTACGACTGGCCTCAACTATTTATAGATACATTTTATTAACCCAATGTTAGTTGGCTGGCTAGGCTGTTAGTTGATATTGGAGACACTCCCGATGGGCACGGGGATGAGTTCCCGAAAAGTCACTATTACTCTCCAGACATCAGTTAATAGTCCTACGACTTTTCGCATGATAATTAATATACAAAAAAATAAATATTTTTTACTGTTGAGTTAATTATTTTTAGTCGACTTCTGTAAGTAAAAGTTATCAATTCGACTGTATTTTTATTTATGTTTGCTAATTCTACAACAACCTTACTATAATATCGAATTACTAAGCCTCTTTGTTTTACTTGGTACCGACTTCAAAATTATCTTCATAATTATTCAAAACTAGGGGGCGCGCGCGGCTTCGCCCGCTTATTAGGAGTGAATTCTAAAAAAACCACGAAACCGTGTTCAATAAAATATTTTTAACAGTCTAAATTTGATTTTTTATAATAATCGGTGGCAATTTTAAAATTTTTCCATATAAACTTTCAACCCCTTATTTGAACCCTTAGGGGGTGAATTCTTAAAAACCATGAAACATGTGTCCAATAAAATATTTTTAAGAGTCGGAATTTCAAATTTTATAAAAATCGGTATAGATTAAATTTTTTTTCCATACAAACTTTCAACCCCTATTTCATCCCTTTAGGGTTAAAATTTTTCAAATTCCCTTCTTAGTGGATGTCCAGAATATGAAAATAAACATCTGCCCAAATTTCACGTTTCTACCATCAGCCGTTACGGCTCTGCGTGCGTCTTACCTCAGTCAGTCAGCACAAGTCCTTTTATATATATTCAAAATTATCTATATCCATTTATCATACAAGGTATGTTTCCCAAATAATTTTTAACCTTTTTACCTTAAATTACGTAGTTTAGGTAACTTTAACCTGACCTTATCTCTTACGTAACGAGAACAAAAGTTAAGAAATCCTCTGTTGTTAAAAGGTACTGATTTAAAAAAATATATGAAATCGGTGTCACATACCAAATTACGTAATTTGGGATGACACCGATTTACAACCGCCATATCAATTGTCTGTTAACGTTTCACTTCGCATTTATTAACGTACCAGCGGCCTGCCCGCGGCTTTGCCCGCCTGAATTACATGATTATTCATTTAAAAAATATAGATATTACAAACAGCCTTAATTATTAATTAATTGATTTGGATTGAGTACTTAACTCACGATATTCTTTGTAAAATAACTTATATTAGCTCCTGTACAGTTTTTAAATGAGTAACATATATTATTAGTTAAATGTATAATTGGTATACAGAATATACATAGAAAGCACGTTTTAGGCATTTTTATATAATCTATAAAATAATCAACGTTTTCGGTCAAGTTCAAGTCGTACTCATGACCCGAGAATTTCGTACCAGTTTCATGAATCTTATTAAGTTGTCATTCTGTATTAAATTAAGTACAGATTAAAATTTGTACGTAATGGTTTTTTTCTATGACACAAATACAATAAGTAGTCAATTTTTGAAAAATAATCTTGGAATTTTCCTTTATACGTATCGTAAGTTTCAACTTCTTAACAAATTTCGTAATTGTATATCAACGGAAAGTACCCTATAGTTATGATAGAAAATGCGACAAAAAACGAAGCATAAGCCTTCATGGTCATTTGATTGCGATGATTTAGAAGATAGATTTTTTTGTGCTTTGAGAGAATATAGACTTGAACATTGAGGTATCTAACCTTTAACCGACAAAATAGTCTTGACAGACGGACAAACAATAATACCTTTAATATATTTGTTGTGCTATTTTTTACTAAGCAAATAAGGAAAAATATATATTAATTTTACCCAGTACCGATATAAATATTTAAAATTCGACCATAAAACATTGGTTTGAAAAACATATCAATACTTTTCAAAATATATCTATCTACTTATATAAAAGTTAAACAACTAATATTGGATAAAAAACGCGACCTTGTCTTTGAAACGTCACTACTGATTACTTTGAGCAGAACTACTTGATTTGTTGACACTGTGTAAATAAACCGAGGTTTAGAAATAATACAAATATTCTTAATATGGTGCAAAATTTTAGTTATTGTTGCTTCCGTAGAAAAAACGTGAAGTTCAGTAATATTAAAAAAGTAATTTGTTTACTTACAACTTACAGAATGTTGTATGGGTGACATGATTAAATAAAACAGTACATACCTATATAATAAGGATGGACCAACGTATTCATAAGCAAAATAATTTCAGTTAACTCTTAACAGTTAAGTTGAGGCCGCCTTCGCACAATGGGACTCTCCCATTCAAGCACATCTCATATATGTTCGTAATGAAATCCGTAATTTAATGTTCTGTTAAAAAAATCATCTTCACGCTGTATCCCGCACACAGCAGGGTAGGCAGAGAGACCTCGTGTTAAGACACTCCGTTGCCCACTTTCCGCCGAATTCTGGAGGCATTGCGTGCTGAGTGGCGGAACTCAACGCTGCGCTTTGCTTCGACACCAGAGCGAAGAAATGAAAATATAAATGTAAATAAATATTTAACTTCCTCGAGAGGGGTTCGAACCCATAACCAGTCGATTTTACAGTCACACTTTATGCCTCTGCGCCACGACCGGCCTTATCATGTCCTGTTAAATATACTAAAATAGACAAACGTTTAGAGATAGGAAATAGAGACAAGAATATGAATTTTGTTTTCGATTGCATTTTAAAGTATCCAAAATGACCTTCCAACAATACAGACACTTCAATGTTTTCCTATTTTCAATACTGCACAATGCGATATTTATTAGATATGTTTTCTCATGAGTTTTTGTTGTAACTATATTAATATTATATATTTTTATAAAGCTTATTGTCTCTTCTTTAAGAAAATAAAATAGTTTTCATAAATTATTATTATTAAAAAAATATATAAAAACAGTTGGGGAACTGTGTTAAACTAAAAATTTGCTTATTTAGACTATTATTTTTTAGGATTTACAAGAAGAAATGTATAGTTTTCAGAACCAGAACAGAAGTTTTTAAACTAGTACCACCTGTAGATACTAGCTGCCAAATTTTATAATTCTAGGTTAATCAGAAGTATCCTATAAATTTAGATACCCTTTATATGGTACAAATACGCGTGTTTTGTTATTTAAGGCTATCATATTATAGGATTTAAACACAAATATATAGTTTTCAGATTTTTTCCTGAACTAGTACTACCTGTAGATGCTAATTACCAAAAATGTCGTAATTCTAGGGAAATCGGATGTACCCTGCGAATTTTGATTTTATTTATAGCATCGAAACACGTGTTTTTTGCGATATAAACGGCCATATCTTTTTTCTAAGTTCATATAGAAATATGTTTTTATCAGGAAATCATGGGGCCGTAGATTTGAGTATATGGCTAGAATTTCAACTCGATATCTCCAAGCATACCCAAGATAAAGGATCTTGACAGACAGACAGTCTTTCTGTCCTTGTTTTCTAAAAAAGTAGGGAAGCCTAAAAAGAAACCCTTATATGATCATATTTGTTGCCTCATATCAATTTCAATATATATTTTACTCGTCCAAAAAAAACGAGACCTCTAATTTTTGTATAGAACCTTCGGTGGGCAAGCGCGACTCGCGCTTGTCCGGTTTTTTCCCGACTGCTAAGGAAGGGTTATGTTATGTACCTATAAGTAATTCTTCAATCAATAAAATCTTTACCAGGAACCCTACATCATTTAAAAAGGTCCCGACTGTTAATCCTAATAAACTATTGGGCTTGTTTGTTTTATGCAGTCGGAGTTTTTGTTTTTACAAATATTTATTTTCTTTATAACCTAGATTTAGTACACGTAAGCTAAATTAATAATAATAATATCTTTTAAATAATTGTATAGTAATTATTTATAACGATTTCTAACTTCTTTTCGTTTTTTTTTATGAAATAACTCTATAAATTATATTTCTTTTATGTCACCGATAGCAAATATATTCTAGTATATATAATTATATATATATTTCGGCACTTTATGATGAGAAATAAGTAACGGATTTATGAGATGAAGCGCGTCCCTCCTCGTCCTCCTTTGGTCCCACTATGTGTCGTAGCACACTAGATCAGCGTGTCACCATAAACGCGACGGTTGTGGCTTCGATTCCCGCTCGGGGGAATGAAAAAACAACGCGGCTTTGAGATCTGACACAAAACACGCAATGTCTCGATAATTAGGCGGAATGTTGGCAACGGAGTGTCTTAACACCAGTTTCTCTCTGCTTATCCTATTATATAAAGATACAGCGTAAAGTTAGAAAAATGTAGTTTTCATTTATATTAATCTAAAAAAAAAACAATAGTTTTTGATCCGCACGAAATTGTATAAAAACTTATTTAACTTTACCAAAGTACAACAATTACTAGGAAGTAGATAACAAAGGAATAATGCATTGAGCTATTAAAGCCTTCACGAAGTTAATCGAATACATTGATAATGTAACCATATATGAGTATTTCTTACATTGCGATAACGAACTTTTTATTAATAATTCGAAACGCTTATTAAATTGTTGGGAAAAATAAAAAAATGCCGTAGTAAGTACGGTAATAAATGCATTTTAATCTGTAATCTAATCCCCGACGTCTTAACCGATTTAAATGCAGTTTTCACTATTGTAGTTGGGCAAACTTCACTTAAAATTTGGGAATTGCTAAAGGAACGGAGTGACTTAACACAAAATCTTCTCTACTTACCCTGGTATATGTGGGCATGCTATAGTTACATTAAGTGCAACCCGCAAACTTAAGTTGGTTAACTTTATTCGCCTTAACATAAAACTCTATAAGGTATTTCCCAATCACAATCCTGAAATTAGTACCGAAGTATCTGTGAGCGAGTTCGGCTCGCGCTTGGCGACTTTTTTCTTAAATACATTTAAATATACATTTATGTACTTCAAACGGGTAAAGCCGTGAACGGGTCGCCAATATATAAAATAAAATTGACTGATGTGGACTTATATCTGAGATATTATTCAAATTTAAGTTATTTATAAGATCTAGTAAATAATTCACATCGGAGTTTAATTTAATAAAATTATTTGTATTTAACTTAGGATATATTAATTAAATAATATTTTTTTAAACGAAATTACAACAAATCGGAATGAATAGAATTTAATTTGATTGTAGAATTAATTGAACTAATTCATTTTACATTCTTACAATATGCATTTCATTTCGACTTCCAAGTAAAAATTCCAGTGCCAAGTAAAGTTAAATCGAAATCATCGTTATTACAATTAACATGCAATTTAGAAGGATTCGAATAAGTAAAGACCTATTAGTTAGTACCAAATGCATGCCAAAAATATAAATTTTCTAAACTAAAATTTGTTTTACAAACAGTAGGAAGTGAATTTAAGACTTTGGACATAATTTCAGTTTCGCAAATAGGATTATCGATTACATCATATTCGGCAAGATTATGGAAACCTAGAACACATTGATAACCAATTTTCAATTATTCTTTGTCAAAACATGCCTTATTGTGACTCATTTATTAGAGACAGATATACGGTGTCGCGGACTTTTTTTTTAGAATTCATAAAGTAAATTAAATAAATGAGGCCGGTCGTGGCGCAGCGGCACAAAGTGTAACTGTCAAAACCGACTGGTTGTGGGTTCGATCCCCACTCGAGGAGATGAAATATTTACTTAAATTTATATTTCCATTTCTTCGCTCTGGTGTCGAGGCTAAGCGCGGCGTTGAGTTCTGCCACTCAACACGCAATGCCTCCAGAATTCGGCAGAAAGTGGGGAACGGAGTGTCTTAACACTAGGCTCCCTCTGCCTACCCTGCTGTGTGCGGGATATAGCGTGAAGCTAATTTAATTAATTATTTAGAATTCATAAAATAGAATATTTATTTCGTATATTTTTCTCTCGACATAGGCGCGCCAATAGATCTGTAACATCTACAATTTGTAGACTACGCCTAGGCCACTCGTGCACGCCTTTACATCTAGCCAAATTAAAGGTTAAAGATTTGTGAGTTTGGTTTGGAGGAAGGTTCTACGGATCACATTGTATTTAATTGCCCAAAACTTAACTATTCTCTTTATGATATCTTTCCTCTTAATGTACAGCGTCCTGTTAATATAAAATGTATATTAGCTTTAGTTTTTAGTCCTTTTATTAAAATGTTGGTAAAGTTTATTGTATATAATGACATTAAGTTATAGTTGTTCTCAATGTGCGTGTAATTTTTTGTTAGTTATTTTCATTTGTACATTTCTAATATAGCGTTTGTTTGTTTGTTTTTGTGTTTGAACCAGTACATCCACTACTATATTTACATACTAGGACATAGTAGGACATCCCCTTGACTTAGCCTTGACTAAGATCATAGGCCACCAAGCATTATCAAACGCTCCAGAGATGTCCACGAATATGGTCTGTACATCCCTGAGCAGCTGAGATCATTACCGGCCAGAATAGAGGAGTTAAGCATAGACTGGCTTAACTCCTCTTAACGAAACCGCGTATGGTCCGGATGGTATTTTTGTGGATAAATGGTTTACAGTTCCCGTTCCCGTGAGGGCAGAAATTTTTAACTCCTGTGGTGTGGTGACGAACGATATAGCGGACTCGTGCATACCCTAATTATGCGTTGTAAGACCAACAAGCCTCGCATCTCAGAACAGCTGCTATAGAATTGCTTTATCGTAAAAATTGCAAGGACGCGAACACGCTGCGAACACCAGCATGGACCAGGGTATCCACTTCCTCTCCAAACTCCACAGAGCTAATCCTTATTCCAAAGTTACGGATCCAATTTGCCGACTTCCCTTACCTATACCCATTATTCCATCGACTAGAGGCTCAGTTGTGTGTCACCTGATGGTAAGTGATTACCGCCGCCCACGGCCCCGTGCAACACCAGAGGAGCTACAGGTGCGTTGCCGGCCTTTAAGGTAGAGATAGACGCGCTTTTTGAAGGTACCCATGTCATATCGACCTGGAAACACTGCCGCGGGTAGGCCATTCCACAGTTCCGATTGCCACGTATCCAGGTGGTGTGGATGATATTTCAACTTATGTCGTACTGTGCGGTTAGAAAATTCGGCGGCAGGTAACAGGTCAAACAGTTCTTCAGAACACTCCCCATGATAAATGCGATAGAGAACTCACAGCGAGGAAACGTCTCATTTTCTCTTATTTTTATATTATTACTTTTAATATTTTGCCTTATTTTTTTGTTTTTAAGAGACGAAATATGTATGTTTTTTTAATAATACTTTTACAACAAGACTGTATTTAAGATAATATTTGTAAGTGGCAAACTGTAATTGACTTTAATGTATGTGTTTTTTTTAGTAATGAATTTTGTAAAAAAAAATAAAAATAAATAAATATAATATTTTTTATATGAATAAAGGACTTTTATAATGGGACCTCCTATCGATATGGAATTCTGTTCTTAAGATAATAGTTTTATTTTTTGTACAAAGTTTTTGTTCTCAGACAGACGTACACATTTATTTACGCTGTATATTGATAATAATTGATTTAAAATTAATATAACGAGTACAATGTTTAGTTGTTTTTAGCTTCACGCTGTGTCCCGCACGTAGGCAGAGGGGACCTTTAAACAGTGTTAAAACACTCCGTTCCTTTTAAGACCCATCTATTCCCCACTTTCCGCACATGTCTGGAAGCTTCTTCACTGCCATTACCTACGACTCGATTTCGTGAACAAGGCATGTGCGACGTTGCTGCTTTGATATGTTAGTATTTGTATTCGTTATTCTTAACAAATGGCATTTGATCTTACAACGATAATTTTATTATTTATCTTGTTAGAAAAAAACACATTTTGGTTTTTGGCAAAAAAAAAAGTTTTAAAAAATAGTAATTAAGTCTTAGTTATTCTGTACAAAAACTGTGAATCTCTGAACTCTGTCTTTTCGAATAATATTATGTATTATCATATTATATATTATTCCATTGTGATAAATTTTGGGATGTTTATCAAACTTTATATCGTAATTACTATATATGATTTATCAAGAATCGAAATCAAGAGGCCAGTCGAGGCGCAGGGGCAGAAAGTGCGACTGTAACGCATTTACGTTGTGGGTTCGATCCCCATTCGAGGAAATAAAAAAAAAATTAAATATATATATTTCCATTTCTTTGCTCTGCTGGCGAGGCAAAGCGCGGTGTTAAGTTCCGCCACTCAACACACTTCCAGAACGGAGTGTCTCAATACTAGGTTCCCTCGGCCTACCCTACTGTGTACTGATTAAACTTATTTAACTTTTTTTAATATAAATCAAGAAATATTTACATATTACACAACATTCAAATAACGCGTACATTTCAAGATAATAACTAAAAAAAAAACACTTTTTAAATAAAATATTTATTTTCTCTTATATAAAATCATTATGTATATGTATTGATTACAAAAATGGTCCCCATCCAATATACATTTGACACAAATTATGTACACTCGTCGCTTCTACGATTAAGTGTTCCACTTGTCCTTCCGGTGAAAGTGACAATGATAGTTGTTTGTTCTTAGTTTTCACCTGCAAAAATATGTCGCATGTAATAAAACAAAATAGAGGCCGGTCGTGGCGCAGCGGCACGAGGTGTGACTGCAAAACCGACCGGTTGTGGGTTCGATCACCACTCGAGGAGATGAAATATTTACTTAATTTATATTTCCATTTCTTCGCTTTGGTGTCGAGGTTAAGCGCGGCGTTGAGTTCTGCCACTCAACACGTAATGCCTCCAGAATTCGGCAGAAAGTGGGGAACGGAGTGTCTTAACACTAGGTTCCCTCTGCCTGGGGATACAGCGTGAAGCTAATTTAAGTTAATTTTAATTTTTTTTAATAAAACAGGAGACCGAAGTGGCACAGCGTCTTACTGTCAACTCGAGTGCTATGGGGCCGTTCAAGTATTACGTAAGCAGTATTTTTGCAATCATTGACCCCCAAATGTCATCAAAAATAAGCAATCCCCTTGAAAATATTTAATTGAAAACGTCAAAAATAAGCAAACCCAAGACCCCCCGCCCCCCTACAGTGAGTGAGCTATACCATGCCGCGCAGGCGCTGGCGGATGTGCGCGAGGTGGTGCAGCGCGTGCGGGTTGGTGCGCTCGCCGCGCTCGGCCGCGTCCCACGACACGAGCGGGTCGTACACGAAGGGGCCCACCACCGACATCAGCGCCTCCGTCTGCGCGCGCAGCACGCGCATCACCGCCGCGCAGCTCCTCCTGGAGGGAAGTCACTACTAAATTACCTATCCTATATATATCATAAAAACGGTGCAGCGACACAGCATGTGACTGTTGTGGGTACGATTTCCACTCGAGGGAATGAATCATTTAATATTTTCATGAATTTCACGTGTAGTACGAATGTTTTATATGCGGTAGAAAACGTAAAGTTAAAAAAATACATTAATTATAGCTATATATATAAAGAGAGAGAGAGAGAGAGAGACTACCTGTACATGCCCTCGTGTTTCAACGGCCCCATTGCTGCCTCCATATTATGTGTGAGGCGGAAAGGGACTCGTTCAGGCCATTCAAAGGACTCGCCTTTGTTGAAGAGACAATTGAAGTCCACGTGCACCGTGTCCCCATTGGTGGAGTCGAAGGATATGTTCTCACCGTGCCTATCGCCCAGACCTAGGGAAATATGTTTTTAGTTTCAGTATCTCAATTTTTATAAATGACTAGAGGGCGCGCGCGGCTTCGCCCGCTTATTAGGAGTGAATTCTAAAAAAACCACGAAACACGTGTTCAATAAAATATTTTTAACAGTCTGAATTTAATTTTTTATAAAAATCGGTGGCAATTTAAAGGTTTTTCCATATAAACTTTCAACCCCTTATTTGAACCCTTAGGGGGTGAATTCTTAAAAACCATGAAACACGTGTTCAATGAAATTTTTAAGAGTCTGAATTTCAAATTTTATAAAAATCGGTGCAGATTAAAATTATTTTCCATACAAACTTTCAACCCCTATCTCATCCCTTTAGGGTTAAAATTTTTGAAATTCCCTTCTTAGTGGATGCCCAGAATATGAAAATAAACATCTGCCCAAGTTTCACGTTTCTACCATCAGCGGTTACGGCTCTACGTGCGACTTACCTCAGTCAGTCAGCACAAGTCCTTTTATATATATAGATGTATAGGTGCAACAGTAAAGAAGAAAGTATCTCACCCAAAATATATCCCACCATCGACATTACAGCTGTAGTTTTAATGTAAGCTGATCGAGCTTGATACCTTTAAACAAAAATAACTAATAACAGCACAGAATCTAATACACATTTTTTTTTATTAAAATTTTAAACAAACTCACGACAGTTAAAATATAATTGAAAAAGGATAAACTTGTTTAAAAACGTCCAATTTAATCCCCTTCCTATGAAATTAATTAGAAAGGGAAGAAAATCCGTCGGGGCCGCCATTAAATGAACTAGTTTTGTAGTTTTATAGTAACGTGAATACTTTTGAGATACTTTATTGTGCTTTATATTTATTTTGAAATTTAAAATATTGATCGCATCATTTTTTTTATATAAAGGCGTTGGTTGATTGTTTTTTTAGCACAAACAGGTGATGTATCATTATTTTGTATTATTATCATTATTTTGTATAATACAAGGGAGATCATTGAAAATTATAATTTTATCGATAAGGAAAAACTAAACATTTATTTGCAATTGTCAATTATTATTTTTTTTTTATTTAAATCTAGTGCTGTTTTTTCAGTCAGAAATTTAATGCAGATTAATTACAAGGTACAATGAATGGAGAGATACGTCACGAACCGAACTTTTGAGGCCGATCGTTCCTCTCTATCGTTTATTCCGCGTTCTCGCTTGCACGCGAGAGACGGAAACGACTAATGCTTTTCTTTTGTGTGCAATCTGCTTTCACTGATTTATAAGAAGTTATCACGTCAAAAAAAAAATAGAATCTTACCACCCGTAGGGATCAGAGAAGACCCTCCGGAACCATTCCTGGAAGACCGGCGGGTGTCGAGGTAACAATTGTTCTTCGTAAATACGTAGTTTCTTTTCATATGGATCTTTTTTCAAACACATCAGTTCTTTCAGCTCGCGATTGCTTGTATGGATTCCTGTATATTTAATGATTATGAGTATTATAAGATTTTAGTTCGTAAACAACGACAAAGAAACTAGGATTAAAAACCGATCAAGTGCAAGTCGGCTTCGCTCACGGAGCGTTTCGTACTAATTATATAATTGTAGGTAAACAGAAACGTGGCTTATAAAAATTGACAATCTTAAGAATGAAATGAACTAGAAATAATAAATTTGTAATAATTTTTTAAATGATATATGGTAGGGTACCTACCATATATCTATTTTTCGCATTTCTTTCTTTGTATTGTAAGTTTTAATTTCTTGCCAAATTTCACGGGAAGTACGCCATAGGTTTTGAACCCGTATGTGTGGGATAGTCAATGGCACCACGGATGGGCAGACTCGACCGGATCACCACTCCCGGCATTTAAAACCCGGCGTTAAGTAGTGGCCTTATGGTCACTGCATTTCGCATCAGGTAATGCCTTGGCCACTACCCCAGGAGGGTACCAGCACCTCCGGTGTTGGAGAATCCTTAGTCCAGTGGTTATGCAGAATCGGATCGGCCCATGGAGCACATGCAATCAGCTATCGACTATATGCTTCCACACATCCCCTCCGCTGAGGCCGATACTTGGCGATTTTAATGCGCATAATGCCAGTTGGTTTGGGTCATGCTGATGCATAACCGATCACGAGGGAAAGGCTGCATCGACTTTGCTATGGCGACTGTATTTTCCCAATCGGTTGAGTCACCTGCGCGACTCCCGGACTTATTTTCATTTATTTAATAGTTTGATATTTTTATAATTATATTATATAAATTAACTTGAATCACTATTATTCACCTAACCATTTGACCAAATTCAAAACGAAATTCTTAAAAAAATATACATAAATATACAAATGTCATTGAAATAAACAATAAAAAAATACCTTTTTGCTTGTAAATATGCAATAGCACCGGTCTAAGCCCAATTAAATTCGGTACCCATTCTATAATACCGCATTCTTCATTCAACGGCAACACACTATATGTTCTAATATGAAGTCTTCTCCTTCTAGTCTCAGGTGCATCTTGCAGAAATCTATTAACAACTGTATTGAACTCCATAAGGCGGAAATCTTTTCGAAGGTCGTCTCGTGGTTTCAGCATTATTATATACGCTTTGCCGTCGGAACCTAAAAATAGTAGTTTTACAAATAGTGCGCTCGAAGAGTCGTGGCTAGTAATTAACCAAATTATATTTATAGATATAAAAAATAAAATATGTGTCCTAATCATATTAAGAGCAAATATTTAAAAGTTGAGGCCGTTGTCGTAGTGCAGTAGATTAGCGTGTATATATGTGTATAACTATAAGCACGACGGTTGTGGCTTCGATTCCCACTCGGGGTAATGAACTATGTATATAACATTTTTATTTTACAAGACAAACCGTGGCTTTAAGATCCGCTACTCATCACGCAATGTCTCGAAAGTAGGCAACGGAGTCTTAACTTTCGTTCTCTCTGCTTACCCTGTTATATGCGGGATATAATAAAATTGTAACTGATCACTGTCTGTGCATGGAAGATGGATGAGAAAGTCTATTATTGAGGGCACCCAATGTAATCTAATCCCCGAAATGTCATAACTAATTTAAATGCAGCTTTCACTGTTGGTAAAAGTATCTTTACACAAGGTTCCCTCTGCTTACCCTGTTATACGGGCATGCTATACAGCGTAAAACTAAATAAAAGTAAAATAAGAAACTGACCTCTAAGCGTAACCTTCCTCGGTTTCTGTAACGAGGGCAGTATAGTCACCGTGTCCTCTATGCCCGCTATGTACACCTCGGGGGTGGTCGCCGTGGGGGTTGGTTCACTGTGCCGGGGGACCACAACCTTGCAGAACTGCTGGAACGGCATCATCACGCAGCTGAACCCTTCAGAGGATAGCAGGCGTGGGAGGGACCGCACTAGTGATGATACCGTCGTTGTCTGATCGGCAGTGGTTACAAATGAATAATTGATGATGAATGATGTAATAATAATAAGTAATGAATCGAGGGTTGGCCTTTGTCAAACCAAATAAGGAGAATAAAAACATTTTTAATATATATAGATTCCTCCAAGGACTTGAACCTACTATAACTCTTAAGATTAAAATAGCCGATTTTAAATATGATTAGCGGTGAATCTTTTTAATATATAATTAAAAAAATAACTCACCGGTCCGGTAGTAGTAATAGGTTTATTACACAGCTCAATCAACTTCTCCGCAAGTTGCTTGAAGTCGTTCAGCAGCTTGAGCATGTGCGGTTGCTTTAGACAGGGCTCGGAGAAAACATCGCTGCAGCGCTTTATGCGCTGCGGGTACCCGGACTTGATGACGCACATCATCATCCACAGCGTGTGTTGCGGGTACGCGATGATTAGCTTCACTATTATTGCTTTTAGTTGTTGGTATACCTGGAATGTTTAAGTTAGTATATAGACCGACTGGAATTTTATGAATTATCGTAGTATTAGTCTTCTGCAGTATTCGTACCTCAAAAAGAAAAAACGGATCCCTTATAAGATCGCTTTGTTGTCCGTCTGTCAGTCTGTCAAGAGCATTTATCTCGAGATCGCGTGGATGTAGCAATGTGAAATTAATATCAAATATTTAGGTCTACGGTCCCTTGAAGCACAGAAAAAAATTGAGCTGCTAATACAACTTAATCAAAAGATATAAATACTAACGCATCGTTTTTGCTACATTTTGTATGAAATTCGTCGCGTAATCAAAACATTTTCGTGGGCATACAACTATAAAATTTGACAAAAAGTGAGAAGTTGCAGTACATAAGACTCTAAGAAAATAACACAAAAAAAAACAATAACTAAACATTTTTAGTTATTCCATAGAAAAAAAACATCACAAACTTGTAATTGCAGTTATATTTGTAATGTTTTTTACGGACGAATGCAAATTTAACTTTATCAACTTTTCTTAATTGTACTTCCCAATGTTGACATACAATTTTAAAATTGGTACGGAACCCTCACTGTTCACACAGAGAGATCCATCTTGAATTTGACCGATTTTTTTAGATACCATCATAGGGACACCCGCTACGATAAGACACTGTGTTCCGTTTGATGGTGGACAACCAAAGAATACCTATTATTCTTGAGTACCTATTGGATATCTTGAGCACCGCTATGAAAAGAAGCGGCATTAAGATCGTGACAAGGAAGAAAGGCACCCATCCCTGTAACTGGCTCCAATATACAGGGTGGAAGTGTCAGCACCACTTTAAATGAAACCACAGTTTTAACTACTCTATAAAAGAGTATTAAAAAACCCCAAAAATGAAAAAGTGATTTTTTTAAACACAATAAATAATAAAATTATTGTTGTAATATAAAACGCCATTTGTCAAGAACGACGCACGCACATATAAACCTATCAAAGGGAAACCGCCGCATACGCCTCATTCCGAAATCGAGTCGTAGGTATTGGCGGCAAAGTTCAAAGTTAATTAATCTTTAGTAGTATTTTTGTAGTAATTTGTGTTTACGTTATTGGTATCTATGCATATTTGGCTGTAATATAACAATAAGGTTGTGTCGCTAGTAGCTAAATAATAATGATAACTTAACTTAACTTAGCTTCACGCTTTATCCCTTGCGGGGTAGTCAGAGAGAACGGAGCGCCAAACGCTACGGTCTATACATACCTCTTTCGCCTCGTCTACTGTCATCAACCTCTTCATACATGCCCTTCGGGGGGTCCTCATGCTTTTTACGTGACCTTCCTCCAGTATCTTTGATACTGTATTTTCGAAGGTCAACCGAGGTCTCCCCCTACCTCTCTTACCACTCACTTTTCCATCATAAATCTTTTTTGCCATTCTTTCCTCTCTCATTCGTTCGACGTGCCCAAACGTGAACATACTTCCCAAGTATACCACTTCATTCACTTGTTCTAATATAATGAATAATATGATAAATAATAATGATAAAATATGTAATTCTCATACAAATCCTCACCTCTCTAACAGGATGACATATTCTGGATACAATCTGGGAGAAAGCCGTCAGGTACAAATAAATAGGGAGCCTCTCGGAATATGTTTTGATGATATCCGTCATTTTAGCTAACACTGAATGTATGTTAGTGTCTGATGAGCTCACTTCTACGTCTAACCTGTAATAAAATTATGAACATCATACGCATTATAGAAAATAATACTATACAAAAAAATTAAAAATGAGTGACGGCGCAATGAAAAAGCGTATCAATATAAAGAAATGGTTACAGGGTTTTTTATTCGTATTACATGACAAATTTAATTTGGCCGTGCCTTTTCATTTGTTCTTTTTTTATATTAATCAGAAAGTTTTCAATTTTAAGATTCTACTTGGTTAAGCAACACGTTAGCCGACTTTACATATGACGGTTGAGTGAAATAATAAAAGAAAAATTTTGCATAATATCGAGGCCGTCGTGGTGCACGGACACACGCACGTGACTGTAAAGGAGACGTTTGTGGGTTCGATTTCCAGTAGTAGGGGAATGCAATATTTCATATTTTCATTTCCACACTCCGACAACGGGGCAAATATTTCGGCGGAAAGTGGAGAACGTAGTGTCCAATTGAAGAACGGAATTAACTTAACACTAGGTTTCCATGTCCCCTCTGCCTACTTTGATATGTGTAGAATGCAGCGTAAAGCTAAAAGAATAAAACAATATTCACCATATCGACAGCATTCTGGGCATACTCTGATACAAATACTTGTGGCCGTACTGTAGAGCCTTGCCGTAGCAGTTGAGGGCGTGGAGTCGCCTCGTCCATACTGTGCTTGTTGTAGCTGTGGAATCGTTGTTACTCGCTTTTTCATAGTACGTGCCGAGGCATACCTGTACAGTGCAAATATAGTAAATTTAAATGTACAGCACGGTCTATGAGTTGTGGCCCATTAAGTTTATAAAAATTATTAAAATAAAAATGTTAATATTGTTTATTAAGCTTTACTATTAAAGAGGCCGGTCGTGGCGCAGCGGCACGAGGTGTGACTGCAAAACCGACTGGTTGTGGGTTCGATCCCCACTCGAGGAGATGAAATATTTATTTAAATTTATATTTCCATTTCTTCGCTCTGGTGTCGAGGTTAAGAGCGGCGTTGAGTACTGCCACTCAACACGCAATGCCTCCAGAATTCGGCAGAAAGTGGGGAACGGAGTGTCTTAACACTAGGTTCCCTCTGCCTACCCTGCTGTGTGCGGGATACAGCGTGAAGCTAATTTAATTTTTAATTTAATTTTTACTATTAAATGTTTTTTTTATTATAATAAGTATATCTAGACTATTATCATATTATATATATTACTGCTCTAAATAAGTACATAAAATTTGATTATATTTTATTCTATAAGAGACCAAATGACTAACTTTTTGTAAATTAAAAATATAAGTTCAACACAAAACTATCTTTAAATATTTAAATTATTATTTTTAATTTTAACTTTAATAAGATAATTATATATTGCTGCATCTAAAACATTTCTCTTTAGCTGTGAGATTCACATATCTAATTACAAATACTCAAGTATTTAAAAAATATTGTGCCATATCTAGGAAAACTATTAAGCACTGAACGATCATTCATAGTTTTGATTTTTGTAAAATTTTGATAAATTCAAAATAATTCGATTAAAAAGCTAATATAATTTATTTATTTATTATTTAATTTGTTTCATTAAATAAATCAATGTAATATCATAAACTTGTATTATAAAATTTTTAGACATTCAATAGTGAGAAAAGTGAAAACTTTTCTTCAAATTTCGCCAATCGACGCGCATTTCGTTGTTGTTTAAGGTCTAATTTAAATGTTTTCCTCAAAACACCGTACATAAGTACTAAATGTGCCATTTTATTGCCGTTTTTACGAAAAAATTAAAAAGTACTTATTTAGAAAAGGTGGCCTGGTCAGTTTCCAGGAGGCGCGGGTTCGAATCCCGCTACGTTCAAATTTTTATACGTTTTCTAAATGAGTAATTTTCTTTCCTAAGTGTGGAATAACTCTAAAAAATGTTTAAAAATTATTAAAAAGTAATGTGTAAAAAGTAACTTTTTTGATATTGAGTAGATTTCTAATTTTCCTAAAGTTCCACTTCTAATTTTGCTGTAATTATAGCTATCAAAAATGCGTCAGGAGTAAAAATATCAATATTCTAACGAATTCTACAAAAAAAATTATTTCGGGAGTAGGGCCCGTGATATTTTAAATTTAAATAATTTTACGTTTTATAAGTTGAGATTTTATTTGTTGAGAGACATTAACTGCGATAACTGTAAACGTAATGGCTTTAGGTTCTATTCCCACTTGAGGAAATAAAGAATTGTTATTATATCCTTTTGGTAGACAAAGTGCGGCGTTGAAACTTGCCTTTCAACACACTAGTTGTGTTGCTATTTCGATATTACGCAGAACACGGAACGCTAGGTTAACACTTACTTCCCTTAACACTAGGTTCCCTCTGACTGGTGAACGGTGATGCAGGAGCGTGAAGCAAAAAAAATAAGTCTCACCAAACTTTTTTCCCAATGTTTGAATGCTTCAACAGATTCCTTGTAATATCCTATGTTGACGTCCACATCTACTTTCGTCGTTTCATCATTGTATTTGGCAATTAATAGTTTTGCTTTTGCACATATTTTCCTGGTGATTAAAAATTTTTATAAAACATTTATAAAATCACAATAGGTTCTAGATGACGAACTTTTGCCAATATCATACATATTAAAACAATTATCTAGAGATTCCTTGTGTATATTGTTTAATTATTTTATAACCGGAATGCATAGAGATAAAGTATATAATTTATATTTAGGTTCTCATATAGGTAGGTCATACATGTATGTAGGGCAACATGGGCATATTAGAGAGCAGCGTGATCCGTCACCACTCCAAAATTTTTACCAACAAAAAATTAAGTGTAAAAAGTTAAAGTTGAGTCAAGGCCACAATAGTCTGTTGTTCTTTGTCAATTTTGTAATAGTATATTTGATGACAACTGAGAGTTCTTATGTCACGTCACGTCACGTCACATCACGCCACGTTACATCAGGTCACGCCGCGTCACGTCATGTCATTACTAAACGTATATCAAACTAGCCTCTGCTCCGACGTGAGCGCCGTCATTTCGGGGTACGCGTCGTGCAGCCCGCGACGCAGCGTAGTGAAGGCGTGCTCGTGTTGTCCTCGCGCCCAGTACATCTTCGATTTTTCTATGAAAAGCTCCTCGGGATTATACTCTTCGGCGTTTAAAATGTACATATAAGACTGAAAATATTATTTCATTTTATATATTGGCTATATTATAGATCAGTGATTCTCAATCACTGTGCCGCGGCACTTTTGTGTGCAAATATATAATAATATTAATATAATTAAATTATATCATTTAAAAAGAAAAATATTTTTAGCATGAATATATATTTAAATCCACAAAAAAATTAAATTCGTATATTTAAAATTTTTGTCATAAACTTATGCAGTGTGTTGTAGTAAATAATTTTTATTTGTGTGCCGCCAAACTTTCTTTGTGTGCCGCTAAATTTTGAAATCGTTAAATATGTGCCGCAACAAAAAAAAGGTTGAGAATCACTGTTATAGATAGATGACTATAGATGATGATAGTAGTGCGTACGCACACTACTTATATATCATCTTCTGATGACTATCAGAAGAAAATATTATAGTGGAAATACTCTACTACAACTTAAAAATTTGTTCGAATTGTTTGGTGTCACCATGTGGGTATTTCATATTATTATTAGTTAATATCGGACGAATTAAATATTGTAAAAAAAAATATATCTGCAAAAAAAATGTAAGGAGGGAGGGACCTCCTCCTAGACATACACATATTATATCTATGTATCTATTAATTTAGAGAAATAATATTTTTACTTGAGGCCAGTCGTGGCGCTGCGCCACGAGGCGTGACTGTAAAACCGACTGGTTGTGGGTTCGATCCCCACTCGAGGAGATGAAATATTTACTTAAATTTATATTTCCATTTCTTCGCTCTGGTGTCGAGGTTAAGCGTGGCGTTGAATTCTGCCACTCAACACGCAATTCCTCCAGAATTCGGCAAAAAGTGGGGAACGGAGTGTCTTAACATTAGGTTCCCTCTGCCTACCCTGCTGTGTGCGGGATACAGCGTGAAGCTGATTTATTTTATTTATTTATTTATATTTTTACTGGCTCCAAGCCGTGTCAATTATTATTAGTTTAGGTAACTTTAACTTTTAAAAAGTTGAGAAATAAATATTATACCTGTTGGAATATACCAGCTTTTCTCGCTTGTTTAGCGCTCTGCAGCCATAGTTCACCTATACGTGTCTTCAAATTACCAGCAGTAATAGGGTGAGTTGGCTCTAATAACTCCTAAAATGATATAATTACAATATAATGTAAAAATAACGAAATAAAATGAATTATTCTTTTAGAAATGTAAAAAAAAATGTATCATATAGACTATTTTGCTATTTTGACTATTTTACAACTTTCACTTGGAATAATTTTTAAATCAATCAACTTGGCTAAAAACTATACTGGTTGTGGGTTCAATCCCCACTGGAGTTGGAACTATTTACTTAAATGTATATTTCCATTTTTTCGCTCTGGTGTCGAGGCAAAGCGCGGCGCTGAGTTCCGCCACTCAACACGCAATGCCTCCAGAACTTGACGGAAATTGGGGGAGTGTCTTAACACTAGCTTCCATCTGCCTACCCCGCTGAGTGCGGGATACAGCGTGAAGCTGAATATGAAATTTGATAAATATTTTCTCTTTTAAGAGTACATACTTAATGAAGACAAAAAAATATGATAACTTAAATATATAAATATAAATTTACCTGTGCTTGTTGCAGGAGAATTCTTCGCAATCTCAACAGTGGTTCGACAGTCCGCACGTCGGATTGTACAACAGATAGTCTCAGCCGCCATTCACTCAACAATTGGTTTATAATTTGTGTTCCCTCATCGCTATTATCATTTAATTCTTTTAACCTGCGAAAATATTATCAATTAAATCTTAATCTAAACATGTAATAAAATTCTAAATGTCCACTGTATGTACGTGAAAAATAAATGAGGAAATCTATTATTCTGGGCATTTATCAATGTAATAGATCCAGAACAATATTTTTGTATGGTTGTCTGTGCGTTTGTACACGCTCATCTCAAAATCGGCTTAACTAATTTAAGTGCAGTTTTCACTATTGTATTTTGGCAAGCTTCCAACATATATACGTAATAGTAAAACAAATACGTAATATTTAGTGTTTGTTTTATTTCAAACGGTTTATAAATAAAAAAATGTTATATCAATTTAAAGAATTTAGCCTCATGATTTAGTGACAAAAAAAAATATTTACTTTAGTAAATAAACATTTACTTTAAAGAAAGATATGACCTTTTATATCGCAAAAACCGCGTATATTAAAACTATCAAGGGAATTCAAATTCACAGGGTACTTCCAGTTAAACTACAATTATGAAATTTGGTCAGGAAAAAATCTGAAAACTATACATTTGTAGAAAGCTTAAAAAAAATATTCTCTTCGGAATAACACACATTCTTATAACCAAACAGTATAATTTCTCAAAACTTATTCCATAAAATTAAGTGCAATATATTTTTTGTCCAACCTTCATGGATAAAAAATCATATAAGCACCACGAGAGAAATGTAGGAAATAATCAGCGGATGAGAAGGTCCTACTTTTCTACCTAAGTGTGTATAGTTATTTTGATATTTTTAATAATTTTTATTAAAACTAAGTAGCGAAATTCGAACCTGCACCTCTTATAATCGATCCAAATGCTCTGGATTTCTAATAATAAACCAGAGGCAGTGTAACAAGCGTATAGTATTTCTTCGTTTTGATAAAAATGTATGGCCTAATGGTCAGAGCCCTTGCACGGTTTCCAAGAGCCGCAGGTTCAAGTCCTGCTATATTCCAATTTTTATGTTTTGTAAAGTAAATCGTGGTGCAAGCGTACGAGCATGTGACTTTTAAAACGACGGTTGTGCGTTCGATTCTTACTTGGTGGAATGAAATATTTAATATTTTCATTTCCCCGCTGCCGTAACGAGGCAAAGCGCGACGTTGTGTTCCGGCGAGGAACGGATGTATTTAAATGGGTACTGAGTGTCGTAGCACTAAGTTCCCGTGTTTCTTAGGAAAAAAATAAAACACCTTCTCAAAAGCTCCTCAGCATGTACTGCTTCAGTAATAATATGAAGACCTAGAACACTTTGATAACCACTTTTCAACGCGCTCTCTCCTCCATTTTGTCCATCCATTTGCGTCAGTAATTTCACTTTGGCGTCATTACAGGAGAGTTTAAAAGTTTCATGGTCTTGTTTACGATATGCAAGCAGTATTCGACCCATTAGTAGACCCCAATTTTCTCGTGATGTCGGCTGAAAGACACAAATTAATATTTTTTTTAGTCGTGTGAGTCTTCTTTCCGACTCGGTTCTAGATTTTGTGCATTTCGAAAAGAAATGTGACGTTTCAATTTGATATTTATTGAAGTGCTGTGGGATACACATTATTTCTTGTTTTTGCAACTGGTGCGTAAACGTGCGTGGTGCGTAAATAAATAAGAAAGTAGTCCATCTGACACAGCAATATACGAAATTTATTGGAATGACAGTGACTCCATCTGTCGAAAATATGTCGCACCAACTCAGAAATCCTTGTGGGCTGGCAACAACATCATACAACAACTTGCTAAAGATTATTACATGATCAAATGTATAGTTTACAATTCAATAAAGAACATACAGGCAAACATTCATTTTTAGGGTTTCGTACTTCTTAAGGAAAGAGTCTTGTTCAGAAGAGAAAAGGAATCTTTATAAAATCGCGATGTTGTCTGTCTGCCTGAGTAGGGTGCTTCCGGTTGACCTAGAATTATGAAATTTGGCAGCTAGCATCTACAGATAGTACTAGTTCAGGAAAAAATCTGAAAACTGTACATTCGTGGTTAAATAATAAAAAAAACATTAAAAGAGGGGCAAAATTCTCGGCGAGCTCGACTCGCACGTGGCCAGTTTTAATATATAAACATATTTTAAAAATTAACCTAAATATATGATATATAGCTTACCACAGATTCACTAGTAAGTTTTTCAAGCTGATCGAACCTTCCTAATCTCCATAGTGGTTCAGCAGTTAACTCCTTCATGTCATCAGATCCAGGTTCACTGAGCAGCCTATAAGCTGTGAATGGCTGATCTAAGCCTAAATAACAGTCCACCATTCCCTGTAGAAATTTAGATTTTTGGTTAATTTTATTAGTGTATGGTTGTTAGAGCACATCTATATAGCAACATTTTATATTAAATAATTCCACTTGACGTATAGCCAATAAGATGTACGTGCCCTTCCAAGGTCTATATTATGGGGAACGTAATATGAAAGTTCTGATTATTTAAATTTTATTTATAAAACTTTACATTAATATAATATGTTAGGTCGTCGTGGAGCAATGGGACAGCGTCTGACAGTAAACGCGATGGTTATTAGTTCAATATTCACTCAAAGTAATGATTATATATAAGTTGGCGTTGAGTCCTGCAGTTCACTTAGCACCAAATGTCTCAAAAATCAAACGGGAAGTGGCAAACGAGTTATAATCACTAGGTTCACTATTTAAACTATTTATGCTATATGAAATATACAGCATAAAGCAAAAACAAGGGAAGCAAAGAAATAAATATTAAATTTTTAATATCTAAAAAAAAATTTTTTTTGACCTGTAAACTATTTCTATCAAGTTGCCCTTCTTGCGCCAAACGTTCATAGCACAATGCAGCATCTTGCAAACGGCCGGTCACTACTTGAGTTAGAATTAGTTCCTTGAGTGACGGCTCTGACATTTTGATGGATAAGATACCTACAATCAAAATAAAAAAAAAGATCATATTATAGAAAAATACAAGCGCCCCACCCCACCGTCGTTCCGTACAAAAATATAGGTCTCAAGCTTTGTCCAAAAAATCAAGTTTAGGAGGAATGAAATATTTCATATTTTGATTTACTTGTTTTTTGCGGCGTTAAGTTCCGCCACTCAATACGCATTGCGTCAAGATAGAGGAAGCGTACAGAAGGAACAGAAAATTCACATGTTCCCTATGCCTACCCTGCTATGTGTGGGATACAGCGTGAAACTAAAAAAAATGTATTGTGTAATTTGAACATACTGTCATTTTTCTTCTATTGACAATCCTAATATAAATAACAGAAAAAAAAAATATAAATCAACATACCAGCCACTGAATCCGGCTCATCCAACAGAGCGTATATTTCCGCCAGCAACGGCAAATGTTCCTGCATTTTGTCTTTATTTTCATCCATATATAGCTCTAAGTACTGCAAGGCGCGTTCTAGTTCCCCACATGCGAAATTGCCACGAGCTATTATTAGTTTGTCAAATGAATCGACAAACATTTTTATTGAACTGGAAAAAATAATTTTAAGTTTATTCGCTTGCGGCTTCGCCCGCTTGCATTACACAATTATTTATTTTCTAATTCAAAACAGTATTATTTTACAGAAAATATGTATACATTGAAAACTAAAGTTTCAGTCAAGTTTGTTTTGTAGCAATTTTGTCGAACACTTTTTTTATGTATGAACTGATATAAATAAAACAATTAATAAATGCTAACACAGAACAGAAAGAAAATTAAAACCATTGTATTGGGTTCTATTACATTGATAGATGCCTCCAATAATTAATGTTCTCGTATTTGTTCTATGAACAGACAGCGATCAGTTACAATTTTATTATATGTATAGATTAAAACATAAAAGCATTTACTTGTAAGTTTCATTTTCCAATGGTTTTGGCTTGACGTGAGTCCATTCTAGAAGCCATCTGTTGAGAAAATCTAGTAAAGTGTAGACTGTTTTACTGCATTTACCCTACAAAAAAAAATTAAACTATGTGTTATATATACCACTAGCCCTTCTTCCACTAGCTTCGCCCACTTGTACTATATGAATATTTAGTTTTTAGAAGACGTATGAAAATTTTAACGTATCGGGTTTTAAACCCGCGCCTCTCGGAAACCGTCCAAGCGCTCTGACCGCTAAACCAAAAGTTCTCGTCAAGCTACGTCGAAATACTTATACGCTTGTTACAACTTATTTATGTTGTTGGCATCTCATCTGTAGGGATATTTTTACAAATTTCCGCTACCCAAAGATAATTACTAAAAATGTTCATTTGGCAACAGAGAATGCTATTTTATTAAATAATTTTAGCATTTTTTTAAAGTATTATTCCACACTTAGGAAAGAAAAATACTTTTTAGAAAATGTATAAAATTTTGAACCTTGCAGGATTTGAACCCGCACATCTTGGAAACTTTTATACATTTTCTAATAAAGTATTTTTCTTTCTTAAGTAGGGATTAATACTTTAAAAATGTTAAAAATCATTAAAGGTATATTCATAGATTATGTAGTACCTGATTTCCTTCCTCAGCTTGAACAGAATTTATATTTGGTGTCATTGTGATGTGTCTCAACATTTTATACTTTGATCGCTCAACTTCTACAGTATTTTCTGTTTGAATATTTTCTAATCCTGTAAAATTTTACATAATATTTATTATAGGGTTGCTTTCTTTAATTATTAACATAACCAAGATAGATTTTTTTTTAATCAAATTTAATTAATATTGGATAGGTATTACAATATTTAAATTTTTAATAGACATGTTTGATGTTAGGAGTCAAGGACATTTTTTTATAGAAAATTATTCTAGACTAGTGAGCTGTGCATGACTTCGCCTGGACTACATAATTATTAATTTTCTCATCAGAATTACTATTTTGATAGGTAAATATATGCCAGTACATTGTATGACAAAAATATTATATTTTGTTAGTTCTAAAAAATCCGCGACATTCTACATTTATCTCATACAAATAAGTCACAATAAGGGATTTTTTGACTAAAAATAATTGATAATTAATTGCAAGGTGATATTTTACCGTTTTTCATTTGATATTAAAACTTACGATAAAAGTTATTCCATCATCAAGGAAATTTTATGAAGGTAAACTTTTATACTATATAATTTGGATGTATACTTTTAGAGAAAATGTAAAATTAAAATAATTCAATGCTCTGTTTACAGCCGCTACTGTCACATTTTTTCCCGGTTCCGGTTAACTATGAGAATAGAAGAGGAAATGCTCAGCAATAGCTTCACGCTGCACATAGCATAATCAGCAAGGGGGACATGGGAACATCGTTTCCTATTAAAACACTTCCGATACCCATTTTCCGACGAATTCTTGAGGCATTGTGTGTTATGTTTACAGTCGCATACCAATGACCGCAAGTATCTCGTCGCGCACGTGCCGGGCGGGCGCGTCGGCCGCCACGGCGTGCAGCAGCGCGTAGGGCAGGAACAGGAACAGCGTGCGCGCGTCGCGGCGCATGCTGGGCTGCACGGCGCGCAGCAGCGCCTGCATCTCCTCGCACTGGATCACAGATATCAGCTGGCCGGCCCAGCTGTTGGATTTACGTTACAGTGCGGTCAACGACGCCAACCTGAACTTAATTTTTCTGCACTTTTGAAACAATCAACAACTTTTGAAACAATAAACAATAAAAAATTAAAAACTAAAATCTAACTACTGTAATGCAATAAGTATCAGTAATTGGTCTAGTGTTTATTTTTTAGGGTTCCCTATCTTTTATGTAAAAAAGGAACCCTTATAAGATCACTTTAAATAAAACTCTTGAACCGGATTAATCGCGTATATTTAGTATTATATGTTTTTGGAAATCCCGACGTTTCGAACACTTTGCAGCAGTCCGTAGTCTCGGGTAGACTGGACACGGACACGATATAGGGACTACTACAAAGTGTTCAAAATTATTAGGGTACTTTCGGTTGACTTAGAATTTAATACTAGTTCAGGAAAAAACTGAAATCTATACATTTATAGTAAAATTCTAAAAAAATAATAGCCTTAAAAGGGATGCAAAATTTGGTATTAAAACCACTAGTTCAAGTGACGTATCAGATGTAAGGGTGCTGACTAAGCTACGCTTGAATATCAGAAAAAGCTCATTTTTTTACTTAAACAGTAAAACGTTACATCTTCATCTTCTCCATATTCCCGTCATGATTTTGGAAAAACTCTCCTATACTCTCTTACGAGACTTATACCCAACAAAGATTACTTAACAAGACAAAGCGCGCTAATACGCAATATCCCGAATATTCAGCAAAAACTGTATTGTATATGTATTTATGTGTATTTTATACTTTTGGTTCCCTCTGCGGTTTCCTATATGGAACTAATAAAAGATTACTCACTTATGAGCCCATTCCAGAAATGTTGTGGCATACACAGATCCAAATAATGGGTGCGCATTTTTTGGTTGAGATGGATATGCCAATGTATATCTGAAATTAGAGAAAATAATAGTCATAATAAGGCTTTTGAACTTGATTATAAACAAAACACCTTCACACTTTTTCCCTTACAGCGGTACTGTATGTATTTTTATTTAACTACAACCTAGCCCAAGCAAATTATTTATTATTCTGTGTATATTTTTGTAACATTACGTTCTTTTAACCTATGCTATGTACCTCTTATCATAATTTTTAAACTTTTTAAATGTGCTGATGTCGTGAGTAAGGCCAAAACACAAGTTTACCATAAACCTTCAACGTAAGTTTTAATTACAATTTATTGCAGCATAATAAAAGAATTATAGGTTACATTCGGGCGAAGCCGCGAGTGGGCCGCTAAAAAACTTCACATTTCTCAATTTAAAACAATTTCATACTACTTATAACGTATAAAAATTTGAACGTAGCGGGAGTCGAACCCGCGCCTCCTGGAAACCGACCAGGATTAGGACGCGGGTCCGAGTCCCGTAACCCGCTATGTTCAAATTTTTACACGTTTTCTAAATAAGTATTTTTCTTTCCTAAATGTGGAATAACACTTTAAAATGTTAAAAAAATCATCCTATATGACCACGAAGCATAAAAATATATTTTAATATATTATTATTAAAATATATATTTTAATATATTATTATTAAAATATATATTTTAATATATTATTATTAAAATATATATTGTAATATATTATTATTAAAATATATATTTTAATATATTATTATGTTACTTTGCAAACAAAATTTATAATATAAAAATATAAGCACCACTTGGCGCTTTGGACAATGTTTAACTGTAAACGTGATGGATGTAGCTACGATTCCCACCACATAAAACGTTGTTGCCTCTGATTTCCCATAAAAAACAACACGGGAATCGGACACGCGGGATAAAGAGTGAAACTGTATTATCAAAAATAAGCTTTACGCACACAATAGGTTAGGCAGAGAGAATGTAGTGTTAAGACACTCCGTTCCCTACTTTCCGTCCAATTTGGGATGCATTGCGTGCTTAGTGGCGGAAATCAACACTTTGCCTCGACACCAGAGCGAAGAATTGGAAAGATAAATTTAAATAAATATTTCATTTCCTCGAGTGGGGATCGAACCCACAACCAGCTCAGTCGCGTTTACAGTCACACGTCGTGCCCCTGCGCTACGACCAGCCTCAACTATATTATAATTTAAAAATATATTGACCGTACCTAGAATTTAACAAAGGAAACATAATCTGATGCATATTTTCTGGAAAGCTGTCCCATAGGTCTTTTTTTGTACCCGTCGGAGATATGTCGTAGACTTTCAGTATTTCTTGAATTGTCAAAGCGTAGCTGTCCATATTCTGAAATAATATAATATAAATTCTATAATATTAAATACAAATAATTTTATAGAAAACCGTGTACAATTTTATGATTTTTGTAACTCGACACTGTAGTACTTTGCGGCAGCAGATAGATAATTATTACTCTTTTTAGGGTTGAGTATGTTTGAATGAAAAAGAAACCCTTATAAGATCACTTTATTATCCGTCCATCCGTCTGTCTGCCTGTCTCTCCGTCAAGAGCCTTTGTTTCAGAAACCTTTGAAGATATCGAGTTCGTATTTCTATATTTACTTAAAAATAAAAGATTAGCCGTTTATATCGCATAAAACGCGTATTTCGACACTATAAATAATCAAAATTAATAGGGTACTTCCGGTTGACCTAGAATTATGCAATTTGGCAAATAGCATCTCCAGGTAGTACTAGTTCAGAAAAACATCTAAAAACAATACATATAAACATACAACCTGACTCGCGCTTGTCCGTTTTTTATATGAGTATTAAAAAAAACAGTTGTTAATGAAAAATTACCATGAATCACAAACTTTTAAAAAATGTCGACTCATCACACAGAATCTAAAAAATAAACAATATTTCCAAACATTATTCTTTCATTTCATTTTTCGTTAAACATTATTCTCAGTTGTGACTTGAGTAATATTGTGACTTCAGTTTCTTTAACATACAAAAAACCACATGATCAAATAATACCTATTTATTTTATATGGTGTACATAGCAGGGTAAGCAGAGGAACTTGGCTCATAGTATTAAGATACTCCGCCTCCTTATCCACTTTCCGCCGAATTCTGAAGGCATGTTGGGTAGCGGAACTCAAGGTCGCGCTTTGCCTCATTACCAAAGTGACAAAATTTCAATATTAAATATTCCGTTTCCTCGAGTGGTGATCCCCACATTCTGTCGTATGCCGCGACTGGCGTCATTTCAGCCATTTACATTATTTTACTAATGTATTAAGAGTTATTTTAGATAAAACATATTGCTGAATGGTGTCAAGTAAGAGAAAGATTGTACTAAAATAGGACAAAAAGCCATAAAAGACTCAAAATAATATATTTTTCGTATTATCAAGCTATACTCAGCTCAGCTCTTGTGGAGCTGAACCTTTTAATGTCGCCGCAAACCAATTATCATATATCAAGAAGACAAACAGTGAACTTTCTTCAACATTATTACATTATTGACCACACGAAACCCATTTTAATTTACTAATACATATTATAAAATATTAAAAAACTCACAATAGTATCCTTTTCGTATTGAAACGCCCTAGTCAACTCAATAAGAGCGGTTGCAGCGAAACAGTCATCATTGATGGAGAAGGCAAACGGCGAACTGTCTTGTACGTACTGTCGTGGCAGGTGCCCCGCCTCTATCGCGCCGAGCTGACCGAGGCAGGCACCGCTTGATATTGAAACTTGGGTGTTTGGGTCCTTACAACCTGGAATTATTTTACGTAAATAAAAACGCATTTTTCAACACTATAAAAGGAATTAAAATTAATAGGGTACTTCTGGTTGACCTAGAATTATGAAATTTGGCAGCTAGCATATATAGGCAGTACAAAACTATACATTTGTGGTTAAATCCTAAAAAAAATAACAGCCTTTAAAGGGAGGCAGAATTCGGTAATAAAGCCGCTAGTTCAAGTGAGGTATCAGAGAGTAAAGAGAGTATGAAAGGGCTCTGGCTAGGCTTGAATATCAAAAAAAGCTCGAGACATTAAATTTTTGTACGGAACCCTCGGACGATGGCCGAATCGCGTTTGTCCGTTTTTTTGTTCTAATTTGAATAAAGGAAACTTACCAACAAGTAGGGCATCTATAAGTTCCACAATAGGGCTATCTATATTTTTACTATCGAATAAAGCCTTGTTAATTTCCGATCTGTTACTTCTCAACAATTTGTCCAAGTGTGAGAAAGCATGAGCTTTTATATCCGGAATATCGTGATTTAATTGTTGTAAGTACCATTTTATTTTGTGAAGGAAGCCTTCAGGTTGTGTTCTTCTTACGTGTTTCTTTATCACAGTTCTGACTCTTTCAGAAATTTCAGAATCAACAACAAAGTATAAATCGGGTATATTAGAACTTAACAAATTTTCGTTGTTCAATACTAAGTAATGGAAAATCTTATTTATTTCCTGTGGCGCATATTCAAATTGCTGAAGCAACGAGACTGCTAAATTAGATAATAAGGGTCCTAAACAGATACTATCTATATTATAAATGAAGGCTCCCCATGCATCAGCTAAAATCTTGGAGAATTCCTTTGCTAAGGGTAAAGCCGATCTCAAAGTAGCAAGCACTTTGAATCTTAGTGGCGTTATATATTTTGGTCCCATTAGTTGCATGATATCTGGAAAGCTCTTCAATGCTTTACGTTTTACTGACAATGCCACCTTAGCGTTGACCAATTTATGATCAAAATATGCCAAAACACCTAAAAATTTTGGATTTAGGAAGTCAGCAATTTGTGCCGCACTCATGCTCATATTAAGTTGGGAAGTAGATACATCAGGATCATGACTCGCCAAATGCTTGCATGCATTTAATACTTTTTCTGGATTTGTGCAAAATTGTAACAAGAACTCTGTCAAAATCACACGAAAATGTCTCTTTATGAGACTCAAAGTGCTTGTTTTTGTTAATTTCTCTATAATAGCATAGCATTTTTTAGCGACATCATCCGATTCGTGTAAATATACGTGAACATACACATGTGGGAACCTTTCAACGAGTAAACCCGATATGGTGCATTGTACGAGAGCTGCGATCTCTTCAATCATTGACGGAACTTCTTTTACCGTTGTAGCGTAAGGTATGAGATATGGTAGAAAATGATGAATATCTTTGGATATAAAATCTCTGTAGCCTATGAACCCAAAAGCCTTTACTACTTTTATTAGATAAATAATGAAGTCCTTCCCATTATAAAGACTACAATCTACAAATAGTTTACAGATGTCTTTTTTGTATCTGTGGTAAATTTGGTTTGGGGTAAAACCTTTGAACTCACTTACTTCTCTTAAATATACAACAGCTTTGGGCGCTAAAGAACATTGCGGATTCATTATGAAAAAAATTAATAGCTTTGTAATAGGCAAAATTAATTTTGAATTATGACATAGACCCAAGTCTTTAATATATTCTAATGTTTGACATTGTAAGCTGTAATCGTTATTCTGTAAAGATTTTTTTGTTAAATTCGCCAAAATATTGATACACATGTCCAATATTGTATCTCTATAAGATATCCATTCTGGGTGCTTAAGAACCTAAAATAATAATAATAAAATTTTATTTATTTTGATTTTATTAATTTTAACTTAATTGATTTGTTTTGATTTTATAATAATAATATTAAATACTACAAAAAAAAGATTTTTTTTTTATCTTCACGCTGTATCCCGCATATAGCAAGATACTTAGTACTTACTATCTTGTTACTAGAGCAATAAAAGAAAAATATTAAATGTGTGCGTTTTTTAAAATTAAATATGGATATTTCTTCCATTGAGAATCTAATCCACAACCATCGCGCGCCACGACAGCCTAGGCCTCTTTTTCCCGACTGCTATTTATTATTTTAAGTTTAATCGTAATTGATTGGGTCAATATTGATCAATCCTCTAAATTTCTATGCAGCACTAAAATATTACATTCCTTTTTTTACCCTTTGATCAGCATATAGCAAGGTGGGAAGAGAGCAGTCAATACATTAAATGTTGAGTAGCGAAACTCAAGCTGCGCTTTAATTAGCAGGGCAGGGTAATAAGAAAAAGTAATTCATTCTCTTAGGTGGGAATTGAACCCAGACACAATAGGCTTTAACAATGTATAAAATTAAATAATAATAAAAAAATACATACTTGAGTATCATTCATGAAAGGTTTAAATGTCACTAGCACTTCTTTAAAATATTTTTCATTAACCATTTCAGTTGAAACATTAAAATTAAATATACAATAATGGTTAGACAGACATCGAACTAAGTTCCAAAATGTTTTATTATCTCCACAGAGTTTCATATTGAGAAAATTACCAAAGAGTTTTCTTACGCCATCATATGTTGATATTTTGGTTGGTGTTATCGAATTGCTCTCACTTTGTATAACTTTAAAATCTTTTCTTATTTGCAAGCAAATAGCTTCCGAGCTAACATGTTCGGACAATTTATGACATTTGGTACAAACTAGACACAAATTTATATTATTATTTGAATAAATAATATGGCCAATGTTTTCTTCATTACTTATAATAACATTATAAGTCCCTAAGGACATGCAAGCTATAGGCACCAATGCTACCATAATTTCATTTTGTACTGAAACCTCTTTTCTCATAAATATATGAATCATAATATCAGTTATAATTTTGCTGGTTGAAACAACTTTATTCAATACTATAAGTGGACATAGTTGTGTAATCTGTAAAGAATAGGTAGCTATTAGAATATAAACAAAACTTGATAACAGCTGAACAAAAAGATAAAAATAAACAATTAAAAATAATAATTTGGATAAAAATATTATTCAATAATTTATTCTATTGAATTTAATAAAAAAAAATATTAAGACCAAATTGGTGCACTCAGTGAGCATATGAATCTTTGTGATAGTTGTGGATACAATTCTCATTCAGAAAAATGATTTATATTCATTCCCATACTAAGAAAGCACAATATTGAGTTCTGGCAAAAAGTGCAGAGCAGTGTGATTTGACACTACCTTTTCTGCTTACCCTGCTACATGAAAAAAGTAATGGGAAAAAAAACTGTTACCTCTCTTATATTTAAAACCTCTTTACGTTTTAGTAAGAAATTATACAATGACGAAATTATATTATCCCAATCATCTGATTTTGGTTTCAAATGAAGTTTTCCAATCAATAATGATGATAAAATCATTAACTTTACACTGTCACTAAATAGAAAATCCTTATCAGGAGACTGTATTTCAAAGAAACAAAGTAAACTCAGAATAACCGAGTTATCATCTCTTGTAAAATTTTTACCTAAGTTTACTGTACAAAGTACAATATTTGTTATTAACTCATACAAGTTCTGATTCTTAACAAAAAGTGATTTATGTTGCCTTTGAATTTGAATTAAAGTTGCCCACAGTTGTTTTACATTCTGCATAGATATTATTTCTTGAGTTTTAATGTTCTCATGATGTTGCCTTTTAATTTTACATTCAACAATTTCTAATATTGCCAAAGCTCTGTGACATCTTTGTAAATAATAGCTAATGAGATAAACATCTGTGTTAGATTGTTCACAAGATTTAATTGAATTAATTACAGATATAACTTGACTGTAGTACCAATTTTCTTGTAAAATATTTATTTTATTATTTTCTTTACTCATTTGTATATGTTCTAAAATTTTCTTGCTATAGCATTCTGCTAGTTGTTCAATTTCACAAAAATCCATATCTGATATATTCAAAAAGTCTCTAGGCATATCTATTTTGTTACTCAATAATAAACAATGTAACTTCAATTCTTTATTGAAAATTCTATTTGAAGTTTTACTCAATATTACACAACAAAGTCTCATTATAATCTGCTTTCTTTCAATATCAAGGTCCCATTCAATTATTTTTATATACTCCAATAACATTACATTAAAATTGTTAAGTAATAAATCATCAATTTCACATTTATCATAAAACACATTCAAGTTTTGTGCAATAGCTTCAAGTGAATATAATAAAGTTTTGTAACATACGCGAAAAGTATAACAAAATTTTGTTATGGACATTTTGTTCATATTTGTTATTAAACTAAGAAAGAAATTTAAGCACACATATTTAATATCTATGCTAAAATATTGTATGGCATCCAATAATAATGTAAAAGTTTCATTTTCCATATTATTGTCAGGAGTTTGCAACAAGTTTAACGGAATGCTTTCAGAAAGCAATTGTAAAATTAAATTTATTAATGATTTACATGTTGTTATATCCTTTACTTGTACATAAATTGGATTCAAATTAATGTCTATGTTATGTATTTGTACTATTTCAGGTGTAAAATTTTCAAGTTTTAATATTTTTTTCTCATTATCTGGAAATTCTTTATAATATTCAAGAAGTTTTATTAATATTAAGACATATTGTGAGTGGAGATTTCTATGAAATGATGCAGCATTGACACATAATATATTAATGATTTTTAACTGTGCATCTTTGCTCATTGTGTGGATTCTGAAATTAGAGATTTGATATTGAAAATAAGCTTAGTATTACTTATCTTAAATTACAGTTTCATAGTAATGTAAATATAATGCTTACCTTGTGAGTTCTTTGACAGAGCATACATAAAATAATCTGCCAAGTAGCCATGTGTTAAAAGCAGAATAGTATGAATCTGGACATTTCGAAACACAAGATCTTGGTACTAGTACTTCTGAAAAATCCCTGTGGATAAATTTCAAAACATTTTATTTGAAATGATTTAAAGTTACTTAAAACACAATTGACACAAGATATCTATTCATATAATGATTTTATTTGCAAATTTTCATCATCACATCAGCCTATCAATGACAATCAGTCTTGTTTTGCCAGCATTGAGCAGCGCAGCTTCCAGCGAACATGACTAGATTATCGGTCCGCTTAGTAGGGGACCGGGTATTAAGTAGAGCAGATAACATATTAATTAAAAATTATTATTGTTTTATATATGTTTATCTTAAGCCCTGCTCTTTAAGGAATACTACTGAGATGTTACTCGCCATTGATATTGTCGTCGCATTATACAGTCCAACACCGCAATAAACGATTATGGAGAAATAACATCACCCTGTTTCACATCTTTTTGCAATTGGATACGATTGATGCACTAGTTATGAAATTAGGATGATCCACATTAGCGCTCTCGACATCATTTTATTTATACTTTAGGATAACGCTTTTATATTCAAAATATGTATATCTTACCCTGATAATTTTAATATAGATGTTAAAAGTCTATCTAAGCCATCAGCAGCTAGCTCTATATTATTCTCAAATAGCATCAAGATTGGCGCGTTAAACATTTGCCACACAGAAAATGGTCCATCGTTATTATCATCATCATCCTCCATTACAAATATTGTTCTTAAAAATATATTTAGTAATATTTGGTCAGATATCAACTACTACCTACATTTACATCAAAACTTTTAAATTCTATTGTCAATGTCAAGTATTCCCGCGCATAGATAAAATTATAAATATATTTTTCTGACGATTAAATGGCTCTATGGCAACATTTAAGGCACAAACAAAAGTAAACAGTATAATGGCAGTTCTCCAAAACGCACAAATTTCAATTTCCCTGTGATTACTCATTAATAGTAAATAATTTTAATAAGATGAATATCAGATTAAATACTTAACTAAATAATAAACAAGGCGTCTAGACAAGGTTGATGATTTAGTATATACAAAAATATATTTTAAGAAAAAACCTTCAAAAAATTGAATATTTTACGTGGAGATATGGTGTGTTCTTAGCTAATTTCTTTTCAAAAATATTCGTAATTAAACTATATTAATTTTATTTGCTATTAATGAAATGAGTACATACTTAAAGGTTTCAATAATAAAACGTGCTTATAATTTAGGTGTAGCTACACAAAAATCGATCGCAAAAAAAGTTTATAAAAATAGGGTCATTGAGCGAGCGAGTTTTTGTTTTAAATATTGCCACGAAAATACGTTATCTAACGTAGTGTTTATTTTGGCTTATAATAATGTTAGCATTCAGAGCTTTAATTTCCGACGGTGCAACTGCCGCCACGGATGCTTTAACAATTTATAAATAAGTCTTAAATTGGATTCTCCTAATTTTAGCACATGAATTGTCATTGATATCTTTATTTACTACTTATAGATTAAAAATGTTTCGGCAATCGTTAATATATACTTATATTGACATTTTGAACAAATCTGTAATCAGTAAATTTCATGTACTTTGAATGACTTTTTCATACAATTCCAACGTGTTTTATGTAAAAACGTCATTGGTTGCGACGTCATTGATAGTAAAATAGTAAAAGATGGCAATGACGCTGGAAGAAAAGTAGCGAAGACAATGATTATTAGCTTTTAGAGTAGAAGAATGGGTCTAATTTCAAGCTGTAGTCCTGAATCTTAGACATATTTCTAATAGTACTAGTACTCACTGACGGGTCGTGTGAAGAATTTTTAATATTTAAACCAGCTATGACTAAAAATTTACGTAATACCTAAATTTTGTTCGTGAATTTTTCTCGGATTTTATTCTTCTGAATCTTCTTGCTATATCACTTCCATAGCATTTAGTTTCAGTGTAATGGAAACGTTATAAATAATATTACTGTTTTTAGCATTTAGAACAGTACAAAAATAAGCTACTTCAACTTCAACTATTTTATCAACTGTTACCACTCGTCAATCTCTTTAAAATTGTCATGTTTTTTCGTGATCTCTGTATATATCTTTTCTCCCGAGCGAGGGTTTGGGATTTATAAGACCCGATATTATTACTGTACAGTTACTATCTAGTTTTTATAGGTCTACATACTGCAGAGGTAAATTACGTTTCACTGGTCTTAAGAATTGGATTTACTTTCTTGTTAGACTAAAATATAGTTTTAATGGAAGCTTTTCTCTTAAAATGCTCTTAAAATGTTGCAATTCTGTCTGTTTCAAAAGTTGTTTTATATATGATAGAAGTCCCGGTTGTCTTTCTACTGAGGGTCTTCTGATAACGCTGGAGGGGAGTAGGCATCTTGCTCTGATGAAAGGCATTCTTCACCCATCAAAGCTCGTCCCCTAGGTGTCCCCTAGGGTGTAGCGTCGCAGAATTGGTAGGCTCTTTGAAATAAAGATTTGCCAATGGTAGATAAACGTGAGTAAGATTCACTATTGAAGTATGTGATGTGGTTGTAGAAGTGTGGTTTCTTTGTTAGCTAACTTAAGATCTTTCAGCCCACAAACAAAATGGTATGAGTCCATGGCATGTTGAGTTTATATCTCGGCGTACCGATTTGGCTAACTATTGAAGATACAGTCAGTTTAGTCCTATTGTGTGTTTTCGGCAACTCATACAATTTAGGATATTTTACATAGTTACGAGAGATTTAATGTTACATATCTTACGTTTCTTTCATTCTTCTTTTGCAACATCTACGTTTCGCTACCGTATATCAGCGACGTTCGTCAGCATTGCACAGTGTTACTAAACGTGCAACTATTCTGTTATTTCACGGTCTCACTAATGCATCTAAGGCACCGCTAATTCTGTTATCGGCAGCAATAAGCTTGTGCGTATTTTCTTCATTTCTTTCTAATGTAAGAATAAGCTCTGGTCTTTGTTTCCTTGGGAAGGAAATTTTCCCTCGCATGTCACTTTGTGTCACAGACTTTACAACAAGAGAAGCGATTAAAGTATTGTACCGAGGTAGTCTCCCAAAATATCTTATACTTTGGTCAAACATCTAAAAAAAATTCTTAGTTTAGGACGTCCTGCGACCTGCTCACTGCTGTAAAATGTGTGGCAAATTAATAAACAACCTTAGGAATTACTAAAATTGCTCGTTAACATTTTATTTCTTTCTTTCTCAGAACTTTCACGCTTCATCTTTATCAGTACTTTCGTTTGGTGCCTTTGTAGCATATCCTTTTACTTTTTTAAAAAGATTTATCTGAGGCCTTATGATCCTAACGAGTTCCGTTTTTTGTTTCAAAGATGTCTAATATTTTGGAAGTACTTATTCCTCTTTGATCGATGGATCTTAAAACTTTCAGCTTCTTATGCGATAATTCGACTCCAAGTTTGGACGTCTCGTACCTCAAAATGAAACAGACTCTTTATTATAGCAACGATTACATATTGGTCTGTTCCCAAGATGGCATCCTAAGCACTTGTGTGTCCACAACTTAACCTTAAATATACTGATCCGCTAGGAATAAGTCAATCATACTTTTCACGGTGATAATATAATAGAACATGCAAATGGATTGATGATGAAGGAATAGCAAAAAAGATTAATGAAGAAAAAGTGAGCAGTAATAAAGATAGACCTCCGAAAATACAGCATCAAAGATAATAAATCAGCTTCACGCTGTATCCCGCACACAGCAGGGTAGGCAGAGGGAACCTAGTGTTAAGACACTCCGTTCCCCACTTTCTGCCGAATTCTGGAGGCATTGCGTGTTGAGTGGCAGAACTCAACGCCGCGCTTAACCTCGACACCAGAGCGAAGAAATGGAAATATAAATTTAAGTAAATATTTCATCTCCTGGAGTGGGGATCGAACCCACAACCAGACGGTTTTGCAGTCACACCTCGTGCCGCTGCGCCACGACCGGCCTCAAATAATCAAATCAAAATCAAAGATAATGAAATAATAAAAAATCAAAGATAATGAAGGAGAAAAATCACGTAAAAAGGATGAGGACGCCCCAGATGGCATGTATGAAAAGTTGATGATAGTGGACGAGGTGAAAGAGGTATATAGAGACCGTAGCGTTTGGGGTTCCGTTCTCTCTGATTTTCCCACTAGTATTACAGCGTGAAGCTAAATAAGTAAGTATTTAATTTCAATTCTGTTGTAAAGAATCATTATTGGTACCACAGCATCATTTTTCTCCAGTTGCTTATCATTATTCTACACTAATCGTCATTGTCCGATTTAACACATTTTTTAAAAAAACCATTTATAAAATAACTAGGGGTTGTTCATAGATGCCACTTCAATAAACGTGCATTATAATGTCCAAGCTTACATCTCACAGCAAAATTACGGCTTTACACGCTGGTTTTAAAAAAGACATAATTTTTGGTTAAAAATAACAATTTTAGGAGAACTGCCAATAATTTAGTCCAAATTTATTAATTTTATAAAAGAAATTCTATGAAATATTATTTTTATATAGAACAAAAAATATTATAGTCTTACTTATTTAGAAAACGTATAAAAATTTTAACGTGGTGGGATTTGAACCCTCGCCTCTTGAAAACTGTTTGAGTGCTCTGACCACTAAACCATACGTTCTCATCAAGCTATGTCGGAATTCTTATAAACTTGTTAGAACTTATTTATGCATACTTACCCATATGGACGTGTATAATATCGAACTCCCTAAGGACGAAGTCGTAGCGTTTCTTAAGGATTCCCAGGCGATCGCGTACGACGGACTCGCTCAGTCCATCAAGGTTAACTCCCCCCAGCGTTTCGAGGGAGTTAACAAGGATTTAAGCCCACAAACCAATGTCCGGGATTACATAACCATCGATACTGAAATGGAAGTAAGTAGCCACGGGTTGCGCAGACGGCGATTTCGAGACCGTCGTCACTGAAGCGGCTAAAAGGAAGGCGATGATCGTCGAGAACACCGCGATCTCCAAAGTACCGAAAAAATTAGTCGTTGCTGCCGCACCTGACGCGCGTGTCAACAGTGGCGATACCGTTTCTCTGCTCCTCGCGGTAAACGTGGCCACTCAGGACGTGGCTTACGCGCCATCACCAACGGCCTCTCAGGCCACCTCGACCGCACATCAATCGACGGCACCTCAGGCCCTGCGACGACGACATTACGCGTCCGCATGACTCCGCCCGTCATTCATCAGGACAAGTAGGCCTGGGAAATGATGTTCGCCTGGATGATCTTGCAGAAGGTGAACTTCACCACTGCACGAACCACCCAGGTTGACATTAAGGTCCAGTGTCCTATCGCTTACGCGTTATGGTAAAGGGAACCAATCCCTAAGGAGATCTAATCCAAACTCGTACTCGTACCTTCAATCCCAAGGCTTCCCTGTCCGTGAGCTACATTGAATGTACCATTTTAAAACAAAATGACCGTATGATAGCGTCTTAGTTATTTTAGATATTTCCCACGCGGGAAAGAATATATTTAACGTTAATTCGATTTGCTACTTGACAGGCCTCCGTGACGGCCTCGTGGAGCCTCTCCGCAATCGTGGTTTGATTGAGCAGTGCCACCACTTCCAACTTTACGGACATTCTGCCCGTAACTGCAACGCGCGTCCTAGGTGCGGAAAATGCCAAGGAGACCATGGAATTGCAGATTGCCCCAGTAAGGTCCCAAGCCCCACCATATGAAACCCCACCACATGAAATTTTAAGGAGTGGTCGTGTGCTGCTCAGACCCTAAAATTAATTTTAGAGAATTTTTACATGATGTTGAATCACTAGCGGCTTTTTGCCATACCTTTGCCATACCAAGACCTTTTTGCCATAATTTGTGTTACATCTTAAAAATAAAAGAAAATTTTATAATTTTAGTAAAATTAATTGTGATATGCAGATATTAATTTCATTTTTAACCGGCTTCTGTAAGAAAAAGAGGTTATCAATTCGACTGTATATTTTTTTATGTTTGTTACCTCAGAACTGTTGACTGGGTGAACCGATGATTTTTTTTATTTAAAAGTTAGTGCTTCCCGCGTGGTTCCGGTTTTTAAAATTCGCGGGGACATAGTGGACGCGACGCGGAGCCAGCCACTATAACCGCTCTTTTGCTATCCAGACGACAATCACAACGCACTCATTGCAATTACTATAAAATATTGAATACCCTGTCTATCTTTACTCCTTCACAGCCTTTTAATATTTAACATAGTTCTTAGGAAAATGTTTAATTCTTCCAAAAAAACATTAACATAAAATCTATGTTACCGCACCTACGAGCATGACTGTGCAGTTTGTCGATGGAGAAGAAATAAACCATGTAAACACCACAAGGAAAGGATATTTCGTGAGTCGGTCCAATTATTCTCTTCTTTTCTCTTTTCCTATCGTTAATATATATTAGTAGTCTTCCGTAAATTTAATTTGTTTTTCTTTTTATTTTCTCTATCCCTTTTAACTATTACGCTAATAGTATAAGGCGCTTATTGCTATCGCTTATTACATATAATTATATTACATTGCTTACAAATATAACAATGGTTCGTCAGTTGTGCGGTCTGGTTGGGCAAGTTGCTTTTGTGACCTTGACCGCTCATTTTACTTTTGCGTTTATTATTGCATTTGTTATTTAGTTACAAATTAGTAATTGCTGTATTTTTTATTACATAACTATTAATTATTTTTGCATTACCTTTCCATTTTTTTTATTTTGCTTATTTTATTTAGCTTTAATTAGAAAAAAGAAGCAGCATGAAGGCCATAATAAATGATTTATACTAGTGTTCTTCTTAGTTGCGAGACGATTTCTGACTTGCAGCGCCTCAAGTTAGAGCGACGCTTATATATATGATACATTATTAGCTTACAGAAAGACAATTTGACAATTTACAGCTGGAGATCGAGATTATTTCGGATGACCGTTACAATGCTTACGTGGAACGGGCTAAGGCTAAAGAACGGCTCTAAATCGTGAGGAGTATGTGGCAAAGTCCGGCACACAAGCAAACAGGTGATTTTTTTCAAAATATATTTATTCGCTTATCTATAATTGAATTGCTTTATTTTAATGGTAGTTATAAACGCTGGCTTAAATATAAAGACTATATAGCCCAAGATCCCAGGGCCAGTTTGCTAAAGCAAAGCTGAAATTTTGGGGACCGTTAGTCTAATATATATGTAGATAAGACTGTATGCGTACGTACTCACTAACTTGAAAATGGGACCCATCTCTGTCTGGGAGGATGATTGGGCCATCGAATTGGTCTGGGTGCTAATAAGAGATCTTCAAATATTCTTCTCCTTTTTAGAGGGTTTAAATAAAAAGTTTCTTTAAAAAAAGTTTTTCAGATTGGTCTGGGTGTTAATAAGTGATCTTTAAACAGTCTTCTCCTTTTTAGAGCTTATATAGCAGTCGCGCTGGTAAGGTTCTTAGCTAAAAAAAAACATTCGAAACGTCTTGGTTTTATGACTGTTGAAAAAAATATATATTTTTAAAGCACTATTGTTCAGAGTTTTTTGAGTTCGAAGACAACATTGAATTGTTAGTGAAGGTTACCTTCATAAATCATAACAGTTAAGTTTAAGTCGTAATTAATTAACAGAGATAAAGACCTTTTTAATCTTCAAAGAAATCTATATATATAAAAGGACTTGTGCTGACTGACTGAGGTAAGACGCACGCAGAGCCGTAACCGCTGATGGTAGAAACGTGAAATTTGGGCAGATGTTTATTTTCATATTCTGGACATCCACTAAGAAGGGAATTTGAAAAATTTTAACCCTAAAGGGATGAAATAGGGGTTGAAAGTTTGTATGGAATTTTTTTAAAATCTGTACCGATTTTTATAAAATTTGAAATTCAGACTCTTAAAAATATTTCATTGAACACGTATTTCATGGTTTTTAAGAATTCACCCCCTAAGGGTTCAAATAAGAGGTTGAAAGTTTATATGGAAAAATCTTTAAATTGCCACCGATTTTTATAAAAATTTAAATTCAGACTGTTAAAAATATTTTATTGAACACATGTTTCGTGGTTTTTTTAGAATTCACTCCTAATATTAAATAAATACATAGATTCTTCGGTTCGTTCTTTCGTTTGAAATAAATCTATATAAAAGTGCCTACAAACATCCTTTCTTCGTGTACTCTGTAATAACTACATATTTACTAATTGTACATTTAGCTAATAATATACTATATGTAACTAATTTAAAAACTGGCAGTTCACCGGATCGCACAAATTTCAATTTTCTTGTGTTTCTCATTAATAGTAAATTATTTTAAGAAGATGAATAGCATATTAAATACTTAAACTTACTAAATAATAAACAAGTAGTCTAGACAAGTTTAATGATTTAATATATACAAAAATATTCGTAATTAAACTATATATTTTTTTTTAGCTACTTTCAATGAAATGAGTATAGTCCGTCAAAACTCTTATTGATAATAGGAGGTATTCCCGTAAAATTGCGCAGAATACGTGTGCACAGAAAACGTTTGATCAGTGTTACCCTGTTATGTTGTTTTACCCTAAGCTTAGCAAATAGTTTTTAAATTATAATTAAAATATCTGATCATCTTTATGTTGTAGTAAATTAAACAAAACGAAAATTTTACGAGGATATCCAAATATCGAAAAAAAATCAGCTGTTCCATACATCATTGTCGAGAATAAAATATATTATTTTTAAATAATGAACAGGAGTCATTTCAAACTAAACTAAACTACTGCTTATATAACTAATGAAACATGATATTTATGTGGTATATACTATACATGATGGAAGTGTAAGCACCACTTTAAATGAAACCACAGTTTTAACAACTCTATAAAAGCCTAATATAATTCAGAAAAAAATTGATTCCCAAAAATTAAAAAGTTTTTTTCAAACAAAATAAATAATAAAATTATCGTTTTAAAATAAAACACCATTTGTCAAGAATATTATAAACACGCACACATACGCGCACACTTACCTATCAAAGCGGCAACGACGCACACGACTTATTCAAGAAATCGAGTCGCAGGAACTAGCGTAGGTATGTAGCTAACGGCGGCGAAGCGATATTAAATCAACGCAACACTTAGGATTACACTTTACACAGAATTTTATCAAATTATTTCAGTCCAATTAATACGTTAATCCAATATTACGTTAAATTCAGAGCGAAGAAATGGAGATATAAATTTATGTAAATATTGCATCTCCTCGAGTGGGGATCGAACCCACAACCAGTCGGTTTTACAGTCACACTTCGTGCCGCTGCGCCACGACTGGCCTCAAAACTACAAGTACCACTTACTAAAACTATCATTTTTTTATATAAATTATAAAGTTCTCATTACTATTACATATATCAATTACTATTTGATTAAATCAAAAATCAATTCTGATTCTTTAAAAAAATATATTATTTTATCTCAAAATCTGAATACTAGTTTTAATTTAAGATTTATGTTTTAACAATTTTATTTATAGTAATAATTAATAAAAGAAAAAATAATAAAATATTTATTTGGACTCTGTTGACATTACTCATTACTTAAAAAGTTATAACTACAGTCAAGTTAGTGATTTTTATTGTCTTTTTTCACATAATAGCTATGAATATTTTTTTTATTATTACAAACAATAATTTTATAAACAAAATATAAAATGAAAAATAAATAATAAACAATATTTTTATTTATTTGTTTAATATATATGCTGCTGTATTCACTGCTTCAGCCCATAACTTTTTAGAGAGATTCTTAGCACACAGAATGAACCTTGCTGCTTCTGTTAGAGTTCTTATATCCCTTTCCGCTTTGCCATTCTGTTGTGGTGTGTATGGTACAAAGGTTTGGTGTACTATACCACGTTCTAAGAATAAATTTAACACATATTTATTTATAAATTCTAAGCCATTGTCACTTCTAAAATTTATTATTTTATTTCCTGTAACATTTTCTGCTTTTTTAATAAAATCTTTAATGCACCTTATAACTTCATCCTACTTTTTAATAAAGTATACTGTTCTATAGTGTGAATCATCATATTTTAATATTAAAAAATAACTTGAGCCTCCAATAGATACTTCCTTCATTGGCTCACAGATGTGATTTGTTTTGTTGTGACAGACGGCATGCATTAACTCACAAGTTTTAATTGATTTTGTATCACTGCTATTAAAGGGCAATCGGTGTGCTATAATACTTCTAACAACACCTGTCCACAACCAATGACACTGATTTCACTATCATCACCTTAAAATTACTGATTTATTTGATACTGGTGCAAAAGTTGAAAATATTTTTTTGTAATTATGTATTTTTGTTTACCTTTCAGTCAAGGCGTTTCACCTAGAGCTTGTCACAGATCCAACTAAGAAGACAAAAATGATTGATTAAATCCGTTTTATTGGTCATCGTGGCGAGCCTAAGAGCATGCTATCTGATAACGCTAAAATTTGGTTGGGACATGTAAGTTATCTAAGTTTTTAACACAATGAAAACATTTTGCATAACAAGGTATTTAATTAAATTTTACCCTCCTTACTCTAATAAATTTTTGGAATCGGTTTCATAAAGAATACGTCTCTCTGTTTCAGAATAAAACTAAATGGTGCATATCTACTTGGCAGTTGACTGAGAATGCAGTTGCCCTTATAAAAGAAAAGGCTCAGCTACCTCTAATATGGCCGTTTGGACGGATCATGAAAGTCTTTCTTGGAACCAATGCAGCTTTTCGGGTTGCTGAGTTAAAGACGAAGAAAGTGATTGTCACACGAGGTATTAACAACATCTGCTCAGTTCTAAGTTGAAGATTCTAACCCGGGGATGTAGAAGTCTGTCGTAGTCGTAGACACCGGCCCGCGTCGGCCGCGGTTGGCGGCTATGGCCGGGAAGAGCGCGTGGTCCGTGGTCAGCGGTTATTATGATCGCTTTCTTGCCATTCAGCACCCACGGACTGCGTACTCATTAAAATTATTTTAAAATCTATGTATATAAAAGGACATGTACTTGACTGACTGAGGTAAGACGCACGCACAGCCGTAACCGCTGATGGTAGAAACGTGAAATTTGGACAGATGTTTATTATCATAATGTGGACATCCACTGAGAAGGAATTTTGAAAAATTTTAATCCTATAGGGATGAAATAGGGGTTGAAAGTTTGTATGCAATTTTATTAAAATCGGCACCGATTTTTATTAAATTTGAAATTCAGACTCTTAAAAATATTTTATTGAACACGTGTTTCTTGGATTCTTAGAACTCAGTCCTAAGGGTTCAAATAAGGGATTGAAAGTTTATATGTAAAAATGTTTAAATCACCACCGATTTTTATAAAACCTTAAATTCAGACTGTTAAAACCCTAAGGGTGCAAATAAGCGAGCGAAGCTTCGCGTGCCCATTAGTATTGAATATACCATTTACGTAACATTAGTTCTTTTAGTTAGAAGAAAGTGTAAATACAAGGAATGTTCTATATAGAATAATATAAAACACATAAGCTTTGTTAGTGTTACAATAGAAAAAAATACGAGACAAATTAGTATTTGTATTTTTGTAATTGTGCATCATAATTCACCCTCAGATACTTTTACTTAACAAATATACCTTATTATAATTATATCGTTAAAATATAAGTTATGAATAATGTCATCATGCACTTTTTTTTATGAAGTATATTGAAAAAAAAGAAAAAAATCTATCTGCTTGTATGGAAAAATGTTTAAGAATAAGTAATACTAACTTTAAAAAGATGTCAATAAAGTATATGGAATGCTACATATCCTAATCTAATCGCGCATAGATAAATCCCCGTCTCCCGAATATAACACGAAAAAAACTCCAATACAATTAATGAATAAAAATTACCGATTTTAAAAACAATATTATAGTGGAATTAAAGCAAAATGTACTAAAATAATTTAATAATAATATATAAAAAATAATTTTACCTTAACTACGGAACTAGAACTTGACACCTTCTCATGCTATATCACAAAGTGAACGTGAAAAAATGATTGCCGAACGAATTATCAAACACGCATGGAGAGCCAGTGGAGCAGAGATGCTCCTAATGTACTCTGCGTGTTTGCATGAAGGCATATTTCCAGATGTCTGGAAAGTAGGTAAGCTCTTGGTCCTGCCAAAAGGCACCGACCGACCGCTCTCGGATCCAAAGGCGTATAGGCCAATTATCCTTCTGCCTATCCTAGGTAAGATATTAGAACGCCTGATTATATCTTGCGCTCCAAGCTTGCAGGGCAACATTTCTCTTTCGCAGCATGGTTTCGCTCGTGGAAAGTCTACGGTCACCGCATTGCATGCAGTTCTTGACCGAGTTGCGAGTACCGAGCAGAACTATGTCCAGCTGATACTGTTAGATATTTCAGGGGCTTTCGACAACGCCTGGTGGCCTATGATCCTGACGAAACCCAAACAGGGGAGTATCCCGCCAAATATCTACAAGATTTTGGTGAGCTACTTCAATGGGCGGCGAGTCGGGTTATTTGTGGGAGACCAGGTAGTGTGGAAACGCTCCACCATGGGATGCCCACAAGGATCTGTCCTTGGTCGAACTCTCTGGAATGTCTTGCTCGATGACATCCTGCGGCTACCTATGCCCGAAGGGGTGAGTATGGTGGCTTATGCAGACGATGTCACGATCGTCATTGAGGCACCGAGTCGAGCGGCTATTGAGCATAAAGCTCGGGTGACGCTTACCGCGGTATCTGAGTGAGGGAAACGTAACCGTCTCAGTTTCTCTGCCGAGAAATCGCAGACGATGACAATGAAAGGCAAGTTTAAGAGACCTCCGATGATTAGACTGGACGGCGCCTCGGTGACGCACGTGAATCATGCCAGGTTGCTAGGGGTGTGCATAGACGAGGCTAGTTCCTATGTGCAGCATGCGAATTTTGCCGGTCTCGGGGCTGTGAAGTGCTTCGGGAAGGTGTCGAGAATATCGGCATCGACCTGGGGAGTCAAGTACAGAGTCCTTAGGATCCTGTACGTAGGTACCTATGTGGCCACTCTTACCTTTGCTGCGGCCGTATGGTGGCGACGCTCGTCACATTATGCAGTGCGGAGCGCTTTGCTCCGTACACAGCGCCCGGCCCTGGTATTGCTCACGAAGGCTTACAGATCTGTCAGTACCGCAGCGTTACCTGTGCTAGCGGCAACTCTCCCTGCTGATCTGGAAGTCGTTTGCGCAGGACGAGTCGCGCAGGAATGTCCGGGATTGGACACAAGTGAGGAGCGCAACTCGCGGAAAGTTTTAATTACAAGGGAGATCTTTGCTCAGTGGCAGGACAGGTGGAGCTCGAGCGCAGATGGGAGAGAGCTGCATGCTTTCTTCCCTCGGATCACTGATAGGATGTCATATGTGTGGGTAGAACCGGACTACGTTGTCTCGCAGATCTTGACTGGCCATGGATGCTTCAGGTTCCGCCTTCATAAAATGCGGCTATACGAGTCTGCCGAGTGCTTCTGCGGGCATGAGGCGGAAACCCGGGACCACGTTTTGTGGGAATGTAGTTTATACGCGAAGGAGCGCTATGAGATGCTGACTGACTGGTTTAGGGTTGAGTCTGGTCCAATCTATCACGGCGACCTGGTGGCAAGCGCGGAAGGATTCAGGCGATTGCGAGCGTTTGCGCACAAATGGCACCGCAAGAGGAAAGAATATGAACTGTGATCCAAGTCTGCTCGGACGCGAAGGGATGGCTGTGTGTCGTCAAGCCCTAGAATGGGGAGAGTTGACAAGCAAGGGACAGGAAATAGATTTGTAGGAGTCAAGAATCCGCACTGGGAAAGAGCAACGTCGAGAGACAAACGCAAGTACCGTGCGGACTCCAAAGTTTCGGTCCGTATGCCCAAAGGGCGGGTAGGACCATGGGTGGTTGGTGGGTTGTCCCCTAAGAATGTCCACTTCGTCGCCGACTGTCGGAGGTGACGGACGTGTGCGCGCGGCTCCGCTTTCTTGTTTGGTTTTTCGCGAGTTTTCTCGGATTTCCGGACCTGAGAGCTTTCCCTAGTGCATTTCCCTGTTAATTAATATATCAATACATGTACTACGAAGTGACAGTGACACAGTTATAATTTTAAGAGTGTTTATAAGTCGTTTGGTGATAGTGACACGTGTTTTGTGGTGTATTTGTGTTGTGGATTGTGCGGAGGCGTCTTTTTTTTAGGGGCATCCGCCCACGCAGGCAAGTACGCGGCGTGTACGCAACTTTCTTTGTAAGGAGAAGGCGGTCCAGAACTAGGTTAGTGTCGTTTTAAGATAATTTTAAGGTTATGCTAATCATGTGCACAAATTTGACAATGTTGGCACGTGCTGTGTCATCGACAATATTGACAGCTCTCAAAGCTGTCTAGTGACAACTGACATTGGTGTTTGTGGTCAGTCTGTGGCGTGACAGGTGGGACCTTTTGACAATTGTGACAGCTGACACCCGTAGTCAGTCTGTGGTGCCAGGGTTGCCAGCACCCCCTTCTTCAAATTAATTTATTAATTAATTACTCTATCATTGGTGGCAGTGTTGCCAGCATCATTAGTAACCCATAAACAATATTCTCTGTGTTACCATTACAGTTATTTATGACGGAGGATGACGGACTTATCCATATTGAGTCATCTCTATGCACCGTTTTTTCGCATAGATACTAGCGGGGCAGTCTCTGGATGATGTCCTGTGCGTTTCGCTCTCTTTTTTGCCAAAACGTTTGCAAGTAGCACAGGATATCAGGTCAGATTTGCATTTCTCCGAGCCGTGCCCAAGGCTACCGCAACGGCCACAAACAGCCTCCTTGGACCTGCAGAACTTTTCAGGGTACTCGTATTGTTGGCATTTACTGCAGCACGTAACGCCAACGAAATCAGTCACCTCGACCGCCTGCTAGCCTAGAGGTTCTCTGAGAGCTGTGGAACAGACAAATATCACGGCTGTGGCCGCTCCGTGTGCACGATTCTTCTTAAAGGCATCTTTGGCTTCGCTTTGTATGCTATCCAAAGGCCAGGTGTCGTCTTCACGGAAATTCTGGTCATGAAAGGCTTTGAGAACCTCCCTAAACTTTAGGTTCCCGTCCAATCTGTGAAAGCAAACGAGTGGTTGTCGCCTTTTTGGCTCCGCTACTCTAAGGCTTGGTGGCATGGCGTCTTTCAGCCGACTGGCAGCCGCTTCATTCGTGGTTTGTACCACTACGCCCGCGTTGCCGACTTTCCGGACCCGACTCACTTACCAAAAGTTTCACCGGATCTATTGCTTTCTTCAGTACAGCTTTGGTGTCGTCAGCCGACTTAATCTCCCCAACCTTCTCCACAGCCGGGTAGAACGCCAGCACTGGGCCCTCCTCTCGGACTCCCATCTCAACTGGCTCCGTATGCTGCGGGAGTTTAAGCATATTTGCGTAAGTCACCTCTCTCGGCTGTGTAGGTAGGGCTGCAGCTATAGGCTGGGCAGCTAACTTGGCTTCTGCTGCGGCCAGTCTCACCGCCATGTGAGCAATCACTGCGCTAAGTCTTTCAGTCTCAGGGGACAAACCCACCACCACCTCATGGACCCACCAGCATCTTGCTATATGGTCCGAAACATGGGAAGTGTCGGCTGACTTCTATCATCCACCTCGTTCCCATCCACCTCTTGACTCCCTTACAAATATTTCTGTTCCAGTCCCTGATCTGACCCTCTCCCTACCAGGTAGGCCAGGAGAACATCACGCCACGCCACTTCGTCGCCTGCTCCACTCTATCTAAGCCCTGCTTGTAGTTCTAGTTCCCTTCTTTTCTTGTGCCAGCCATGCACGAAACCGGGGAACCGCCCAAAGTTAGCAAGCAACAGCACGTGCTCCATGCTTTCATCATCCTCGCCACAGAAGCACACACTAACCTCACATAACTTCATCTCGTACAGCCTTTTCCTGAAACACCCATGCCCTGACAACATCTGGGAGACCTCATAGTCAGGCTCGACCCACGCAGCGTTGAGACGAGCCGACACGTCTGGGAAGTACCTAGCTCCCTATCCTTTACCTCATCCTCCCATCGCTGTCAGTCTCCTCCATATTTTTTCCTTTCTCCTTCCTGAGTTCCTCCCGCGATAGGTGACGTATGTCATCTATCCGGCCTGCACGTTTCACCTCGAGGTCCGCCGGTAGAACTCCAGCAAGCACCGGGAGTGCCGCTGAGCTAACCGAGCGGTACGCCTTGGTTAGTAGGATCAAAGCCTGCCGTTGTGTCCTATTTAAGGCACTCCTAACTACGTACGTGGTCGTACGGTGCCACCAACACCCTGCAGCGTAGGTGACCGTAGCCACGTATGTTCCTCGGTACAGGACTTTAAGAGCCCTGTACCGTACGCCCCACGTGGAAGACGAGACTCTTGACATCTTCCCGAATGCGGCTGCGGCACGCTCGCCAATGGATTGCGCGTGTTCGCGAAAGCATTGACTTGTGTCGATTACCACCCCGAGTACCCTGGCCGACGCCACGCTTCCGACTGATTCTCCGCCGAGCCGAAGAGAACAAGTCGTCCATTAGAAGATTCCACAGGGAGGGTCCCAAAACTGAGCCCTGCGGGCAGCCCATCGTCACAGTCTTCCACGTCACGTATGTCACACATATGTCACGTGTCAGCGCTGGTGCGCACGTGAGAATCACCCGTTCCAGGATTTTACCCAGGACGGAGAGAAGGGTAATGGGGCGGTATGCCTTGGGATCGGTAAGCGGCTTGCCGTTGCTTTTCAGCAGAACAATCAGCCTACCGTCCTTCCACACCTCGGGGAAAGTACCTTCCTCCACACATAGTTCGAAAATGCGCGTTAGCTCGGAGCTGGCTGCAAGCCACACATTCTTTACAATGCGGGCGGTGATCCCATCGATACCCGGCGCTGTGTTAGGAAGCTCCTTAACTATCCTCTCCAGATCTCTGCACGAGGGTGGGGACGCGTCAGCACCAGCGGGTGCACAGGCTGCCAACAAACGGACCTGACGATGGTAAATCGTGTCCGTGGACGCATTATCGTCAGGGCAAAGTGACTCTATGTCACACGGCATCAAGCTTGCGGAGGAAGCTTGATGCCGTAAATGACATTTGGGGAGGTCTCAGCCTCCCGCAAGCGGCTCTATAGGCTAGTCCCCACGGATCGTGGTTGCCTGTGTTAGCAAGCTCACAGAAAAAGTCCATCTGCGCTCTCATCATCGCGCACCTATACTTCGTGCGGTGAGAATGGAATCTCGATCTTGCAATCACTTCCGTGGCCTCAACCCCTCTCTTCCTAACCGACTGCCATGATTTTCTTAACCTATTGTTCTGCTTTCGCATGGAGTCCAACCTAGGAGTCCACCACTCAAATCCTCTGTTACGCTTTCCTTCCGCAGTCGTGCCCAAACATTCCGTAGCAGTACGTGTTACTACGTTAAACTCATTACATACCTGGCTTGCCGGCTTCTTCCAGTCTATACGTCCTACCCTGTAATTAATTATTCTTTGGAAGCGGTCCCAGTCCACACCACGCTCCCGAAACCGGCCAAACGCACCCAGTTGGTCCGACACATTCGTCGGTGTGCCCGTTGCCCTGCCGTGAGTGGTGAATGTAATGAGCTGATGGTCGCTCGAGCTGGCCTCTGGTATTACCCGCCAGTCATCTAGTCGCAGCCCCCCGGACGTAAGTGTGACGTCTATGTTTGAATTACCGTTTGTCGTGGAGAAAGTGGGTGGCTCTCTTGTGACGTTCTCCACGCGCAAGCCTCCACCCACGATGAATGACTCCAGGTCCTCTTTACGGCTGGTAGTCCTGCATCCCCGATCGACGTAATGCCGGGGGAGTGAGTGCCACATAGGGGAGTGCGTATTGGAGTCTACCCCTAGTCTCGCCCACGGAGTGCCTCTAACACCCGCCCAAGGTGCTGTAGGTGCGGGCCAATGTTGTGGGAGTATTGAAAGTACGCACTCACGGCATAAAATGATGATGACGGTGGGCCAAGGCCGATGTGGGCAACGACACAGTGGCTGGTACTTAGGTGCAGTTGCAGAGAACAGGCGACCGTTTGGTTTGATATAAATAGTGCTGCCTTGCTGCTGACATCCGTCGGCAGCAACATTGTTCCTGGGCTCGTGGCTATGCTGCGAGTGTAGGGCCCTGTATTAGCACCATGTCGAGGGCGTGCTCCCCGACGGTGGCGGGCAGCTCCAGAGTCGCTGCTGCCGAGCCCTGCAAGTTCAGCTGCCCGATCCTTATGGTGACAGCTTTACCCATTAATCATCTGTAACTCCCTGTCCTCGGCGTGGCGTCGTGCTGGGCATTCCCTGGCGTTGGTGACATGGCCGCTCGCGTCCTTCCTGTTGAATCTCATCAATGTTGCGCAGCGGGTATGCTCGGCCTTGCATTCTTAGGGGACAATCCCACCACCACCTCATGGACCCACCAGCATCTTGCTATATGGTCCGAAACACGGGAAGTGTCAGCCGACCGAAGTCGGCCGATCCACCTCTTGACTCCCATACAAATATTTCTGTTCCAGTCCCTTATCTGGCTCCTCTCCCTACCTGGTAGGGTGGCCTGCATCCAGCCGCTATTGCGGAAACGCCACGCCACGTTGCTTCGTCGCCTGCTCCATCTTCCTTATAATCCCGTTCCAGAATGCTCCTCCTCTTGTGCCAGCCATGCGCAAACCTGCGGAAGCACCTGAAGATCTCCTCGCAGGATACGAAATCGCAGTAATGAACTGGTCCTGCTTCCTCCCGTGTGATCCCATCCATCATCTGTTCCCGTAGGTCCCTATAGAGGGGACACTCAAACAAAACATGCTCCATACTTTCGTTGCTTTCACCGCAGAAACACATACTAACCTCGCAGAGCTTCATATCTTATGGCATTAGCGCAGTCCTTTTTTATATATGCCTCCTGGAGTAACACTAGGTCGAGCGAAAGTTCAGCAGCTATTGCCGGGAGCTCCATTGTAGCTGCCATTGATCCCTGCAGGTTGAGCTGCCCGAACCTGATACCGGCAGCGTTGTTAGCCATAATTGATTCTTTGGAGCTCCCTATCTTCCGCATAACGGCGCGCCGGGCAGTCCTTGGCGTTAGTGGTATGGCTGGACGCATCCTGGACGCATCCTTGCGCAGGCGATGCCTGGCAGACCCACATACACCTGTTTCCCGTCCGTCTCTTCCTGAAGAGCGCCTTCAACCCCTTCCTCAGGGAGGCTATGTTCCACTCCGTGTCTGCCAGGTTCTGCTCGTATAAGTGTTCCACCAAGTCTTCGAATTTTTCGGTTTGTTCTGCTCCCGATAGGGCGATCAGTGTCATCCTATCCTTTGGCTCCGCGGCACGCAGGGTGGGAGGAATGACTTTCCTTAGTGCCTCCGCTGCCTTGGCCGACCCAGTCTGTACGATGACACCTCCGTTTTCGCACGGCCGGATGCTGCTAATGGACACTCCAATCTTTGATGGCTGTACTGAGGTCTTTAGAACCAGCTTTGTGTCAGCGGCAGTCTTCAGTTTCTCCCGTTGATCCTCTGCTGGATACACTGCTACAGCCGGTCCTTGGCGCACCGGAACGGGTCGTGTCTCCAGAAATCTCCCCAGCTTTAGAGTCGCCGCATAGGTGTGCGACGGTACCTCTTGGGGAGGGGGAACGAACCCGGTAGAGACAGGTGCGCCTTTTTGAGCTTCTTCGAGCTTCCTTTCAGCGGCGGCTAAACGAGCCACCAGGAGGCCAACGATGGCGGTGAAACGCTCTGTGTTGGCGCCAATGCTTGCTATCTCCTCTTTGTTAAGCTTGCTGGTCTTCGATCTGACCGCCTCCATAATGGATTTGGTGTGGTACGATGCGTGGCCCAACACTCCCTCAAGGGGCGCCTCCGTAAGGGGATCCACTGGTATACCCGTATTTGAAACCGTAGCTACAGCCTCAGCCACCGGCTCTGCTGCTGCAAGCTGCCGGCGCTTGGCCTGATCCTCCACCTGTTCCGGAAAGGTTAATGGTCTCTTCTCCATCCTGGCTGCCGGAGCTGTGAGGTGGCGTTCCGCTTCTCTGAGTGCCGATCCACCCATTGGCTCATCCACTTGTCGCTCCCTTGTCATTGGCCGAGCGTGCGGCCGCCCACCCGTTGGAGCAACCAGTGTCGTCGCAGGGGGCGTGACTGCTGACGATCCGAACCCCTTAGGGGGCGTGCGTGTGAGCCCGCCCTTCGAGAATGGCGACAACTTGCCGCGCTCCCTCAGCAACTTCTCCTCTTCCGTTTCACTTGCCTCTCGTGACACCTCTCGGGCCTCTCTGGCCTCTCGGACCTCTCGGGCCAGCCTGAACTCACGGGCCTCTAGTGCCTCCCGCACCTCTTGGGCCTCTTTGGCCTCTCGCATCGCTCGCGATACCTGCGACTCGCGATCATCATGTACATGATGACAGTATTGGCTGCTGTCACTGTTGCCACTTATACTCCACAGAGTATCATCAACACCGTTCAATTGTCACTACAAGTGACAGCTGTCACCACTGACAGTATTTGCTGCTGCCGCTGCTGCCACTTGTACTCCACAGAGTATAACCACCACCGTCCAATTGTCAATGTCAATATATGACAGCCGGCACTATGCACGTGCTTACGTTAGTTGCCGCGTGCTCATCATAACCTTAAATACTATAATAGTCTTAAAACAAGCACTAACCTAGTCTAGGTCCTTTCCTCCTTCATAAAGATGGGCGCGCACCACCGCGCCGCTTACCTGCGTTGGCGGAAGCCTCAGAGACACCTCCACACAGGGCAAAAACCACAACACCACGTGTCACTGTCACCACTATCACCACAAATCACTCTTAATACTATAAATGTGTCTCTTTCACTTAGCAGTACGTGTAATAATATAATAACGATGGAAAATGCACTGAGGAAAATCACTAAGACCCGGAAATTCGGGAAAACCACGATAACCGAGCAAAAGCGCGGAGCCACGTGCACACGTCCGTCACCTCTGATAGTCGGCGACGAAGAGTAGATTCAGATTCTTAGGGGACAACCCACCAACCACCCATGGTCGTACCCGCCCTTTGGGCATACGGACCGAAACTTTGGAGTCCGCACGGTACTTGCGTTTGTCTCTCGACGTAGCTCTTTCCCAGTGCGGATTCTTGACTCCTACAAATCTATTTCCTGTCCGTTGCTTGTCAACTCTCCCCATTCTGGGGCTTGACGACACACAGCCATCCCTTCGCGTCCGAGCAGACTTGGATCACAGTTCATATTCTTTCCTCTTGCGGTGCCATTTGTGCCAGGTCGCCGTGATAGACTGGACCAGACTCAACCCTAAACCAGTCAGTCAGCATCTCGTAGTGCTCCTCCGCGTATAAACTACATTCCCACAGTACGTGGTCCCGGGATTCCGCCTCATGCCCAGAAGCACTCAGCAGACTCGCATAACCGCATTTTATGAAGCCTGAAGCATCCATGGCCAGTTAACATCTGCGAAACAACGTAGTCCGGTTCTACCCACACATAGGACATCCTATCAGTGAAATCCGCCGCTGAAAGGAAGCTGGAAGAGGCTCAAAGAGGCGCACCTGTCTCTACCGTGGCGTGCTGCATTACAGAGCCGGACAGCTGGCGACTCGGAAATCAGCAGCCAGCATATGTAAGGAGTACAGCGGGATCCTTGTAAAAACCGCGCAGGAATGCTTAGGCATGAAGCAGGACACCGAGGGCCGCGGATACGAGTGGTGGACACCAGAGTTAGACCAACTGCGCCGCACCGTTGGCAAAGCGCGCCGAGAATGGCAACAGTCTCGCAAGAAAAAGAGCTGGCGAGAACCAGAGTTACACGACTCGCTACGCCGGGTCAGGCTTCAATATAAGGAAACTATGCGAGATACGGAGCTAGCATACACTCGTGGGGTAGCCGACACAGGAAATGCAGACCCATGGGGGTTAGCATATCGCGCTTCCTCTGGCCGCATACGCCCTCCGTCAAACGTCTTCGTGGCCTACGCCTATTACAAGAAAATGGACACACAATTACGTCACAGGAGACAATGATTAGTCTGCTGTCGACACTCTGCCCCGATGACGACCCTCGCCAAGACACGCCGTTTCACTGTGCGGTGAGAATGGCAGCAGCACTCTCTCCCACTGGTAGCGACTCGGATCCTCCCAGCCGGAAGACCCTAGAGCGAATCATCAAAGATCTGCCAAATACCGCTCCTGGGCTTGCGAGCATCGGTACCAATACCGAGCGCCTCACCGCCATGGTTGGCCTGGTCCCTCCCATCGGCACTCGAGAACCACCTGTCCTGCCACTGATCAATGACCTCCCTGTTGATGTAATTCTTCCGCGAATTGCGCTCCGCGCTTGTGGCCAGCTCAGAACATTCCTGCGCGATTCGTCCCGCCCGAAGAACCTCCAAATCCGCTGGGAGAGTTGCCGCTAGTACAGGTAACGCTGCGGTACTAACGGTCGCAGCCGCAGGATTTCGTCTAGCAGGACGTTCTAGAGCGTTGGGCCGAGAACTGATCCCTGAGGTCATCCCATAGTACAGCGCTTCCATGATACCCGACCACCCACGAATAAGCCAACACGCCATTCAGTGAAGTAGCTCACCAAAATCCGGTAGATATTTGGCGAGGTACCCCACTGTTTGGTTTTGATCAGTATCATGGGCCACCAGGCATTATCCTCCGGATATGTCGAGAAATATCAGCTGCACGAAGTTTTGCTCGGTACTGGCGACTCGGTTGAGCACTGCATGCAGTGCCATCACCGTGGACTTTCCACGAACAAAACCATGCTGCGATGGTGAGTTATTAGCCTGTAAGCTTGGAGCGCTGGCTATGATTAGGCGTTCCAGTATTTTGCCCAAGATGGGCAAGAGAGTCATTGGCCTATATGCCTTAGGGTCTTTTTTTATAAAAAAAAAGGTGGTTAGCGCACCAGCGCTCCCAACGACAAAAGTAATTAACTGATGGTCACTAATGCGCCTTCGTGTATCTGCCAGTCAGACACATGCACTCCTCCGACCATGTTGGTGGTCAGTCTGTGGCGTGACAGGTGACACTTTTGACAATTGTGATAGCTGACATTTGTAGTTAGTCTGTGGTGCCGGTGTTTCCAGCACTCTATTTTAAAGTACAATCAGGGTTATCAAACTAAAACTTAGGTCGCTATGTTGCCAGCACCTCTAATAACCTGTAAACAATATTCTCTGTGTTGCCATTGCAGTTGTTTGTGAGTCTTGTCATTCTAAGCGGTAACTAGGGAAAAGACATGGAGCGGGAAAGAGGTGAAGATGTCAGGGAGGCACAAGAGGTGTGTGAAATTGAAGAGGAGGAGAGGCTCTTACGTGGGCGAGGCATCGCGTCGCCATTTACGAGAGGCTGAATAAGGCGTACGCCCCCGAAGGGGTTTACCATTCCGGTAGGGATGGGATAGGATCTCCCTAATTGGGTAGTAACATGAACTAGGACATATTATAAATCAAATGACCCCGACTTCCGTGAATCGAATTATTGCAATTTTAAAAGAATGTTATGGTTCCATCTATTTTTTTATAGAACACAAAAAAAAACATATATTCAAAGTTTTATTTGAATAACTTACCTTTGTCTTTCTATAACCTTAAGAATTTCTTACGCTAGTTTTACGGTGGTAAGCAACACAAACATGTTACACTGCAGTTCAAAGACAACTATGCGTTTCAAATGTCACTATACGCTCAATTTTTTCTTTAAAATATTGTTACTTAATTTTATTAGATACTTGAAATTATATATTTTTTTACAAATGTATAGTTTTTGCAAATAATACTTAAATTGCTTATTTTTTTGCCAGAATCAGAATTAACAGAATAACGTACTAGCACGAACTTTGGGCCATTTACCTTAGTTTAAGCAATTAATAATAAAAATGATAGCAAATGTACAAAATAATGTAACTAAGGTAGGTGACACATTAAATGTTTTAACGGTTTTCATGCTTAGGAGGCGCCACGCCACCGACAAGCTAGAGCCGCCCCTGGAAATATCGAATTATTTATGAAAAATACCTTATAAACAAAATATAATAAATACCTAATAAGCAAATTGAACAATTAAATAAAAAAACTGAATTGAAATTATTATAATGGGGTCACATGCAAATTTTCAAATTCAATAAAAGTGTAAAATTCATATTCAAATTCAATAAAAAATTAAAAAGTAACTTTAATACGGTATTACATATAGTAATTAATTTAAACACGTTTAAAAATTTAAAAAAAACTTATTGCTTATCCATAACTTGATTTTGCAAGTTGCTTAAGCTAACACACTAATTACTATAATATTACTACAACGCCTTTTTGTATATATGACGCTATCATATGATATTGTATTCATATTTCATAGTAATGAACTGACAGCGTTGCGCTCGACTGTACCGTAGTGTAGTGACCGAGGGCGTCATCGCATCGTAAGTGCATAAATATAAGTAGAATTATTGTAACTAATATTCGATATCTATTCTTATTATATGTAAAACTAGCGGCCCGCCCCCAGCTTCGCCCGCTTAAGCTACATGATTATTGATCTAATAAACAGAAATATGATATAAATATGGTTTTTGTTACTTTAATCTGTTATATTCTAATATGATTTTTTTACTACAGTATCGTAATTTCTATAAGGGCGTTTGATTGTTTTGAATTATAAAACACGACCAATGTTGATATTTGAAATTTATAAAAATATACATAAAGCTAATTATGTGTTATATATTTTTGTAACATTAGGTACGTTCTTTTAACCTATTGTATGTACGTCTGTCTCATCATTATTTTAAAACTCTGTTAAATGTGAATGTGAAGGCTGTCTCTTTCAGAAACAGCCTTAAATGTTAAAATATTGATTTGAAGGATTCATAATATTCTTTGCAAAATAACTGTAATGATTGCATATTAACTCCTTTACAGTTTTTTAATTAGTTACATATATTATTGGCTAAATGTACAATTGGTAAATATGTAGTTATTACAGAGTACACGTAGAAAGGCTGGTATACGAACGAACGAACCGAAGAATCTATGCATTTTTTTATATTTGTTTTTTTAGCTTCACGCTGTATCCCGCACACAGCAGGGTAGGCAGAGGGAACCTAGTGTTAAGACACTCCGTTCCCTACTTTCTGCCGAATTCCGGAGGCATTGCGTGTTGAGTGACAGGACTCTACGCCGCGCTTTGCCTCGACACTAGAGCGAAGAAATGGAAATATAAATTTAAGTAAATATTTCATCTCCTCGAGTGGGGATCGAATCCACAACCAGTCGGTTTTACAGTCACACTTTGTGCCGCTGCGCCACGACTGGCCTCAAATTAATATATCTTTGAAGATCAAATCGGTCTTTATTTTTGTGTTGAATTAATTACGACTTAAAACTTAACTGTTATGATTTTTGAAGGTAAATATATGTAGTTATTACAGAGTGCACGTAGAAAGGCTGTTTTTAGGCATTTTTATATAGATTTATTTAAAACGAACGAACGAACCGAAGAATCGTATGTATTTACTTAATACTTCTTTGAAGATCAAATCGGTCTTTACCTATGTGTTGAATTTATTACGACTTAAACTTAACTGTTATTATTTATGAAGGTAACCTTCACTAACAATTCAATTTTGTATACTTTATTGTTTGTACTCCGAAAAATAGTGTTTCAAAAATGTATATTTTTTTCAACAGTCATATAACTAAGACATTTCGAATGTCATTCTTTAGCCAAGAATCTTGCCAGCGCGATTGCTATATAACATTCGCAGGCAAACTAATGCCATTTTCACTGATGACAGATTTTGATAAAACAAACTTTAAATGTTGAGATAAAACAAAGAAATTGGTGAAACTTTTAAGTAAATCGGTTCAGTACTTTCAGAGAAAAATGTGACCATACAAATAGACAGACAAGAAATAAAAAAAATATTTTGCTTTCTATTATTCATCTTAAGTGTCCCTATATCCATTTCAGTCAAAATTACTAAATGTACAGACAAAATATTTTTTCGGTTTCATTATATATAGAGATAAATATAACCTACAACGCCTTTTTGTATATATGACGCTATCATATGATATTGTATTCATATTTCATAGTAATGAACTGACAGCGTTGCGCTCGACTGTACCGTAGTGTAGTGACAGAGGGCGTCTATGTGCAGATAATTAATAACATTGGGAATTTTCACTGAAATGGGTTGTGACTGTCATTAGGAGTCTGACTTTGGAGCGAAAAAATGATGAAAAATATTAAAATATATTTCATTTTCTCGTGTGGGAATCGAACCCACACCCGTCTGTAAAACTATCGCGTGTACAATCACAAGCTTGGGGACACAAGCGTGTGACTGTAACTGCGCGACAACTGGCCCCTTAATATTATTTAATTTGTTATGTTTTAAGTTGATAATTTGACTACTGTTACCCATTAGGTGTTTTTGCCTTCGCCATAACGGAGACCATTTTTCTGTTTGGTTAAGACTTTAAAAGTATAATAAATGATATTATATATGCTTAATAAAATAAAATAAATGTGCACTTTTTTAGAATTTTTATTATTATACATAATAGTCGTAACTTACATGTAAATAATATAAAACAAAATATTATGTGCAAATAAAAATAAAATAATAAATTTGAATTTTATATTAATATTCTAATATCTAATTATATTATAACAGACATTTTTACATTTTAGCACATTTACATAGATTACAAGGCCATCTTCTCTAAAACCTAAATTGACTACTGCCTGTTAATCAATGCAACTTTACGTAAGAATGTGACGTTCCATCAACCACAGAAGATTTGGACAATATTCTAATATAAACAATATATCAACATCAAGGTTTACAAGCTGAATGAGTATATGCAAGTTATTTAATTAAAAATTTAACACCATTTTACATTTCTATAATGAATCATTGTGAAGTTATTGAATTACCATATAATAGGTTGTTATAAATAAACAGTCTAATAAATATATCTTTATTTGTAAGTTAAATTCAATCAAAACTAATAAGTTCCGCCGTGTTATTATTATGTTCAGATTTCACTGGCGTCTGAACTTGTTGTACCTGCTGGTTAGGTATTTGTTGCTGATTGGGCGGGCCACTACTATAGTTCTGTTGCACCTTCATGGGCTGGCCTTGAACATTTTGGGGGATCCCCTGCTGAACTGGCTGCGGGCCCTGGTTGGGCATTTGGCCTTGCATTTGTGGCACTTGCTGCATAGCACCAGGCATCATGACGGAAGGCATCTGACCTTGCGGGTTGTGCTGCATTTGCGGATTGTGAGCCTGTGTGGGATGTCCCTGCATTGGTACAGATTGCACCTGCGTCATTTGAGGGTGAGACATCTGTTGGCCTTGGCTCTGTGGGACTTGTGATGTCTGAGGCACTTGATGATTTGGTCCAGGCAGTGACTGGTTCTGCATCATGGGTTGGCCCTGCATAGGCATTGGTTGGCCTGGCATTTGCATTTGAGGCATATGCGGTATGTTTGCACCAGGCTGTTGACTGTTTGGTGGATTTTGTACACTCATCGGATATGAGACAGGTACTTGTTGGTTATTATTTGGTTGGCTGCCTTGCATGAGTGGCATTCTCATATTAGGCATTTGCATTGCATACATAGGATTGGCAGGATTGACTTGTTGGCTGATGGTCATTGGTGGCATCATTGGGTTAGAGGCTTGGGCTGGGTTTGGTACATTTTGCTTAGTTAGCTGCTGGGTAGTCTGTGGGTTTTGGGGGACGGTCTGTCCCGGTAACCCGTTCGGCACATTCGGTGGCATCATCTGATGTACGCCTGGCTGGTTGGGCATTCGCATCTGTTGCATCTGCTGCATCATCACCTGTTGTTGGAGAGCGAGCTGCTGATTCAAGCCTGGCCTCATATTAGGTTGATTCATCGGGGGTGGGAGACTGGCTGGCTGACTTAGACCCATACCAGATGCTGCCATAACAAAGTTGTTACTCTGTGGCATTTGTGGCATAGATTGAGACATTTGATTTACATTCATAGGGTTGCCAGCTTGTGACATCTGTGGCTGACCAGGCAAGGGAAGTGTACCGTCAGTTGTTGCTTGTGGCATAATTTGTGGGTGGAATTGAGGATTAGAGTATAATGCCTGATTGGGATATCCTGGTTGGAATTGGTGCATTGAGACACCAGGCATGTAAAAACCGCTGTTTGCCGACATCATATATTGGTGCTTTTGTTGCTCTTGTCTCATTTGCATTTCTCTTTCTTGTTCCTGTAATATTAGAAATAAACAATTAAAACTATTAACAAACTAATCAATTGAAAAACATACTATATTAATATAATTATTTAATATATGGGGCATTCCACGCGAAGCGGACAGGTAAAAAAGTCGAGGTCTCCGATTTTGGTTATTTTTTAATATGTTAGACACCTATATGGGGCCTCAACACTATAACTATAATTTTAAGGGATTAAGAATTTATTAGCTTATTATGTCGATATTAAATTGAAATTATAGTATGAAATTGAAATTTTCTTGATTATCAACTTAAAAACGGCCTTCAAGTTTGAACTACATATACTTATGCAACTAATATTAAAATTATTTAATCTAAATAATGAAAAGAGATTGAAATTAGACATTGCCATTGACAAATAAATGCGTGTAACGTAAGTTTACTACGCGTCGGTTAAAATAAATAGTTGTGTTTCTCTATATCTTATAAAATAAGAACGATTTTTTTCTCTGTCTGGCCTTTCTACGTTATCTTCTTCTAAACCACCCAACGGATTTTGATGCGGTTTTCACCATTATGTAGAGTATTTCTCAGGGAAGGATTATATATGGTTTATTATATGTATATTTTATTGTAATTTGACATAAATATGATAAATGTGTATAAAGTCCTACCCGTTCAGACACTTTCACGCATGCGCTGCTTTAATGGTAAGTCCTACATGAAAACAATGTACTAGAGTATTATTCCTCTTAATAAGATCTACAAAAAAGTCAGCGACAGCATATTCGTATCTTCTAAGGATAACATACAGTGAGCATATTTCTGTCTAAAAATAGTAATTTGTATATATTTTTTATTTTGAGGGATGTTTGACCATAATGGTATCAATCCTTATCCTTTTAAATACTTTATTAATTTTCTACGTTAAACGAAGATAAAATTTGCTCTTTACACTAATTTGAAATTACGAATAGTTTTAGAGAAAAACGCATTTAATTGTTGACACATCACGCCGGCTATAAACCGCAGTTTTGGCGCAAGTTTTATTTATTACCTTAATCTCAGCATATAGATAAGTACATTAGTTACGTTGGCCATTTAAAGTAGATCAAAACTGTCTTTTACTGTTTTTCATTTTAATAAGTACTTTAGAAGTTGTTACAATATCAAAAAATCCTTGCTTTGAAACGGCTCGCCACACGCCATGCGTCTCCCCGCGCCCCGCGACGTTTTGCTTATAGAAGCGCGTCCGCCGCGCCCGCCTGCCTCTGTACTGTAGAAAAGTAGATGTAGATGCGATTGTACGTATTGGATAATTGGAGTTTAATACATTTAGTTTCGTCCTTTTTGATTAATAGAATAGTAGGTAGTCTTTTGTTCATAATTTCTTCCGTATAAGTATTTTAGTTTAAGAGAACAGTAGGTAGGTTTTGTTTATCATTTCTTGCGTTTAAGTATCCTGTTGTTTATTTTGTTTACTCTTCTTCTGTTCTTTTATTATTTTCTTTGCCTTTTAAACATAGGAAATGTTTTTAATTTAATTATATCACGACAAAGTCGTTCAAATATAGGTCGTAGAACAAGAAATGCAAATAAAAATCGTTTAAATCTTAGTAATGAAAGCGTATATGAGACGGAAATTAGATAGTAATTTAAATATATTTACTTATTGAGAGGGATGTGTGTCAATAATGATATTAATTCTTACCCTTTTAAATGAGTTATTAATTTTCTACGTTAAACAAAGATAAGTTTTGCTTTTTACAATATTTCGAAATTACAAATAGGTTTAGAGAAAAGCTATATTGACTCATGTTATCCCTTACTCTCAGTGTATAAATAAGTATATGAGTTATCTTGGCCATTTAATGTAGATCAAAATGTTGATTAGGTAGTAGCACAGATTTGAAATAACGATACTAAAAAATTCTTGCTGTGTAACGGCTCGCCGACTTCCACGCTTCCCCCCGCGCCCTCGACATTTTGCTTATAAAAATGGATCCGCCGCACCCGCCTAGCTTCCCCCGGGCATGGAAGGAGGGCCTGCTCATCATGTTCCCCAGGGCAGGGAAGAGCCCATAGCAGCCTGAGGAGTACCCATGAAGCGAGCAGTTTGGCGAGCGGGTATACTACTCTGGTTACACTACGCCGTAACAGCGATCAACCGAAAGGAGAGAGCAATAGCAGTCTTCTTCGACGTAGTACGCGTATTCGACCACGTCTGGCACCCGGACCTACTTCATTAAGTGCTCAGAACCGGCACCCCCCATCACGTCGCGCATGTCTTTGCCTCCCTGCCTCAGTGACAGGACATTTTGCCTCATCCTCCGTCGAGTGACGCAGGCGCCATACTACGTGAGAAACACCTCGCATCACCGCAACCTAAAAATAGAAAGCCTGGAGGTACACATTGGTCGTCTCGCGTCCAACGCATTCCGCTGCGCCAATGTATCGGGTCACCTGCACCTAAGGAGCAGCACTCCGTGGCATATCCGGCCGCCCGAGGTCAGACGTCAGATGACTTTCTATCCTCCTCCAAATGCGACTCATGAGCCTTGCATTGATCCTTGGTCGTTTAAGCTGGGCCTCCCTCAGGAAACCGAGGGTCTCACCTGACTGAGTTGACCGCCTAGATGGCATTTGATAATCTTTCCAATCCCGTCCCGCACGCCTCTCTCTGTGTCTGCTCTAGAGCAGGTTATCGCTTGAGACCACGGCCATGGAACCAACGCCCAAATGTCGTTCGATGCTACGACGGAGATGGACGAGAGAATGCTTCAATTCTGCGCCTGGCTCTATAGCAAAGTAAATTTAGAAGCGATTGCACGTATTTTGGAGTTATCCAATAATTATAATGTATTTCGTCGCAGCATTGTTGGTTACATCTTTCGTTTAAGTATTTTTGGGTAAGAGAATAGTAGGTAGTCTGTTGTTTATAATTTCTTTCGTTTAAGTTTTCTGTTGTTTGTGTCATTTGTTCAGGTGTGTGTTCTTTTAAACAATAGGAACATCCTTATTGGAGCTACGAAAATGTGGGTTGCATTAAGGTTTCAATAATTTTCACATTAGTAATCTTAAGTGCTTTGCAAACATAGGTACATTATATGAATAATTCAGTAGTTAAAGCGGGCGAAGCCGCGAGCGGGTCGCTAGTATATTATAAAACAAAAACTTTAAAATTAATTAAATACAGTAATTAAAACGTTTTATTGATAAATTACATTTGATTTTTTTTGTATAAATTTAGTTAAAACATAGTAGAATTAAAGATTTCCGTAAAATAGGTGGTGGCGCGGCGGGAGCAAATTCATCGTTCGTCATTCGTCATCAGACGCCGCGCTTCAGGACTGTAACGGATGTAGCCCCTAAACAGCTTGGCCTGGCTTTATAGAATCTTATAAATGCTTATCTAAATATAAAAATCTTGATGCTATATTTCTTCATTTTCATTTAATAAAATCAAAACCATTTTTTATGAAAAATAACAATTTTATTTAAGTAAAATACCATTAAAAAGCTCATTTAATGAGGAATCTATTTCATTACTTTATTTATTTATTTGTCACTTATTAATAATGGATAATGTAATTTAAAAGAATGCATGTCCACCAGTCACTAACGACTCCGAGCCCTAATAACTCTTAAACTAAACACTGTACTATCAAAATATTGTTGAATCGTGTTGTGGACCCATATAGGTCTAACATATTAAAAAATAACCAAAATCCGCAACCTTGACTCTTTTTACCTGTCCGCTTCGCGTGCAATTCCCCATACATTGAGTTCTAAATTTAGTTAATAAACAGCAATATTAACGAATACCTGTACACGCTGCAACGCCAGCTGCCGTTGGTACTGTAGGTACTCGTGTTTCTTCTTCCTCATGGCCTGCAGTTTGACCGCCATCTGCATCTGGCGCTGTCGCTCGGCCGCCTCGGCCTGCGCCGCGAGGCGCGCCGCGTGCTCCGCGCGCAGCGTGTCGAGGGCCGCGCGGCTATCACGCACTTGGTTTATTTTGTCCTTGTTGGAATGTCAATTAGAATTACAAATTGTTTATATATATTTTTTTTTCAGCTTCACGCTGTATCCCGCATTTAGCAAGGTAGGCAGATTGAACCTAATGTTAAAACACTCCGATCCCCTCTTTCCCCCTAAATCTCAAGGCATTGTGTGTTGAGTGGCGGAACTCAACGCCACGCTTTGCATTGTTACCAGCGTGAAGAAAAGAAAATGTTAAATAATTTATTTCCCCTAGCAGGAATCGGACCCATAACCGTGAACTTTGCTTACACTTCACTGCACCACGACAGTGCACAGACAGGAACAGTTATTAGATTTGTTATATTATTATTAATTACATTATATTGTAAATTGTGAATTGAATTTTAATGCAAAAATTAATAATCTAATCTAATCTTTTATAGAAGTATAATTTTGCTATAAAAAGAGTTGACACCATTTATAAGCTCTCAAGTTTTTCGATGTAATCATTTTTTATTCTTTAAACCAAACCATAAATAAAAGCTTATTTACTATCAAACTAATTTATTTAATTTTATATAAAGAAATAAAATAATTATCGTTATAAAATAAAGGTCGCTGTAGCGCAGTGACTACGTCTGTTCTATATACGCGACAGTTGAGTATTCAATTCCTACTCGAGAATCAATATTTAACATTTCTATATCTTCCCTATGGTAACGTCGCCAAGCGTGGCGTTGAATTCCGCCTAATGTCTCCAAAATTCGGCCCAAAGTGTCTTAATGGAAATGGAGTCTAGTCTAGCAATACATTCCTAGATTCCCCCTGCCTACCCTGCTAAGGGGTGGATTCAATGAATAAATAAAAATATCAAAATTTTAGATTTAAGTTTGTGGTATCGTAGTGGCCAAATAGTTTAACAAATTAAAACGTAATAGCTATACCTGTAAGCTTTCTAAATAAACGCGTTTGTCGTCTTGTTGCTGTATGTAGCGCAACAACTTCGAATGCATCGCGGTGATGTTCATGAACAGTGTCTGCACCGAGGTGTCGTTGGCGATTGAACGACCGCTGAAAGAATTAAAATGTTTTTTTTTTTTTAATATTTTTTTCACCTTAGCTTCACGCTGTATCCCGTTTATAGCAGGACAGGCAGATGTCACTTAATGACACAAAAAAGAATATGGATATATGTTGTTATGAAACAATGCTGACTCTGATATATCTCCATATTCACCTACCACCGTACCTATTTCAAGATTGTAGGTCAACAGAAAGTACAACTTATAAAATTTAATCGACTTAACTTTGTGGACATATGAACTTATTTGGTATGAAATGAACTACAAATTTAAGTCTATTTTTTTATTTCATAGAAAAAAACATTAAAAATGTTTTTTTCTATGAAATAAATACCTATAAACTTTAGCTTTTTGGAATTTTTCCTTTATTTGAGTTATTAGTTCTTAAAGATCATAACTGTAGGTCCACGGGAAGTACGCTTTAGGTTTTGACTCCTCAACGAATTTCATCAAAATACAGCAAAAACCATGCATAGATGCTCGTATCTTTTGATAGGGTTCACTTAGAAGCTTGATTTTTTCTGTGCTTCAAGGAACCACAGACCTTCCTAAACTTGAAACCTCCATGCGATATCGGGATAAATAGTCTTGACAGACGGACAGATATATAGACAACAAAGTGATCCTATGAGGGTTCCGTTTTTTCTTTTCGCGGTACGAAACCTTAAAAACAAAACAGTTAGCTCTCACTTACCGAGATGAATTACTTTTCATTCTGTTAACAAAAATCTCAACTTGAGATTTAAGAGATTCAACAAACTCATCAATTTCCTTATCTTCGGCCTCGTCGTCTTGATTCTTGTTAGCATTGGGCTTGACATATTCTTGCTGAAATGGTGAATAGTAAATTAAACTTTACATTATTTTATTTAGGAATTAAAATAAGTTGAATAAAAATTAGAATCATTATGAATGTGTATAATAAAAAGAAATACGGATTCTTTGAATACATCATTTTAAAATAAAATGATACAATGAAAAATTCCCTAATATCTATAATGACTGAAAAAGTAACCAGCAATATTAAAATTAAATACATAAAATAGTGACAAAATATTAGTTTACATTAAAAGAAAATTGTTTTCTTTTTTTTCTTAAGCACTTGATCAAACGGACGGTGAACGGACGGGATTTTGCCACAAATTAGATTTTTTATGAACTAGTACTAACTGTAGATACTAGCTGCCAAATTTCATAATTCTAGGTCAACCGGAAGTACTCTATTAATTTTGATTACCTTTATAGTGTCAAAATACGCGTTTTTTACGATATAAACGGCCATAACTTTTTTTTAAGTAAATATAGAATTACCTTTTTGTCAGGAAATCATGGAATCGTTGATCTGAGATTACTAATTGAAATTCAAACCATATATATGTTTGACTTTCAAACAGAAATGTCCAAGCGTTCCTGAGATAAAGGCTCTTGACAGACAGACATACAGACGGACGGACAACAAAGTGATCTTATAAGAGTTCCTTTTTTCGTTAAAATTCTAAAAAGAAATATACGTTACCTCATTGGTATCATTAGAAGTGTGTGAGGGCGCCGTGGGTGCGTTAGCGGCGTCACGTGACAATCTTTGCTCCCAGTAGTTTCTGTCTAAGTAGCGTGATAGCTCAGAATTTGTTGTACTGTGCTCCGGTGATGCACTCACCGAGGACGGGGTTGGAGAAACTGAAAATATAAGCATTTTTTATTAAGTTCAAAAATAAAAAAATAAATAAATCAGCTTCACGTTGTATCCCGCACACAACAGGGTAAGCAGAGGGGAACCTAGTGTTAAGACACTCCGTTCCCCACTTTCTGCCGAGTTCTGGAGGAATTGCGTGTTGAGGGGCGGAACTCGACGCCGCCCTCTACACCAGAGCGAAAAAATTTAAATATAAATGTAAATAAATATTTCATTTTCTCGAGTGGGGATCGAACCCATAACCAGTCGATTATACAGTCACCTTGTCGTTGTTGCGCTACGACTGGCATCTATTAACTTCAAAGAGTATCAGAAACATTTTTATTTTCTTGCTGTACTTTTGTACAGCAATTTTTTTTTTCGTTTTCAGTCTTTGGTAGTTTGCAATTATCGACATCACTCACGTCCGGAAGTATCAGAGAGAGCCTAGTGTTGTATTTTTATAACTTTTATAACATTTTTATAACTTTTGCATTATTTAAAGACATTATATGCTATGTGACGAATTAAATTCAGATCACTCTGGTTCTGTTTCACCTTGTTACCTTTTTACTCTGGTAACAAGATAAAGCGGAAAGAAACAACAAAATAATAAATAATTCCCTCCCCTGAGTGGGAATTGAACCGACAACCATAGCGTTTAGTCAGACACTGTGCCACAGCACCACGACAGCCTCTTGAGGAAAATCTCGATTGGAGATAGAACCTACAAACATACATAGAGTTACGTAAGAATCTAATTATAAATAATATAATACTTTACTTGTGGGATGCAATGTGTTTTCTGGTGCAATGTAAGATCTGGACCTGCGCTCCTTTTCCTTGTGTTCGGCTTCAGATTGACTTAAAGCGAGAGCCAGCTGCAGCTCCTCTTCTTCTTGAAGTTCTTCAGCTGACTTCCCAGGTCGTTTCTGGAAATCATTGTTTTATTTTTTTTAACTTTTGTTTTGTATCGCGCATACAGTAGAGTAAGCAGAAGGAACCTAGTGTTCCGTTGCTAATTTTCCTCTGATTTCTAGAGGCATTGTGTGTTGCGGAACTCAACGCCACGCTTTGCTTCGGTACCAGGCCGAAGAGATGAAAATATTTCATTTCCTCGAGTGGGAATTGAGACCACAACGCGTCGCGTTTATAGTCACAATTTGTGCCCCTCTTATATTAGCTCTGAATAATATCTATATATAATAAAAGAGTAGGAAAGTCAATTCTGTACATGAAAGATTTAAATTTTTATTTAATGATTAAAACACCGATTGCTTCTGGATGGTATGGTGAATTAATTTTAACATGGTAATAGTTAAAAGCCTAATGCAACTTATAGGATAGTTTTCATCATGGAGTATAAAGCAATTTTAGTTGAAAAAATAACAATTATATTTTTAACAAAAAAGAAACCGACTTCAATTTCAACTGGAGCTCATAATCAGAACTTAACCAAACTCTCATCAAGCTATCCTTGATGTGTAGAGTTCCAATTAAAAAGAATCATCGAAATCTGTTGGGTTTATATTAAATTATTAGTCCATTTTACGCACATACTTAATGCCAATTTAAGACTTGTGTGATTTTCTCATCGATTATACTATTGTCAAAATTTGAATGAGACCACACGGGACCTTCCAAATAAAAAAAGAATTATCAAAATCTGTTTACATAGTCAGAAGTTCTGATGTAACGAACAAAAAAAATACAATAATTGATAATCTCCTTCTTTTACAGAAGTCGGTATTACATTGTTAAATTCTCGTAAATACTAATTATATCTTCCATGTACAGACACCGATGAGTTACGATTTTATTATAAGTATCGATACATTGTTATTTTTTTTTAAACATTCAATTGAATATTCTTATGGGAATTACGAAAATGCCACTTAAGGTTTTAATAATTTTCACATTAGAAATCCTAAGTACGCTGCGAACATACTTAATTAACATTAACATGTAATTCATTGTATTAAGTAAATAAGTCAGTTGTTTAAGCGGGCGAAGCCGCGAGCGGGTCGCTAGTAATAAATATAAATAAGGCTTCAGTTGCAGATGCAGTCGTAGCTTTTATTGCAGCAACAAAAACAACTTACAAAAAATATATATAAATATTTGTAATGCAAATTATTGTTTACATGGTATAGATCTTTCTTTTTAAGTCTATATTTTCCATTCACATAAAAAAAAACAAATTTAAAAAAATATCTATATTTTATATTTGATAAGGCTGTTTATATAAAAAAATAAAATTAAAATCAGTTTCAACATAGACACTCTTTTCCCTACTTTCTGCAGTTCTAGAGGCGTTGAGTGTCGAGTGGTGGAACACAATGCCACGCTTTGCTTTGACACCAGAGTAAATAAATGAAAATGTAAATAAATATTTTATTTCCTCAAGTGAGGATTGAACCCACTAACAGTCGATTTTACAGTCTCACTTTATGCCCCTGAGCCACGACTGGCCTCACTATATAAGGGTATATAAATAAAATAAACTTAAATTATTCCAATAGTATATTCACAAATGAAGAATAAACATGAAATCAAACACTAACATTAAAATCAGTACATAATAGGATACATCATCAATCATGATCTAGCATTATCATTATATTATTGTATAATTTTAAAAAGTAAGCTTATTCAATTTTGTTTTAATCTCCTAACAAATTTGGGTGTTTCAGGAACTGTGATGGGTGCAATAGACCTTTCTGGCACAAAGGGATTCAACGGAGGAACTGGTTTAGCATGATGAACCAATCTCGCTCTTAACTTTGCAATTGCTCTTTCCTCTGCTTCTTTTTGCTCCTTTTCATTCTGTTGTCTCAACCTCTCATTCTCTTCTTCCTTTACTTTTAGCTGTTTTTCAAATCTTTCTCTTTCTGCAGCTCGTTTTTCAGTTGTTAGTGCAAAGGGAGCAGTTTTTAATTGCAATTGTTGCAGCACTGGCTTGAAGGGTTCCTTGTAAAGAACAATGGCTGGCTTTGCCTCAAATTTCACATTATTCTCTTTATTCTCTGAAGATGTAGTAGATGCACTACATGCCGTGGTGATGTTTTGCATCCTCTTTTTTACTGCTGTAGGTAAAGGTTGGGCTTTGAACTGAGATGCAAGTTTTCGTTCCTCCTCTAGTTGTCTTCTTATTTTTTCTTCTCTTTTTCGTTTTAGCTCTTCATCTCTTTTTTCAAATGAGAATGGCTCTGGTTTGACAGGGCCATATCGTTGTATATTTTTCTCACATTTCTCTGATGATTTATGATTAGCAAGTGGCTCATATGGTTTAGTACTATGTCTAAGATGATCTGTAGAGTTGGCTCTCTTGTAGAGAAATTTAGGACTCACTGGTTTAGTTGTGTGCACAACAGGTTTTGGTACTATTTGTGGTTTTTCAAGAATATGCTTTGGGGCTGGTCGAGCTTTAAATTTGGCAACTTGTCCTGGAGATTGAACAAGCTTTTTGTGGATTTCTGTCAACTTAAATGGTTCAGGAATTGTAATTGGTTTTTTTGACACTTCAGGTAAGTGTTTGGGACCTTCAATAACTGATTTAGGAATAGGATTAGCTTTGATTTTAAATTTTTTTATCTCCTCAATCTCTAATTCTTCTTTTTCTTTTTGAGAAATAATGTGTTGTGGTCTTGAACGTGCTTTACATCTTAGCATTGGAGATTGAGGAACTGTAAGTCCAGTTCGGCCAAAGTTACTTTGTGGACGGAACGATTGAGGTCTACTAGAATGAAAACGGTCAGGTGTATCTCTTTGGTAATGATAAATTGCTTCGGCCATTGACACAAATTTAGTTCTAGATAAGTCTTGAGGTACTGCTGTTGGTCTCCTATGTCTTTGATAAACATCTTCCGTAGTATCTGAAAGCTCCATCTTTATTAAGTCTTCTCTAAGAGTCGCAATGTCATTCATTGACATAGATTTACGCATATTAAAATCATTTTGAAAATCATAATCTATTGTTTCATGAAATCCAAAATCTTCTTCTGTTGGAGTAACTGGTTCATCTTTGATACGCAAGTTTTCATAATACATTTCACCTCGAAAATTAGTTACAAACTTTTTAGACATGTTTTATCACAATTATACACAGTATTTAAAAGTAAATTACGCTCGCTTATAACACCGTTATTTTAAATGTATTTTAAAATCGAAACCGCTGTCACTTGTCATAACTGCTTTTTAATGGTTGCCATGTTCGAAAGAAGGAACAATAAAGCCAACATGGAGAAAAAAGATTGTACTTTTTAGTTGTCTATGAGTCCATGACTGTCAAACTCAAATGACATTTATCGACCGTAATTCATAATTTACATGAATGTAAAAAGGAAAACGAGTTAAAATTCTAACATCTAATTAAAGTATTAAATAAATCATTTTACCATATACAAAATGGCACAAGCATTACCGAATCCTAACACATTATTACCACTTGAACTGGTAGACAAATGTATAGGATCAAGAATTCATATTATAATGAAGAATGATAAAGAAATGGTTGGAACGCTGCAAGGCTTTGATGACTTTGTAAATATGTTATTAGACGATGTAACAGAATATGAATCAACGCCAGAAGGAAGAAAAATAACTAAATTAGATCAAATATTACTCAATGGCAATAATATAGCAATGTTGGTGCCAGGAGGTGAAATGCCGGGTGACTCGTACGACGGACAATAACATAATTTTAGGTTAAATAAATTTATTTTAAGTGTCTATTTATCTTTTACTACCTGAAAAAGGTACATCTATAAGTTGATTTTTATTTATGAAATACATATGCTTAAATTGGCCATAGTTACTGTAATATGTACTTAGTTGAAAAGAACTAGAATATTTAAAAAATCTTTAGTATAAATTAAAACTGCCAATAAAATAATATATTGTTTCTCTCTTTGTTTACCTACTTATTCATCTACAGTAATGTTGATTTCAACTTACCTTCAACTTCAACTTAACTTTATTTTTTCTAAAAGCCTTTAGGAAATTGTTACCCTTGTTAAAATCTTGAATATGTACAATAAAGAAAAAATACTATTATCAAACAAATACTATAATTAGTGAGAAACATAAATTTTTTGTATTGTAACTTTTATTGATACTTTGTTTTTTATATTTTGCTAGAAATACTTCAAATCGTTTTATTCTTAAACCAAAATAATAACAATAATTTATTCCTAATGAAATAAGAGTATCTACTTAAAACATACCTGTGGCTGAGCTGGCCCATAGTCACTGGCTGTATCAACAATTTCTAACTTAGTCATAGAAGATGGCGGACGGCTTACTTTATCGAAGCAAGCATCACATACTCTGACCTGTATATCAACACATATTAATGTTTATTTATTTATAAGTCAATAAGTATATTACTATTAAGATCCATAATAAGGTTTTTAGTAGTGCTATATTAAAAAGTAACTGTTACCTCTTTTTCTATGCCAAACTTAGGTAGAGTAGACGTCTTTGCACTGCATTGTTGACAGAAAACTTGACCACATGCACGACAATGGTGACGACGCACCATTAAAGTGAACGCTGTGCGGCATCTATATATTATAAATAGTTTTTTTTTATATTTTACCAAAAAATAAATGAGACTTATACATTAAAAACTAAAACTAACCTGTGACACACTTCACCATCGGCCCATTCGGGGGCTGTATCAGCTGAAAACATTGCATCAGATTCCTTTAATGCAGGAAATTTGTGGCCTTCTGCTTTCAAAATGTTCACAGTGTCCTGTTATGTAAAGATACAACACTTTTACAAAAATATTTAATTATTTTGAATAATTATGATAACAATAATAATGAACAATAAAATAAATCTTAAATATTTCTTGCAGTAATAACTCAAACACAATTTTTCTACATTGATTCACACACTTGATGTTTTTGCTGTTTGATGAATTAGATATGAAATGTGAGTCATAAGCTGACTGATAAAGACTGAGTAAAGGTGTAAACGTCACATTCGCCATTGTAACCGAAATTGAAGTTCAAGGACCTAAGAGTCGTTTATTATTTCCAAATTTTGTATATTATTTATTTTAAACAATTTTGCACTAATTGTACAATAATTATAGACGATTCTATATTTCTAGTAGATAGTCATCACATATTGTAATGGGTCATTGACTTCACTGATACGAAAGATTTATTAAAATAATATAATTTTATCTTTACCTAGTACATTATTATTTATACAATAACAGAGTACTCTATAAATAAAGTAACAGTACTGTAATATGTAGCACAATGAGACTCCCAAGGCATTGGTTCTTAATTAGATAAAGAAGAATCAATAATGATATAGAATTACTAATATAACGCGTGTACTATAGTGGGTGGTAAATATTATATTTTCTTATATTACTATTTATAATATGGCAAGAATAGGTATTTACGGTATTTCACATTATTTATTTATGAATACTTGCTTTTGTGTAGTCAGGTACTTTAAATTTATTGATTTTCAAGAGAGTTATCCAATTATATTATAAAATTTAGTCTTTTTACTATGTTTTTCATATAATCAAGTTTATTTTACATCTTTTAGACTTAATATACTTCAAAACAATCATCATTGTGTTTATTAGAGATACTACCCTGCTGTGTGTGAGATACAGTGTTAGCTGATTATTACTATACAGTGTTAGCTATTATTATTAAAAGATGCATTTATTAAATATTATCTATTGCCATGCCTTGTCATATAAGTAATATATTATTATTTTATGTACATAACTCAAAACACTTGATAACAACAGAAACATGCAAGTATAGTTTGCACTTTAATTACATTGGAGCTACTAAATTCGTTTTGAATCATCTTTAAATAATAAGCTTATTATTATATTTTTATTCGAGGCAATCATGGCACAGTAGCACAAGTGTGTGACTGTAAAAATGTTGGTTGTACCAATTCATTTGGAGACCTTCAATATTACCTGACAATGGTCAATGTCGTACATTGTTTACCCAAACCAGGAAAATATGTTATCTTAATGCAATTGTATTTTTCTAATAGCCTTTATCTTTTTAAATAAAAATATCTACTTGTATGTGATTTAAATCCAAACCCACATTAAACATAAATAAAGCATTTGTGATCTGATTTTGTTATATTATAAAAAGAAATAGTTACGTATGATATAGCTGTTTGTTATTTTGTCTTCTGCCAATAATACTCTTAATCTATTTGTTTATTCACATTTAAAAACAAAGCACAGGTGATACTGCTTATTAGTATTAACTTTAAATATTAATAAGTTCAAGGTGTGACTCGATCAATGGATCAACAGTAGTCTAAGGGTAGGGGACCTCAATGCCCATCCTTTTCATTTCCATGTTTGTTCAACCAATATCAGTGATTCAGTAAATATTTGGGAGTTTGTAATTTCTAGGAAAATATTAGATAAAAAAAAAATAAATCAAAAATAAATATTAGATTCTTAAAGAAAATTGGGAAATGCAATTTTCGTGATTTTTTTTTCCTTCATCTAACTTAATAATAGACCTTTTGTATCATATCCATAGTACACCATCAATGATTTGTTGATATATTGATAATTCACACTGTATCCCACACATAGGTAGTAGGGGTAGGCATAGGGAACCTAAAAACCTAGTGTTAAGGTACTCTGTTCAAATTAAGAATATTTCCCACTTTCCGCCAAATTCTCAAAGCAATTCTCTAATTACCTTCACTTTAAGTACAATGAATACTAGTGACTGACACCTTTATTTTCCAATTTTAGTACCTTACCTGAACCGCTCTATATTTAGGATTATTACGAAACGCAAAAGCCCAGGCTTGTATCAACTCTAATATTTTAGATTTCAAATTTTCGTGCTGTGTTGATTTTACTAAATCACGGAGCATTTCACAGAATGCTTTTGATGCAACTTCATCATGTACTCCAGATCCTGTAACATTAAGATTGTATTAATAATTTAATTATATAATCTAATAAATCTATAGTGGCCATTATTGAAAAGCAGAATAGTTTAATAAAATCTGAAATGATTGTGGGATCAATTCCAACTCTGGGGCATGAATTAATATTAAGTCTTATAACAAAACAAAATGTAATGTTGAGTTCTGGTACTCAAGACAATGTCTCAAAAGGGTGGGAAGTGGGGAATGGATTGTCTCAACACTAGGGTCCTTTTTTCATATCAATATTATTCATGATTATTAATCCTTTTATAAGAATATTTAACAACAAACAAGCCTTTCCACAAAAGATGCAATAATGAAAAGTATGTTTACCTCTATCTCTAACTATTAAGATAAGAAAATATAGGTAAACATGAAATTTAAAGGCTATAACAGGACAGTGGATCAATATATCATTGTAATTATAATGGTTCTGGGTTTAATTACTGCAATGGAGAAAAATTGTTCTCATTTCCTTGCTATCCAGGCAAAGTGCTGCAGTGAGATTTGGCACTTTGTATGTAAAATCTCAGATGAAGAATAGGATGGCTTGACAAGCTAAAAAACTCCTTTTTTTATTTGTAAATTTGCAAGCAGCTATATATATACTATTCAATAATATATATATTTTTTGATCATACTATTAGATCCTTACAAAATTGTTATACAATTAATTATAAGATAATGTATATTACCAATATTGTATACATTGTTATATATATATATTTTTATATCACACTATACTGCATATAGCAAGGTAGACAGAGAAAACCTAGTGTTGAAACATAGCCTTCCTTCATTGATTTCTGCTTGAATTTAAGACACTGTTTATAGAGTGGTGGAACTCCACACTGCAGTTATGTCTTACCCAGGGCAAGCAAAACCAAAAAAAATCATTCTACTGAGTGAGAATTAAACATAGAAGCAACATATTTACAATCAGATGTGGTTCTGGTGCACCACAATGGACTTCATTACTATATTTTAATAGGAATATATAAATAAAATGTACATACCACAATTTTTAACTATACTTTCTAAAGTGAGGAGCGCAAACATAGCCTGGTGAGGGTTTGGTGAGTAAAGCTTCTTTTTCACAGCAGCTACTGCATACTTGGGTCTAGAAGTATGAAATATTGATATGACATTGAAATCATTTTCCCTATTCACTTAATACTATATAATAATTAAAAATGAAGTGAAAAATGTTACTCACGAACAATCATTTTGTCTAATTAAATCACATATTTGTAAAATTGAGGGCCAATCGGGATCTAGGCGTAGATTACTTGTCGCTTTATCTAGAACAAATTGGAAAATATTTCGTCATGTCTTTAAGAGTTACACTCACAAAATACGGATTTTACTTTTACAAAAAGAAACTACTGATGACTAAAATCATCAGTTAACAAAAAAGAAAGTGATGCAAATTAGATAAAATAATCATCGAATAATATTAGAAGGAGGATAATATAACAAAAAGTAATTGTTTTATCATAATATTGTAACTTTTATTTATACTTACCTAGTAATTTATCAAAATTATTAGCTCGAAACATTTTTATTATTAATAAGATTTACAGCAAACAAACTTTTGTTTTAGAAATTCATATACTTATATGATGATTTCTTTGGAATACAGAAAATTGACAGCTCACTTTGTCAATTTAAGATATTTATAAATGTTGGTCAAATTGAATGTCACTAAGAAATTATATCGATCGATTGGTTAACAATTAATAAATGACAATAATTTAGTAAGATATATGTTCTAATATTTTATTTTGTGTTGATTTCAACTAAATATAATATTATATCTAATAAAAATATTTAACATTCTTAAATTTTACACATGGTAACATTGTAAAAAGATATTGAATGTGACGGTCTTTGCTGTTATTGTTATCTCTTATGGTTTCTAGGTGTGTTAGTTAAGTACGATTTAAAATAGAATTTTCACGTAAAAAGGAAAATGTCAAGCATATTTATTGTGAATAATAATTTAATAATTAACAATAATTTTAAGCAGTTATTTCAATATGTAAATTATATTTTAAAATAAATTGTACTTATATATTTTTTGTAATTTCAGGGATAAAATTAAAATAATTTTTGGGAAATTATTTAAGTAACCATTATAATTAAATATAAAAAGATATTTGTCCATTAGATTTAAATTAAATACTTTTTTGTTGGACTTCAGACTCACCATAGAATATATACAATATATAATTTTGAAAATAATTTTATCTCTTGATTCATCGGTCATTGGTCTGATTACAAAAGCTTATCTCTAAATACATTTTTATATTGCGGTAGTCAAGTCTCATATATTTCAATTGAATACACCTATATAACTACAAAAATGACTATATTTAATTTCTTTAAAGATAATTTGGATATGAATCATAAGAAAATTATTAAATTAGACCAAGATATAAAAACTTGTTCAAGACAATTAATGGAAGTGAAGTTAAAAATATGTACC